>SCLG01000090.1:144544-169114 GCA_004367875.1 Oikopleura albicans | reverse complement strand
TCAACTCGAGACTTCTGAATTGACGCCATCGGCCATGACAAGTGGATCGTACCATCATTATATTTGACACGGTGAATTGAATCAAGACTTTTTTTTTCTTATTTTTTTTTTGACCTAGCCAATTGACGGGCGGTATATTGTCCGAAAGAGTGCCGAGGAAAAACACACAAATATTTACACTCGAATAACGTTCACTGTGTGCTTTTTTATATAAAAAAATTGTTGGGAAATAATTATACATATGTATGTTTTCATTACAAAAAAAAAACACTGTGACGTCGAACCCTTCAACACTTTTTTTTGTCTCGGTCGGTCAGGCCGTCTCTAAAAATTCCAATTATTCTGATAATTGATGAGCAATGGCCCACTGATCATTTATCAGAATAATCTGAATTTTACAAATGGCTCGTAGAGGAAAATCGAAAAAGCTCACACCGGCTGCCATAACTAAAATGGCTCTTATGGGCCATAAGTTATGGCCCATAACTTATGGGGTCAGAACAAACAAGGGTCACGACTTCATGACACCTCATCTTGTCACCATACAGACACGGGTTAATTTTTACGCGGGATTTTCTTATACTTTATTGAAATTATTAGAAAAAATTAGCGCCCAATATATTAAATTGTAATTTTGTGCATCGATTGTGCCAAGTGCGATGTTTCTCGTTCCAGCCGTAAAAATACTGGCACCATCTCAATCGGTCTTTTGTTCTTTTTGGGCGAAAAGGTTCTCCGCCGAAATTTTTCTACTTCTGACAAAGTATACTGCTCAGAAGGGGGGAATGTCGGCGAATTACCCTTTCGCCCAATCAGAAAAACACCGATTCAGACGGTGTCAAATATTTAATCTGACCAACAATGGGATTTTTTGTTATAAATTTTATATTCATATGTTTAACACCGAGACGAACCCAATTTTACGTGTTCCTTTGAATTGACAAGTTCTAAAGCGAACATTGATAATCGAAAAAATATAATTCCAGCGCTGCTTTTCCTTCCCAATTAGTAGTAAACTAATCGAGCTCGATCCAAAGCCAAGCTTTATTTTTATTCAATTAAATCTTAATTGATTAAATGAATGCTATGTGGGAATAATTAAATGGAGAGAATTTTAGAGAAAGAAAAACAGTAAATAGTGTGTTATTCATCTGGAATTTAGACCTAATTTAATTAGAAACTATACTGTTGCAATCATTACAACTTAAAAAAAACGAAATATTTGACAAATTAAAGTGCTATCCGTTTAATTCTATCCATTTTATAAAATGTAAAACAAAATTTTACTCAGAGGTCTGCTCCTGACGGTCTTTTTAACCATATGACTTGTATGCTCAGAAACTTGTGATTACAAGAAAACTGGTGAAAATGCAGGGGTCCATACTAAGGGACAATTTTCGGGAAACAAAAGTGTTTCTTAGTAAGGGGCCCTTGTAGAGAAAAATGGGTTTCGTAATCGAGCAATCAACAGTCGCAAAATTCAATTATAGTTATCAAACTATATTAAATGTTGGGCGGCGTTATCTTAACTTCTGCGCTCCCGACAGTGCCATATGGCACAGTTTTATTTCGTTAATAGCTCAATATCTAGAAGAATTATCCCTGATCAGGGTATTCGGTTCATAGCCCTGCACGGTTATTTTTTGCTAATATTAAGTTCCGATTAACCGGAAGTGGACATTCGGTTACCGGTTTTGATACTCTTACACCTCTTATAATACGCAAAATTAACCGTGTCTAATACTTCGAATAAAAATTTAATAGCCAGCACATCATTTTTGTTTTATAAATTTATTGGAATAATCAGACTCGGCCTCCGTCTGTAGTTTCAAACAGGAGTGCCATATGGCACTGTCGGGAGCGCAACGTGAGATTTAAAACGGGAGCGCAAGTGTTAATCTAATTTTCCATTAATTTCATTATCTGAATACGTAATCACTAATATTTTTTAAAATTTTTTTGGCAAATTTTTTTTTCGCTTTTTTTTGCTTGCATTGTCTTTATGAGGTAAAAAGAGTTTTTAAGTGAAAATGTCCCGTTGAATTTCGGGACCGGGAAAGTACTCAAAATGGTTCGGGAAAGTCGGGATTCACGAAAGCTAAACGAGGATGTATATCGTTAACTAAAAATGTTTTTCATTACGAACTTTTTAAAAAGTTGTTCAGCACTTTTGTCCTTTTTTTTGAATTTTTCAAATGTCGTTTGAAATTAAGAAGTAAGAATTTTTCTGAAGTCCACGGTGAATCCAATTATGTTTTTCTCTCTCACTCTCTAATGACGTGGCGTTATCCATTGTTCCTATTGGCTGAATCCGGATCAAAATAAGTCTGACGCGCTCTGACACACTAGGGTGAGTTACACAATCCTGAGCTCACATAAAATATTAGTAACATTATTAGTGCTCTGTAATATATTACAANAGTTACGATTAATCAAGTGAGCGCTTTTTATTTCATTTATAAAAACATACAATTTATCATGACCTTCAAAAAAAAATTTGACTCCTTAATTTCAAACGATATTTGAAAAATTCGAAAAAAAAAAGGACCAAGATTGTTCAGTGCTGAACAACTTTTAAAAAAGTTCGGAAAAAAAACATTTTTAGTTAACGATATACAGCCTCGTTTAGCTTTCGTGAATCCCGACTTTCCCGAACCATTTTGAGTACTTTCCCGGTCCCGAAATTCAACGGGACATTTTCACTTAAAAGCTCTTTTTACCTGATAAAGACAATGCAAGCAAAAAAAAAAGCGAAAAAAAAAATTGCCAAAAAAATTTTAAAAAATATTAGTGAATGGTAATTTATCTGGTCAAGTACGGTAATAAATAGCACCATTTAAAATGACAAAACTGCCTGATTGACCAGAGCTAATTTTTAGCTATTTCGAAAGAAAATATTTATTGCAAGAAACAATGTGAATAAGTGAGGTTTGAAGGAGTTTACATAAATTAAACAGCACATCCAGCAGCCAATTAATATCTGACGTCGATTCGCTTGAAATTTATGCAAAATAAAGTTCAAACTTACCAAACTAAAAAAAAAAAAATTTATTATAAACATCTTTGAAGAAAATCTAAAAGTATTTTTGAACAATTGCCAAATAACTGCACCGATTCATTTGTGCGAATGGCCACATGAAGAACACCTTTTAACAAAATTTATTAATGGGGTTGTCCAATTCTGGGACAATTCTCAAAAAATTCTAATTCTAGGACGATTTTTCTAAAAAAAAGCTTTTAAGCCCAATTCCGAGCCATAGAGTTCATTTCCGAGACGACTTTTAAGCGATAAAATACAAGAGAAGTCCGGGACAAAAAGGACTTTGTGTCAAAATGGCAATATACATATGTCGGAAAGTACCTGATAACAACAATAAGTAATTTCACCGACAGAAACCAGTTCAAAATTCTCTCTGACTTGAAAACCAATTTCCAGTCTAGACTATTGTCATTTTCGCTGTTGAAATTTTCCAAAATTTTTGTATTAACGGCATTATAGGTAACAATCGGTATCCATGATGTTGCCAAAAGCAAACCGAGAAGAAATTTTCGCGAAATATTGGAAATTGTTGGCCCATCGCCACTTTTCACAATCGCAGTCACAGATTGAAACATTAAAACACAGCCACCAATAAATTGACAAATTTCATAAAAAGGTATATAAAGCCAAGAAAGATCGTAAAAGTAAAATGGTTTTTCCGCAGGGTTCATTTTTTTGAAAATGATTGTTTGTATTCTTAGAATTCTAGTAGTAATATATTCAGAAATTGATATTTTCTAGGTTAATTACCCGCGGATACCAGAATAAATAGAATTGTATCCGTGTTTACCCAAGTCCAAAAAGGTGTACCCTTCCATACCCTACCATTGAAAGTTACCCGAATTTACCCTCATCAGTGGACCAGGGTACAAAACCTCAAAAATATTTTCTCCGAAAAACCATTAGACAGAAGGCGTCGAATCTTGAACCCTTTTTGAACGAGGCATATGTAACAGATGAACGAGCAAATTCATTTTTTATACGCTGAAAGGTTGCTTCCAGTAAAATAATTTCTTTTGAGCTTTGATGAAGACACAATGTTTTTATAAGTACATTTTGAGATAATGAAAGTTGGGCATTTACTTCGACAAACGACGAAACGTTCCAACGGCCCGTATTATTTTGTAACTTTATGGGTTTTGGAATCTTTGAATTTAAAATACATTATATTTTTGAACTCTTGATATTTTAGATTTTGGAAAATAACAACATAAACCCATCTCCTGAATAAAATTTTCTTCAGTAAGAGGAGTAAGATTATTTGAATCGATCATGTTCATAAAAAGTTTAAAATTTGTCAAACTCGAAACATATCTTTTTATGGCTAATCGTTCCACGGCAAATGACCCAACATTGTAACCAACCATGTAGAGCAGTAGAATTGTGAAAACATATCGCCGGGATGTGTCAAATACAATTGTCATTATCTGCCTTGTTTTGGATATTTTTACCTCTTCGGTTGTTTCCTCCGCTTTAATCAAGATTTCAAACTCATTTGTTTTTTTACAAGAGTAGGTCTTGGAAAATTATCTAAAATAGACGTATGTGTCTAACCATAACTATTTTTTAGACTTTTAGCGGCCAATTGGCTGAATGTATGACGTTCAACTTCTAACGTTAAAAAATTATGAAACATGTCAATTTCTGGCATCACTAACTCCGCCCGACCGTGTCTAATAATTCCAATAAGTTATTTAGAAAAAGGCTCCATGGCGCCAAAAATGTTCACTCAAAAATGGTGCTCAGACTGTTACAATGTCAAGCTCAAATTCTTAGGCGAGAAAAATGTGATGTCAGACTATAATTTATAGCCAACTTAAATACTAGACTTAATACTAGACGTGAAAGAAAAAACATTAAAGAAATGTCGTTTGTCATCTTCTGCTATTTTAACGGATAAGACACTTCACGTCGGAGGTGGGTATCGATGTAACCGAGACAGTGTCTATTAATTCTGATGAGTGATATAATTAGTAATTATTAGACACGGCCTCTTTGAATTGGTAGCGCTGTTAGTGGACTGTCACAGTATTGCGATTTGAAACATTTCCTTCGATATTGATTTTTGAGTCCATTGAGGTAGGTGCTGAACTAATTTCCTCATCTTCCGGTAAGTCGTCGGCAATCTCCTGCCATGCGTCCCGCAAAGCTTTCAAATATTTTGGCTTGACACTAAACGGCATCCACAGGTCACTTGTTGGTGTATTATTGTACATAGATTTGGCGACTCGATGGAGTGATAGTACGAATAAGATGATTGGATCAATGACAAAAATCGACATGGCGACTTCCATGATACTTTCGCTTTCCCAATTTTCAATATCGTCATTTGATAATGTTGAGCCATGAATAACCATGATAAAGCAAAAGTAAATATTGATGGTGAAGATAATTAGGTAAGCAAATATCCCTCTGATGTTAAGGCTACCTTATAACTTGTATTTTGCGCAAGAAAACAAAACTAAAATGAAGCTAGTACACTCGCTGCGCTGTTATCTTGCAACTATCGCATGAAAAAAATCCGCAAGATAACGGAGCGAATGGCGACATCTGCAAGATAACAGCGCAGGGCTTAACACATAAAGATAGGGATTCCTGGAAAATTAGCCGAAAAAATCTGCAAGATAACGGAACCAACGGGAAAATCTGCAAGATAACGGGTGACAAGATAACAGCGCAGGGGGTGTAGCTCGTTAGCTCATAAAGTATCAGTGATACCCCACCAGCCTATATACAGAAATGTACTAGATAGTTCGCTGTTCATACTTATATGTTCATACTATAATCATAAACCCTACCACACCGCTTTTATAATTGATACCACGCTGCTGATACCCCATCACTAGTGGAGCCCATCAGAAACTTGTCTACCAATTGCTAATTATCCAGCGTGTACCACACCGGTGATACCATATAAGCAAATAGCATACCAAGTGATGTTACAGCGATGATACCGCAACATCAACTAAAATATCAGTTTATACTTTTCAGATTATCCCACATTGATATCCCACACTTATTTTCTACCCCACTGATACCCCACTTCTGTAATTGAAAAATGTGTCGGGGTAAAGGGACTTTGTAGTGAAAAGTTAGATAAAAACCAGCCTCATATTATCTCGAATATTGTGGTCATCATTAGGCACGGTTTTATTATAAAACAATGACCGCTCTTTGTTGCAAAAATTTTCCAAAAGTGCTTCGACGATTCTGGCTTCAATGAGGAAACAGAGTAATTCGGTTTGTAAAAACACATGAATCCACGTCAAGCTAATGGTATCGCGACCAATGCGCAGAATTTTTTCAGCTCCAAACGATTCATTAAGTAGCATGTTCATTAAAGACGACGTGATAAAAATGGTCATCATTGCGAGATATCGATTTGGCAACGGCTGTGACCAATCAGTGCCAAAGAATGGGTTCAGGCACAGATTTTGGCTGAAGAAATTATAACACCAAGATTTCCAGAAAACATGGCCAAAGGAGGAAATATGAGATCCTTTCACCAAAAATGAGATTAGAAATACAGTCAAACACATACTAAAGTGAACTTTTGGTACATCAAAAGAGTACATAGAGAGTGCTCGCAATATTTTTCGCGCCGTTTTTTCCTCATGCTGAGTTGGCGCGGCAATTCAATCAATTTTAATTTTGTGTCTAAAATTGCGATCACTCTGTGTTCGAGGTATTTTTGGCGAAAAAAAGATTAAAGGCGTTAATTTAAAATTAGCGTGTCATAACGTTAATTAACGAATTGTTTTTTTATTTAACATTTTTTAAACGTTTATTTTACAGTTCGACAGCTCGCAATGAGCTGATCACTGTGATGTTTTTTACAAAAAAGTCAAAATCATAAATTATTAGTCAAAAGGGGAAGAAGTTTTCTAGCCGAAGTCAGTTTAGTTTTTTTTTTCAAATGCGAGCACTCTGCCTTTTACCCAATTCTCTGAAAAATTTCAAAAAACACAAATTATTTTGGAACAAAAAATTATACAAAAAATTATAATCGTCACGAAAGAAATTTTTGAAACAATCATTTTTAATCTGGTATTTTAAGATAAACATTTTAATTTCACGTACGAGTTAATTATTTTACACGATAATTTCTGCTTGGGAGAGCCACTATCTCACCCATACAAAAAACATGTCATGAGAAAGTGGGCCGGTATGAAAGCGTCGGTTAAAAAAACGTAACCTACCCTTATTTGGCGACCCCTTTATTGGGTCCTTTATGTATTTTTCAAATTGATCGCTCTCCCAAATGACCTTTCATATCAAATATATTTATAATCTTAACTGGTTTGAGATCACTGATCGGTTTCTTCCAGGAAGCAAAGGAACGTGGATTATTTTCATGATAACACGGAAAATAATAAATAACACCACCATGTAATGACACCAAACTCAAATGTGATAGAATAAGTGTCTGTTTAATGCCAAAAAGCTTTCTTGCTTTCGTAAACTGCTCGTCGACAAACTGATTCGGTTTAACGGTTATGATGATGTGTTTGATTCGGCCCAGAAATTCTTTTGGGAGATGTACAATCAATTTTGTAAATTTTGGGATACAAAACTGTGGTTCACGTAACATGAAAAATTTTGCAACGGTCAAGCCCTATATATTTTTACCGTTATGAGGTCAAGTCATTTTTTTCAACAAAATCCTCTTTTTTCAATTCTTTTCAAAATGGGAGAAGACGTCTCCTCGTTTTTTAGTTTACAAAAACGCTCAGTATATTTTTTTATGAAATCATGTCTTATTGACCTTTTTGGGCGGCCTTCAACCTTATTAAATGGTTATAAGGTCAAGTCATTTACGGCCGAGACCGTATAATCACAGACCTTTTAATAATAAGTCGCACAAGCGAGCTCGATGGGCTTTCACAATTGAGCGGGGCACTGATTGCAAGCAATGTCCATTATTGAGTTTGCTATTAGTGAGCCCTAACACCTATAAATGACAATACAACTATTGCTGCGTATGGGTGAAATCAGTGTTTCGAAAATGCGACGACCGCTACCGACGAATACTGGGTGTAAGTAGTTTCTATTTCCAGGAAAAGGGACTGTCGCTATCAGAGGACGGCACTCGGGTCTGTGACCCGACTCAAAAACCCGTGTTTTTCCCGAGTAGGAAAAACTATCGAATGTGCCGACCCCTGGTCGCTATAAAGTCAAGTAAGATGATCTTAGTGAGCATTTGGGGGTTTTCGCATTTGGGGGTTTTCGGAACACTGGTCGAGTTAACACACGCTGGAATTAAAGTCTAAGTATTAGACCTATTTATAATTACCCACATAGTACAGTTAATGTTATAATTACTGCACCAACTAAATGGTGCTCATAAAATTGGACTATCATGTTTACCAGAGTTAACTATCGTTATACTTACAGTAAGTATGATTAGTCTAATCATAATTAACAATTATACGAACAATAAATTCGGAACAAACATAAACGACTGGTTAAATACAGTTTCATTTTTATGATCTCCGCAAATGCGAAATTTGCCAAATCTTAATATAATGTAAGTTACATTAGAAAAATTAAACAATCTGCATTGACAAAGTACACCCCTAACCAGTTATCTTAAGAAATGTTCGCCTCAAAAAGTGTTATGATTATTGATTTTTCTTAGGTTTATGGGGTTGTACGTTAGATAATTGAAAATCGCGATACCTAAGATAACTATTTAAGCGGTGTATAATAACCTTTTTATATATTTTGACAGTACACCCTTTGGAGCTTACAATAAAGGTTAATATTTGTCCTCGCTCAAATAAGTAATCCTCATTTTGAAGGCAAAACGCTCTAGATGCTGATTTAGTACCAATAAGTTCTACGTAAATTCTTTCTCTTGATCCAGAAAATGGCAAAACGGACACATATATAGACAGTGCATATAAGGCAACATCAGAGTCGCAAGATTTACTCAAAATTCGAAATTTTTCCCTCGTCTGAGTCGGACTTGAAATTTTACTTGCTTTTTACGGTGATGTCCAAGACTCATAGCACTCTTCAAATAGGATAGGCGTATTGACTAAGCGTATTGACAAATTGTATTATACGGTATTGGCAACAACGTTAAAACAAATTTTGATTGGACAAACTCCGCTTAAAGGCGGAGACAGGCCAATTAGAGAGCGCGACGACTAATTAATCATTGGTTCGTCAGGTTAAAGAAAACAGTCAGGTTACGAAAACAACACCATCATAGATTATATTGTGTTAAACATCATGTTAGTGTGTTTTACATTATATTTTTTGACACCAATTAAAAAAAATGTAGTGCATCAAAATGGGTTTTGTTGTATGCTAAAACTACTTGTCTTGGTTATTATGTTACAAGCCCTGTAACTGGTACTTTCTTTCGCGTTTAACCGCTATAGTGAATCCAATAATTAGAATTACCAACGAACAAATGGTAAATATGATCGGCGTTTGGTTACGCATGATACCAGCCAGAAATGTGTCCCAATCGACGTCCGAAATTTTTGGTATAACGAATAGTGAGGTTTGAAGTAACATTGGCTCACGCGGGTCGCCTTTACAAATACAATGGTTAATTTCAAAGGTTGTTTCGCGACCAATTTCACATTCATTTTCATCAAAATATGGCCCAGTGGAGATACAGTCGGGTTCCTTAGCATCCACAAAGAGATCGACGTCTTTTTGGCTAAAGGTCTAGGTTGGAAATATAAAGCGGAGAATTAGGGGCACATGACCTGTTATAAAAACTCGTGAAGAATGATCTTTTAACCTACTGCTGTAGGTAACAAGCTTGTCACCGAACTGAACGGGACTCATGCTATATTGACAAACTCGTTACCCACACCAGTACTACATACGCATCTATTTTTTTTCTCTAAATGGTTACTCAGAGGATTTAAAAATATAATCAGCGTATTTTCTACTCAGCGTTTCACATGAATTCAAGACATTTTTTCATACTTGAGTTTACGAAAAGTTTGTCTGCCACGAAAAAAAAAATCTGAGTCAGAAAAACTCGTCAATATAAATACAGAATATTTGAGCCACAAACTTTCTTGATGATTCGATTAATGCACACAAAAAAAAATCAAACCTAACTGAAAGGCCTCGGCCCTCGATGACGGAGGCCAATAACTAGCGATTTAATTTTTGCATTTTTCTTTCTTTGGATTGTTTGATAATAACTTTGATGTGTCTTCAATTTGATTGGTATCAACTTATCCCATTTCCTCGGAAACCCTAAATAGGAATATTATACTTATTGTGATTGTCACGGAATACTTTAGCTTTCACGTTTGTATTCGTATAAGCTTAGAAACTAGAAAACGGCAAGTACTGTTGAAACATACTGTACAAGTATACAAATTGGTATTATGTGGAAAATTGAAAACATTAACACTAAAAATTGATTACCAACGCAACGTAGGTTAGGTCATACGTCTTCTAGTGCTAAATTATTACCTCCCGCATATTTTTTAACGCATTGGCGGGCTGTCAGAAAATTGATTTTCGGGAGTACGTACCCCTTCAGCCTCATTACAGCAAACATATTAATGATAAAGCTTCAGTACCTTTGCTTATAATCGACTCTTGGTCCAAATCAGAATAAAAGAGTGATAATTCAAACGACAGTGTTAAGTTCTCTTCGAAGGAATTCCAGTTTGAAGATATTTGAACGGTCATCACGGGCGAGTTGCGATCAATTGAAACAGCCAAAACGCCGGATGACAATGCACATCCTCGGACACATAACTTTCAAAGTTTTTTTCTTTGGTATTTTATAATAAAATTGTATTTTTCAAAGCCGTTGAAGATCGCAGCATAAAACTCGAGTATAACGTTGGTACAAAGCCTGTACCACTTCGAACTTCTAGCACAGTTTTTGGACATAGCCAATATCACACAGTCTTTCTTAGAAAAAATGTTTTGGGATGCTGGATTTGTAACAATGTAGAATTTTAATATTGTCTAGTTTTATATTATTTGAAGAACGATGAATTGAACAGTCGAACTAAAATTGGCAAAGCAATCAGAAGAAAATTTGACTACTTGAAAAATTGGATGATTTATGTAGTTTTTTTAATACAGATAGGTCCAAGTGAAAAAAGACATTGTTCACAAGTGAAAAAAAAAATTGAGCTTAAAACTAAGAAATGTTAAAACTTTTTTATATTCAATAAGCTGCGATCTTAGAAAAACGCATACACCCCCTGCGCTGTTATCTTGCAACTATCGCATGAAAAAAATCCGCAATATAACGGAGCGAACGGGAAAATCTGCAAGATAACGGGTGACAAGATAACAGCGCAGGGGGTGTAATTGTTGTGGAAATTTTCTAGTATTCTTCTCAAATTGTTCTTTTTTCATTTACCAACAATGTCATTTTTCACTTGGACCTATCTGTACTCTTTAATTCAATACACGTACTTTATCCAGCTTGTAATTTGTACTAATTCGTGATTCACCCAATTTTATAGTGATAATTTCCCGAATCCGTTATTAAAAACTACACCTTTGTTTTCAGTAAAGTTCCAGTTAAATTTTTCCATATATTCTTGATTTTGAACTCGAACGGGATGGTTTCAATCGAAATTTGGCGTTTTTGTCGTTCTTCGGTTTGATTTGTGTGATTACCATATTTTATTGGTGGACCATAAGTAGGGTCCGGAGATGTTAGTAAAATTTGCTGCGATTCTAATCGAGATCGGTATTTTGTTGCTATTGTATCCACTTTCCAAAATCTTTATCTTGTCTTGGAAAATCCTAACTTTATTTTGGAAATGCATTCCGGAACATTCAGACTGGTGTAAACTTAAACTGGTAAAAATTGAATACGTTTTTACTTGTTAACAAGACGGCTAATTATCATCTTCAAAAAATATTAACAAATTATTTTTTTCGAAGACTGCCTTGTATTAGTATCTTGAAGTAAAACTGCTTTCGCTGAGCGATTACCAAAAACACCATTGCCCCCAAGATGAATCGAGGGATAAATTGATGTTTTGCCATCTTTACTTTCCAGTACTTTAGACGCATTTAGCGTAATAGCTGCCTTGAAAAACGACTTAAGGGTAGGGTATTCAGTCTATATATTTCCGATTTGGAGCAACATTTTTTATTCCTTAGTGTATATGGGAGTGTCCAGTGAGTAACATTTTTATTGAATGCACCAATGAACACCATGCTGCGAGAAAAACTCACGCAGAGTTTTCTAGGACAATTTAGACGCAAATTTCTCGGAGCCCAAAGCGTGACAAATTAGCGTGTCAAATTAGTGTTTTTTTAATCTTATTTTGATCTAAGGTTGACACGTTATTCTATAATTTTGTTAGGACCACGCAAATAATGATATAAAACCAAAAACTTGATTTGAGAGCCCTAATCTAACTTTAATTGGCGTACCCTTACTTGGCGTCGCAATTTTTCCCGAAATGAAACCTACCTTTACTTGGCGCTCCCCCTGTATACATAATTTTTTCAAATCAAGCTATTTTGTAAACAATCGAAAATAGGTTCTGGCCAAATATTATTTGGCTCAAATACCCTACTGACGGGAATCAAGAGTTGTGTTTTGAATTTTTCGTAACATTTTGGCCTGGCTGTCAAATACGTTATCGGTTTCGTTGGATGTGTGCTGGATAACGTTTATAATAGATTCACAATTTTCGTCGTTGATTTCCATTTCATTCAATACACCCATCATCTGATTTGCTATTTTCGCATCTCTTTCGAAGGGTTAGCCGAAATTAACTAAATTGTTACTTTATTTTTTGTAGCAAAATCCACGCGCTGTCCCAATCAACTGAATAGATATAGATGGCTGACATTACAATATTATTTCTTGCTAATGGATCGGGACACCTCGTGGATTCCGCTACAAAACCTAAAATAACAATTTAGTAAATTGAGTTTTTTTGTCGTTACTTATTTCGTAGTAGGGGAGTAAAGGGTACAGGGGATCGCCAAATAAGGGTCGGTTGTTGAAAACACGAAACCGATCGCAAACTGTCGAAACCGAGCGCAAACTGTCGAGTTTTGAGCAATTATCATATGTGATTTGTAATGCTATTTTGCATCACCACGACAGTCTGACGTCCAACACACGGTACATTTATTTTGAAAAAAGACGATTTGTTCGGAAAGCCATTCCTAACAGGCAAGTTTGTTAATGCATTAACGACGGAATCATCATACTTCATAAGCGAGACTATATATGAAATGGCTATTTGTGGATCTCCAGAAAGTTCTTTTACGCGATTGCGAGCACCCGCCAGTTCCATTTCGATATTTCGTGCGGGTTCTACAATTGTTTCTAGAACTATATCAGTGGCGCAACGGGGAGGTGTTTGGATGTTGCACACTGTAATGTTCATTCTGTATGCAATCGGTCATTTTCATTAATTTTTCACAAAATGATTTTCTTTATTAAACAGTTACTTTCGAAGTTATTTTGCAAAAGTATTTTTGGACTAAATGGAAAATGATTGTGCAGTACGTAGGCGGAAACGATGAAATATTACATTATTGCAAGATAAGTGCGGCATCTTGCAGAAAGATTTTTTTTTTGACGAATTTCTGGAAACACTTTTTTCGCGAAAAAACACGAATGGCAGCAATATGCTCTGAAGAAGCATTTCGTGGAAAATTCTGCGAGATACTTTTTCGGCGAAAAATCACAAAGGGCTTTTTCCGGTGAAAACTTTTTTTCTGCAAGATACCCTCATTGTCCGGTAAAAGAACAATTATTACCGGTATATATTTTTCGTGCTCATTCTAAACGCCTCATTGACTCGATTAATTTTGTTCTTAGTTTCAAAATGGGACTGCAAATTACTAAACTCCCCACACTTAAAGCTACGCCATACGGTAAATACAAACATGTTGCTGTAAATAACCGAAGACCTAAGAAGATAATTGATGCTTTGATCTCCTTCTGGCAAAAAACAGCGATTTGTGTGATAACCGGAGAAATTTTCATATTCGAAAAACGCCACGACCGCGGTTGAGAACAGTTTTTGAATTTGTATGCTGCGGTATTTGGTGAAAAATCCTTCACAAGAAATAAAGAATAATGTCTTTGAGGCGACGCCCCGATCATTACTTGTACATAGGCCATCCAAAAGAATCTCTTTCATTTCAAACGTTTTGGTAAAATTTGAAATTTTACCATTGCTATCTCTAACATCAATAACCAATGACAGAGGGTTAGTCAACTGAATTTCCCCATGCTTTTTGGTTGCACCAAGATCCACATTTTTGGTGCATATTTCCGGACCACTAAAATCGGCTATCGAAATCGAATTTCGAATTAAAAATGTACTACCATTTTCAGGTTTCTAAACCAGTTTTTTTATCTTAATACCTAAAAACCTGAATAGAATGAAGCGGTTTTTATATGTCGATATTGAATAGCCTATCAGGAAGTGTCGTTACCAATTAATTTCCAGTTCTCTTGTCAAAATTGAAATCATTCGTACAAATATTAACCGATTTATGAGAGAAACAATTTGCTATACGTAATAATCAACTTATGTTGGCCAGTAATACATGTACTGTAAAATGAAATAATAAATGATAAAATCGGGTACCCTTATTTTGAGAAATATTCTTGCTGTTAATTAATATAGTTTTGTAACACATGAAATGAATATCGAACCAAATAAAATAGGTACCATATTGTCAAATTGACAATGTCAACATATTTGAATCTTCATTTTTTAGTTGAAAAGCCTGTGAAGGAGGTGGAATATAATTGGAATGATTGGATGAAACAACACGCGTAGGTTATATCATAGATATTAATACTGTTGAGGTTCTATCTGCTCCATCCACTTTTATTATTCTCGTTTCATTTGAGAATTTGGTACCTTTTTCATCTTATTAGATCCGTCATTATTTATTTTTTCTAAATATTATTTGTGTATAATTTTGACGCCTGTCCATATTTGACGTCGGAAATTTGTAATCAATTGGATAAACGAATTTATATCTATAAATACTCATTAGAAATGTGAAGTTATTAACCTTAGAACGCGCAGTGAGTTAATAATCAGTTATTATAAAAATTTAAAAACGAATGCTTATTTTTAATTATTTAGTATCAATAATTATTCAGGAAAAATGTCTTTTTGAAAAAGTTAAGCATTCTTTATCACTGATAAATTATCAGACAAAGTTATAATAATCTATTTTTTATATTTTACAAAAGTGGCCGGAAAGAGTGCATGTGCTTTACCTGTATTCATATTTGGCGCAAAGAGCTTTGTTAAACGAAACGTGAAACGTATTCTCAAAATATGCATTTATAAGTGTCCCTTCACAGTCGCCACATTTTACATCTATACTTGACCTACATTCACGGGCAGTTATAAATCTCATTACCATAAATATAATTTTCATTTTTTGTAAAAAAATTTGTCTATTGATGTTTGCGAAAAAACAAATTTTTTTTTTATCAAAACGTTACTCAATACATCTAGAAATGGAGGAGTAGAAATTATTCTAGTATTTTTTTAGTAATACGCTCTTTATAATAAAAAAGAAAGGACCTGTTAGGCATGCCGTCGATAGCTCAGTTGGCAGAGCGGGAGACTGTAGAGGCTAACAGTTATCTCTAGGTCACTGGTTCGAATCCGGTTCGACGGAAACTTTTTTTTTGAGTTCGAGCAAAATGTACGAATCAAATTTTGAAACGAAATTGTTTCTAATTTCGAGTCGAAATTTTCGACTATCTTTGAAATTTTTATTTACCGCACGTATTTTATTTTTTATTTGAATGCAGTCCCTGCTCCCTTAAAACCCCAAACTCCATGTTTTGAACATTGTCACAAGTTGTGACTCACATCTCCGAAAACAATTTTTTGTGCATGATACATGTAGTCTTCAAATTGTTCTTTGTTCTACGTTATGTTCAGAAAAGATCGAAAAGCATAATTTGGTTACAAATTTTGGCAAAAATTACAAAGCATTAAACAATTTTCTCGGGAAAATTTCAATTTGAAAAAAAAAACTTGTCGAATATGACACACATACCGTCTACGCAGGTATTAGTAACCTTTCGTCACGAAAATAACTAGCCAACAATTGCGTAAGGTGCTCGTTAACTGCCCAGTGCGTAGGCGGACTAGCTGGAAAATGTTTGATAACACGAAATGCTCGGTAACTGCATGACAATTAACTGTGCAGGCGGTGTAGTACGGTTGAAAACTTTATTATCAATAATTAAATGGAACAGTATCAGTGTGGATAATTCCCAAAAGACATTCTACTAAGCTCTTCAGTTCGTTCGTTGAAATCTACTTTCCCTAAAAGTTTGAATAATGCAGCGGTGCATTCTTTTGCCGACCATAGCCCATCCAAGTTCGAGTCGATTTCGGAAAGGACATCCAAAATTCCATACTCATCCATCGATAAATAAATCTAAATTATTTCATAAAATCCTTAGGGACGTAATCGGAATTAAAAAAATAGTTTAGTTTTTTTTTAGGTATGTCGTTAAAAGTGACTTTCATGACGTACTGTACTTAAATCAAAATCTTCTAGAATTGAATCCAAATCGATTCCATAGAGGACGCTAAAGAGTGGTCGCATGATGTCTTCGGAAAAACGCTCTACAAATCGCACACGGTCTGGTCCGTCGAGGCCTCGTGAGTTTCGGTCGGCAAGAGACATTAATTGAAGAATATACCATCTGTATGTAACGTACGTTCCCTGAACCAAACGGTTATATAAGCTAAGTTGTTTGTAATTTTATAATTGACTAAATTATATTGACAAAAGTTATTAGTTTTCGAATTGATATACATGTACAGTATGAGGTATAATAACGCGCTTCTCGCTTTTCTAGTTTTTAAGGTCATTAGAATAGAAAAATTGAGAAAGCGAGAAGCACGTTATTTTACCCTACACTGTAAGGATGTCCGGCTTTGTAGAGCACCATGTTTCATTTGTTGACCCGAATTATGGCAATACGTAATATAATTTTTTTTTAAT
The DNA here is from genome assembly GCA_004367875.1 of Oikopleura albicans. Taxonomy (NCBI): domain Eukaryota; kingdom Metazoa; phylum Chordata; class Appendicularia; order Copelata; family Oikopleuridae; genus Oikopleura; species Oikopleura albicans. The sequence goes on along the minus strand of SCLG01000090.1, from coordinate 152,091 downwards.
TTTTTGGCGACAAATGAAAAAAAGGTGCATTATTTTGGAAAATGCCAAGCCAGAAATAAAATATCTGTTTATTTTGGAACATCCTTTATCGGGTGAAACTTTTGACAAAATTTTGCCAAAAGTTTTTCAGTCACCACTACATCCTGTGCCGTTATTGGCTGAAAATTACGTAATCGAGCAACTTTTTTTTTTCTCAAAGTTTGTACTCGATAACGGCGCAGGGGTTGTAGTACATAAATTCGTTCTGATTTACTTACGTATATGTATTCGTCTTTATCAAAGGATCCGTCGGCATTAAAATCCCAGAACTCTAAAAAATAATTATCTAAGGGCGGGAACTGTTGAGGTAAAAATGTCAACTATAAAGTTTTAACCCTTGCGCCCGGATTTTTCGTTCGTCAACGACTCGCCGAAAAGTCCATTATGGCTTTTCCGGGCCAAGCCAAGCCAAAATTGCATGTTTGGTTTTTTCTATAAGCCAAAAAACGCTAGCGTGACGAGCTAGGTGTCTGAGCTAAAATTTAATACTAGATGATGACTCACTTTGAATGTCATATGAAAATTGTAAGGATTTTTCAATATTGTCCCAGTTGAAGTCAATTTTGTATGGGATCAATGAGGATTGAATTTTTATAACCAATTTTAGCCCATCTAAAACTCTTTTCTGGAATCTTTCCTCCTCTTCAAACGACACAAGTCGATTTTGGTCTTCATCAATCATGTTGAAATCCAGTTCAGTCAATTTAGCTAACTCGTCATAGATTTCGTACATATCGTCTTCCCATTCTCTACAATTTTTAAGGGTTATCGGTTTTATTCACATTTTTATCAAAGGGATTTTTGGGATTCAACATTTGACCTTCAAATGGTAATTTATATTCCACGGACGAACGCGCAAAGTGACATTATGCTAAAATATGGCATTGCATATTCCGACAAAAAAGCTCTATTGTGGTATGCCTAGTATATTATATCGTCAATTTTTTTTTAGATTTTGTGTTTCGTAAATTACAAAACTCAGCGACACGACGTCCCTACCGCTACCATAATTTTCGGAATCATCGACGAACGACGACCGACGCTTTTTCGTCGACGGTCGTCCGAGAAACGACGTTTGTCGACGATAATTTTATAGCCCTATCAATTGTTTATGTGGAAAACGGCACGGAACATGTGTGTCGGAAAACTTGTGTCTTAGTTTCAAATATATGCCAAATTACTATTTATCTTGTAATCAGACTGTGACTCTGTACTTCAAGTGTCGTAATTTACATCATTTTAAGCAATTTTGGCCTCGTTACGACAGCTTCAGAACATACAAACGCGTTTAAACGGAAAATAATTAATTTCTTTAACACATACCTATGGTATCCTTCAAACCAAAACGCCTCGAACTGGTGAACAAGAGCTTGCAAGTGCTTTCCATAATTTTCTGGCGTGATGGCAACGTTAGAAATTGGCCCGGAATAAATTTCTTGAATCGAACAAAAAACAATCAAAAGGCTCCACATTTTTTTAAAAAATTATCTTATACAACTAAAATTGTTCGCAAAACTTTATACAAATCAGATCAAGGAATGGAACAACTGATTTTTGTTGTTGTTGTTTTGCTAGTGAATTTTGCGCTCGGCAGGAGTCTCTCAGCTGATTATAATGCAAACATGTGTAGTTTTCTGGAAAAAAAGATTTTATTTCATTTTATTTTTATTCATACAGTCTATAATAAGCAAATTTCTGGTTCTTGACAGCTCTTCGTCCAGTACATAATCTTTTGGCTCATACAGTATGAGTCATACTTCGTCTTCGAAATAAACATTCTTTGTTCATACACTTCCTAATCATAATAAAGCCATTTTTGAACCCAAAATGACCATCTTGAATCAAGATTCTTGATGGTCTATTTATTCATGTTTTTTTCTAAAAATAGTTCCTTTTTTGTCGACCAACATTTGATTTGAACGGAACAATGTTACGGGTTTTTTTATTAAAAAACTTTTTGATAAAAGTCAGAATAAATTTTGATTGGATTATATTTCATTTCTCAATTTGGTTCTAGTGACCGGAATTGACCGGAAATAACCGATAATTTCGGTAAAATTCGCCTTCTGAAAAGTTAAAACTGGTATGACGGTGTAGTATGTGTTAAATACTAATTACGAGAACCGAAAACGGCCGTAATGAGAGTAAGGACTGTACTGAATTCTTGAATTCAACAAAAATACCAAACTAATGTGGTATAGATGTAATCTATACTAAAATTTTAGTATTAATAAAAAACTGTAATCGTTTTAGAAACTTTGGAAACATAAGGACTAAAGTTTTAGGCTTTAAGGACGTGAGAAAATCATCCACAAATGAGCCATCGGACTCGTTCAATTAAGGTCGCCGATAATGCTTTCTTTCCAGTAGACTTTACGGGCTTGTAAAATGAATGTAAAACGGTGGTCCTGTACTATTTCGCTGAGTTTTAAACTGAATTTAATTATTTTGGGCCTATAGAGCCTATTTTAAAAAACTGTTTTGTACATATTGTAGAGCTTAAAAATAAGTGAAAAAAAGTTTAAAAATGAAATTCATAAAATATCTGTAGAGGGCTCTAGAATTTTTCGAAGGTCAAAAAACAATTGAACGTCGAAAAATCAAGTTTTAAAATAAACCAGTTTTAAAATAAATAGGCTCTATACAGCCTTAATAAGGCCCAAAATAATTAAATTCAGTAAGCCTAGTGAAACAACGCTACATAGTACGGGACCAGGCCGCATGAGATATATGTACATTTTATTGTATTGAAATTTCAATGGAATAAAATGACACATCTGATTTTGTCAAATTGATGTGAGTTACTGACGGATGTAAGTGTTTTTCTGTGTGATCTTTTCAATGTTTTTCCGTGACATCTTGTAAGTGCCCGTTTTTGTGTCACTTTAGATAAGATTAAAGATGAACAATTACTGCCATCTAAAATGACACAAAAACGGGCACTTACATAATTACAGTAATACCATTATTAATTTAATAACACAACCAGGTCAAGACTAGTCTAATTCTGGATTCATCAAATAAGGGCCGGGACGCGATTTAACTGACAGTCGGTTGAAAACACGAAAAAGACTCTTATTTGACTCTTTAAAATTACACAACAATCACACTGGTGATTTACATTCATGTCTTGAAGGACAGATCTCTTTGCATGGTAAAACTGTCAAACAATTGGCGCGGTATAACATACTCTCTTCTTGAATCATTTCTAGAATTATCAGCTGCTGGACAAAGTCCAACAGGTGAGCGCCATATCGGAATAGGCGCGAATCCACATTGGTCATTTGTCCTTAACGATGGGATGGAAAAGCCTTTGACTTCGTCCAATAAGAATCACGCCAAAACTTCTATAATTTTGAATGACATATGTCGAAATGACGCCATGATTTTATTCATTTTATTTTATTTTTTTTTGTTCGAGAAACTCGTCGCCTAGCGGGCTATCTTAACGCCAGTTATCGTACAAAAATTGAGTTATCTTACCAGTTTTGGATCACAAGGTATCAAGCTTTACAATTATTTAACCAAACGCCCTGACCAGTTATCATACCAAAGTTGGGACAACTTATCGGTTTTTTAGCGTTTATATAAGAGAGAGGCCCCGTAATGATATACACCGGGTGCGCAGTTATCAGGTAGGTATCGCGACACAAAAACCAGCCTGATAACTGCGTTGGGCGTAGGTGGAATAGGGAAAGACGCAAAAAACTGCCTGATAACAGGACAAGCGGGGAATTTCGTAGGGAAATTTCGTGACGTGCCTGATAACTGGGGGCCAAGCTGGCTGATAACTGTATGCCTGATAACTGCGCACCCGGTGTATAAGTAATTGTATGAGTATATAGTACTATGGCCATAATACTATGGCGCTAAATCACAATGTGTGATTGTGATTTTGTGATAAAATTCCTGTTTTCAATCCCTGCCTTTTTATGTAATAAACTTTACCTCGTTGGATTTTCATTCAAAAAAGTAATGTGATGTTAATATCGCAAACCACCACATTATATACAGTTTTTTTTGCGTCACACTGTTGATTTTAGGCGACAAAATAGATATCCGGGATTTCCGCGGGTGAGATTTCCGTAGACAGTCATTAGACACGTTTTTACCGATAGTATTTTTGCTACTGTTGCGAGAATGCGAGAATTCGCTGTATTTGGGTTTTTGTGTGGGATTATCTTTTACTCGCAATAATCCGAAAATCTCCCGAGAAGTTCGCAATTTATTAAATTATTGTGTTTTTGAACCGGATAGAAAACACGACAAATGAGTACATTCTCATCAAAAAGAGCATACGGAGTCAAAATGGGTCACTCAGGTCATTATCAAATGCTGCGATTTTATATGGAATATCATACCAAATATCTGATATTCCGAATATGGCTCTGAAATTTTTCTAACCTGTAAGCTATAGGACATATAGTATAGGTTTTAATCATATATAGATCCAATCATAAAAATATAAGAATTGCATTTTATTTCTGAGGAAAAACTGAGTCTAGGGGTAAAGTTTCATATTTTTTGTTTATAGCCTACCTATATTTTTGCAACATAAGTGCGCAAGTGGTGTACAATTAGTTCTCATTTACGAAACCACTTAAAAAGTTAACCAAAAATAATCCTTTTTATAGTGCTTTATTTGGTTGACTATCTTCTTCACTCACTAAATTGGTTTATTATTAAGATTATCTTGACACTAATCTCGTGCCCGTGTGCGAAAATACGCCCCAAGTTGGACCGGGCCGGTCCCTATCAATAATCTGCAAAATTATAGATCCGTCGTTACGACGATTGGAATATTTTCACTGATTTTTTTTTTCAATTATTTGTATCATTAACCCCCAAGCACGACTTCTGGACATTTGTCCCGAATCGGGACTCCCGATACGGGTCAAAAACGAATTTTGCATTTTTCTTTATTAAACGAAGCAACAGTATAAACCAACATAGAATAATCGATTACAAAGTCGGAGAGCAAAAAAAATAAAATTTTATTTCAGTAATCAAGAGTAATTCCTCATTGATTGAACTGAGACTAAAAGTTTTAGTCTAAAACCCTAAAAAGAAGGTACAATCCTCGTACCCGTAACGTCCGTTCACGAAACGTCCCATTGTACCCGAATTGTCCCGTTTTCTTTCATTTTTTAATGTACCCGAAAGTTTCCGTTTAACCGTATATGAATTTGGGTTTTTGTGGTCAAATTGACCAAAAAGTGTCCTACGGTGGTCGGGGAGGTTTACATTTGCTTATAGTGATAAATTACGAAAGGTCAGAAAAGAGTAAATAAAATACGGACAAACTTCCAGAATCTGGAATCCAGATCCGTGATCAGGGTGCTAAATAAGCGTGCTTGGGGGTTAACCCAGGGGATTTATCGTCCACGATATACGACAAATTGTGTGTAGACATGCTAAACACGAGTACTAATTTCAAGTTGAATCGTTCTGTACCTGGTTAAGTAAATGAGCATATTAATCTGACATTTCCTTCACAGTTTATTTTCTTTATGGTTTATCAGTCTGAAATGCGGCCAAATCGCTGTTATTTGTTCAATATGTCCAAATTTAACTGCCAGTGGCTGGTGATTTGAAGTGCTTCAGCAAAATGCTTCATCCTTATGTCGACTCTTATATAATTATTTTCGACGAACACATTTTTCTATTTGCACAGATTCGAAAGACGTCAATTTGTCTTGGATTTATTTTTTCCATTTGTCAAAAGCTGTGCGTTTCCAGCGTAAGTAAACCTGAGATACATCGCTTTGTAGGAAAAATCGTGGAATCTCACGATATTGATGAAGTAAGTAAACAGTTTTTTCATCCCACCGACAATTTACCGGTTATTTCCGGTTTTTAATTCAAAATAACGTGAAATTATCGGTTTTTAACATTATCAGGGTAAATTGAGCATAAAGATTTCGATTCTGACATTATTTTGTTTTCACCAGACGAATAATTGACCGGTAATTTTCGGTTTTTAATTAAAATACGCGAAATTATGGGTTTTTAAAACTTTTATGGTAGATTGGGGCTATTAGTTAGAAACTTTAACCTCGGAATCCAATTCTGACATTAACATTGGAGCATTTGCGACGCAGCATTTAAATTTGTTCATCTGTCATGGGAAAAAAGTTTCACACTATTTTTGTTTTGGACTTTTGGGGTTCACTTTCGATCTATACTTTTGGTGTTGCGCAGTCAGAAGATAAGCTATTGCGATATGACATCATTTACTTATAGCCAGAAGGTACTGCATTAAATATAACCGCAACGTTCACATTTGTCTCGCAAACAAAATTCTCCTTTTTTAAATCAAATTAATATCAAACGAGCGTCCAAAATTAAACACTATCTCGGACAAGGCTGACGAATAAATAAGTAAGAGAAAATTAAGGACGAAAAGAATTTTCCTACAAAAAGGTTGTAAAAAAGTATGTCTTAGAACGACTAAAAACAATTACACAGGATGCGCCGTTAATGGGCTTCTTTTTTTTTTTTCAAAAACTGGCCGTAAATTAGAAAACTCTTTATTTGGTTAAGTTATTACTGGTGTGGGTCGTCAGTTTGTCACCGAGCTCGACGCGGGTCGTAAAATAGATACGACCGAGTACTGTTTTAATTTTATATGCGAAATTTGCTCGGTGACACTTTTTTACTCACGCCAGTACTGAGGAATTTATAGTGTAGTTACAATGTAGTATTTAGTGTAATGTTTACACTGTAAAGTTTATAGCGTAATGTTAGCGTAACATGCCTGAGGTATTACGATTCGGTCTTTTTATTTGATTAGTTATACAGTAGTCACTACTAGCCAGACAACAAAATTGCCTAAAAAAGCTAAAATTAACTTTCACTAAAATTCGACGTATTTCAGTGATATTGACTTTGACGGTAAAGCCTTTGACCCCACGAACTTAATTAGATTACACATATCCGATCAAGTGAAGCATATTTTTATACAATAAATAATATACCGTATTTCACCAGGTAATATCGGCCACACAATAAAAAAGAGATTTCAAAACACTAAAAAAATATAAAAACCGTCATTTATAGTGAGAACAAGAAACAGTAAGAACTTTTAATTGTCATTTAAATAAATACAGAGAACGCAAAATAAGGGGCTTTTGTCGAAAAAGGGGATAATGTCCGACTGCCATCGCCCAATGCACTCAAGATATATATTTTTTGTGTCGTTTTGCCATGCGAAACAAAAAAAAAAGAAGGCCGGGCGAAACCAAAAAAAAAATTCTAGTCGAGAAAAAAAACAGGCAAACAAAACAGCGGTGGTTCAAGCATAAGCTGAAAAAAGCTGAGACAAAAAAGTTAACCACTATATTTTAAAGGGCTAAAAATATTTTTCCCGTATTTGTGAGTAAACAACGATTCCAAATATCTAAAAATATTTTAAATCGGAAAAATTATGATTTTTGTTTTTTTTTCTTTGGGCGCCCCGCACCATATAATGAATAAGAAGACTTAAATAAGTTTTATTTAATAATATA
>SCLG01000090.1:125691-144507 GCA_004367875.1 Oikopleura albicans | reverse complement strand
AATGATAATTTTACTCTTGATTGGTTCAACAGAATGTTTGATCAAAGAAATACTGTCAAAGTATGATCGATTGGAGCAACCCTTAATCGCTCGAAATTTCGACGGAAGAATGAGAAATGTCACAAGTGCGGGTTGATAATCAGATCTGAATTATTTTAATGAAAAATGTTTAAAATATGATTACGAATATGCGAACAGCTTATTTGTCTCGCGGTGCCAATTTTGATTAGGCTTGTTACCATAGCAACGCGAAATAACAAGTAATAATTTATTCCTTTTTTGTGTTTCGCGGACCATCAGATTGGAATATTGTCCGCGCGACACCTTAAAGGTTTTTAGCGGCCAAAAAGGTTGTCTAGGCCCTAGACTCTAGGCTTCTTATTTTTCTTCTTTCTCTTCCCTTTTTCTGTTTCGCGGACAATCGGCCTAATATTGGCCGCGTAACCAAACAAGGCGAAACGACAAGTATCAATTTCTTCTTTTTTTTCTATCATGGACAATCAGGTTGGGCGACGTTTATTGAAAAACAAATTGTGAACACACTTATTATCTCCCAGGAGAACATTGGTGTGGAAGTCCCGCAATCGTTCTCAATTGTTCTTAATTCGTACTAAATGATGTCGTACAGAAAATCGACCCTATCAAATTTCTTCTTGAAGTCAGAAGTAGCAAAACTAGCTTGTAAGACGGTAATATACAAGTTTGCACGAATGTCCGATTAAGGGTTAGTATCGTTAACTCGTATAAAGTGTAAAGTGTCTAATGCAAATGCTGTGGCTGTTTGATGTCGATGCGACTAAAAATCAATTCACATCTCTCATCAATTTAAACTGCGAATGGCTTAATCCAAATCTCAACTGGGAGAATAGATCCGAAACGGCCGAGTCGTTTCAAGCTCCGGCCGACTACATTTGGATTCCAAGGCTTTTAGGAAATTTGAAAGTCTCAATAGTTTTATTCAGCATTAAATTGAAAAATGTTAAAAAAATTAATTTATGCTCTTTTCAGTCATTTCGCTAATAGCTAATTTTTGAACTTATTGGAATAAACAGACACGGCCGATTCCAGTACTCAAAAGTGTGGCAAGTCTGCCTTGAAATAACAATTTTAATTTCTTAAACGGGATCTATCAGTTTATCATTTACTGGGTATCAACATCCTGATCGCGTAACCCCGTCAAAAGTCACGGTTTTTCGAAATGGTCGAGTTGCATTCAATTATATTGCAAGTAGGGTATCCAATATTTGGAACGAAAATTTTACTTTTTGAAAGACTTTACAATATGGAAACCTTGATTCTTTTGTTTTTTTTCGAAATTCTACGTTAAATATAAGGCTGTAAACAGGACTGACGGTCAAGGGTTCCTCAAATTCAAGCCATAATAAAAATATATATATACCCTAAAGGCCAGATACAACAGTTATTGTACGATTGCGTCAGAATTCTTCCCATACGATTCACATGCGTGTTACATTAGTCCAGGGTTGTGAATACATCTAATATTTTTAAACATCATAAACGAATACAATAAAAGGTCGACAAGTGTGACCAAAAATTCACAACACTGATGATTGCTTGCTTTCTTTCACCCAAAATCTCGTTGTTGATTGGCAGAAAGACTTTTTGGATGTCTCGCCTAGGGTTTTAAAATTACTGATTAAATTAAGATCGAACGTACACCCTGCCTCGGTATCCAGACTTCATCTGTCTCGTCTCCGACACACGGTATTTTTTAGATTCAGAAAAAAAGTATTCAAATTTTGAAGTAAAGCATTTTTCTGACGTTTTTTCAGCTAATCCAACTTTAGTTTTAAAATGTTCTGCTAATACTTTTCCAAAAACTATTTTTAAGCTTTACAAAAATATAAAATCTTCAGATAAGAAATTTTTGAGACATTAAAATTTTCAGTCAATATTAGATTGGCCGCGGCGAATTGTCCGTGCAACAAAAATGAAGAAAAAATGACTACTTGTCATTTCGCGTTGCTAGATTAGGCGGTAAATCATAATTGGCAACGCGAGACAATCAAGCTGTTGCGCGGACAATTCATTTTTCATAGTGGCACAAAAATATTTAACTTTCAAACCCTTGTATTGCCTGGTATATCGCCGTTTCATTCCGAATGGTGGATAAGGTAAGGGATTTTTTTCTTAATTTACAAAATATAATGTGAAATGAATTTCAGTGAATCGTGGCGCGTTCCGAATGGTTGGGTCTCTCAAGATATGATCACCTATTATGGCGATCGCGCAGTCGACTTGCGGAAAATTGGAAATTTTGCTGACGGAGGTAAAGGGTTAACCATTATTGTTCGGATAATAGCTTGAAGAATAAGACAGTCAAAGCGCCGACACTACGTAATTAAAAAGTGTCACTATGTAATTAAAAATCCTTTGCGGAAGAACCCTTATTTAGTGATACCTGGTTGTGAATACATAATGTTCGTCCTCCGGATTGTTCGTAAACCCGATCATGCAATGGCGAATATTGTTATTCCATTATATATTCTGGCCATTTTAGCCTGCCTCTCGTTTTTGATACCGGCTACTTATGGGGAACGCGTTGGTTTTGTTATCAGGTTTTGGGTTTGGATGTCAAGTCCCTTATGTGATCTCTAAAATATTTTCCAAGCTAGCATTATGTGTATTATACGGTATAATTTATACCGGTGCGCACCGTGCGCCCAATGCCTCCGCCTACATGTACCTACACCCTGTCCTTTAAGAAACTCGCGAATAATTTATACATATTTTTGTTTAGGAAATGTCATGAATTTGGTTAACTCTGGTTCATATTTTCTCGGTTTGTGCGGTAATAAGTTTTTTTAACTTATTTCGGAAAAATTTAGTCACAACCGGTGTATAGTATATGTACTCATTAAGATTATGATAATTAAAATCAACAAAGAGTTGCCAGATTGCAGCAGCGGTTAATCGTAGTCTTAAAACCGGCACGAAAGAATTTATTTATTTTTTTCAAAAAAAGGAGAGTATAAAATGATGAACTCAATTTAAAAGCGTTCAATTAGCCGTTACATTCGTAACACAAACCGTTGAGCAGCAAGGGGCGCCATCTGGCGATTTGAATCCGCCAAAATTATTCGGCTTTATTCGGTATGTAACGACGCTTTGCGTGATGTCATTGGTTGAGGCCATTATGTATTTACACTGTCATCAAAATGGTGTCGTCAATCTGCCAAAGCCCATTACGCGATTGTTGGGCTGCATGAAAAATAAAAATCCTGGAGTGTGCCTTCGAGAAAAATCCGGTGTTAAGGTCTGCACCATACTCAATAATACCGACAGTCAGGTAATTCGGATAGTTTGCTTATTGCATTAAATTATACCATTTGTGCATGCGAGAACAGGACGCTTTCACTTGCCAAAAACCCGCCAGGTTTTCAACAATGCCAACCATTTGCCTAATAGTGTCTGGTTTTCACGTGACATGGTGAACTTGAGTCAAAACTAGATTAGCCCACTACTATCCACTTTTTAATTTTACGTGGAATGGTCAAATTACTTTTTTGGAAATTTTTTTTTAGTGATTATGGGCCATAATTTATGGCTTATTTTCTTCTCGAACATATTCACATTCTCACACCGCCAAATGTAGACCTTTTGTTCACTTATTTAACTATATTTCGGGTTTTTATTGGTTGATATGGTTGAAATGAGAAATCCAATTTTTTCGAAAAAAACGGAATCTCGTCAAACTACGTCGATTTGATCAATCAAAAGTTAATTTGAATCACCGGGGTCCCTAGTGGGCTGTTTGAAGATCAACTTTTGATTAATCAAATCTACGTAGTTTGATGAGTTTGGGATTTGCCATGTTTTTTTTTCAAAAAATTTGAGATTACTGCATTTCTACCAAATTTACCATTGAATTCTGATACTGGCAGTACAAAAAACTTCAAAATTAAGGAAACGATTTCGAGCAAAAACACCGAAAGAAAACGCGAGTTGGCAGTGTCTGATTCGTTAATGAAAACCCTACATATAATTTGTTTTACCGCTTCGGTTACAATGACGTTTGGCGCAATTGTTCAAATTCAGTTGGCGATGGTCAACCAGTATCCCGCCAAGACGTATGATCACCCAAAGTTAAAAAACGGTTCGATTTGGTAAACTTCTGGCAATAAACAATGCTTATTTTATCTGCTAATTTCCTATTTATAAACATGTTTTATAAAACGAGTTTTATGAAAAAATTTGTATCTAAAATTATCGCACAAGGGCGAAAATAAAAACGGTTTCCTATTAGAATGCCTAATTTCAGAATTTTTCTTTTTAAATAAAAATGCTCTGTAAGAGTTACCCGGAAAATTTTCTTACAAATTTTTCTCGCACACATTTTCTTATGAAAGTTTTTTCGTAAACGCTGTACAAAAACGTTCTTATATGTTGTTACAAACGTTTTCATGCGTAAATTCTCCATAAATTATGCGCTCAACATTGGTTAAACCTGCCGAGATAAGAATGAGATAACAAATACAAAAATTAAAGAATTTATTAGTACTTCAATTTCTATTATATGATAGCAGACTGGGATGGCATTTGATTCCATTTCGTGCTTCCAATTCGGTGGTCGGTTTATTTAGGTGAGGTAAAACGATTTTCGAAAAAACTGAAAATCATTATGGTCGCTTTTTAACACGCCCCAAACTTAGAAGCAAATTCTAGAGCGGTTATCGGACATCTAGGGTTTTGGTCAAAAATTCAGATGCCCGATAACCGCTCTAGAATTAGCTTGTAAGTTTGGGCATGCTGAAAAGGACCTATGATGAACATTTCAACTTTTACATGAACTCTACTTCGAACCGTGCTAGGTTACTCTAGGCACTAAAATATTCTTAAAAAATACATTAAGTGCTATTATTAACTTCAGAAAATTATTTGTCAAAAATTTTGTAAACTTTTTCAATCAATAATTATAAAAATAAAGCAGTTCCACGAATCTTTTTGATTTTTTAGCCTACACATAGATAAACAACGACCTTTGCATTGTCGAGCCAAACGTTTATAAATTTGCGACAGGACGCTTCCTCTACTAGAAAAGTGTACGTTGTATACAGGGGGAAAGTCAATTCCGGAACACCCCATTCCGGAACAGTTATCGAAAAACAGCCCAATTCCGGAACGCTTTTTATTACAAAAAAGATTTGAAGTCCCATTCCAGAACGAAAAAGTCTAATTCCGGAACGGTTTTTGGGCGAAAAGTCCAATTTCGGAACAAAAGGGGACTTTGGCTCAAAATCGCAAAGCGTTCCGGAATTGGCCTACCCTCTGTAGATAATCAGAAATCGAGCTGTTCGCTACAGTCGACAGTTCGCTACTCGACTTCGATATATACCTTGTATGTTTTGTGTTAATTTTGTACCTTATTTAGGTTACCATATTCATATTTGGATAACGTACAAATTTTGTGTAGTAGTGAAATCATTCCATACACCACCTACCTACGTAAGTTAACAAAATTTTCGTAAATTAACAGTTTTGACAATTTTTGACAAAAAAGCCTAAATTCACGTAAGATAACAGCTTCTCAAACGTTTTTCAGTACTTCCGCCAGCGCTCTACCCACGTAAGTTAACAAAATTCACGTAAATGAACACCATTTTTCTAAAAGTTTTATTAACTAACGTAGGTAGGTGGTTATATTATCGCATTTGTATAACGTGCAATTTATACCTAATACAGTCCTTAGTCCAATAAGGGGTGCTCCCATGACGACCGTTCTTATACCGTATTTTTGGGGGAGTCGCTACTTTCACGAGGGCGACGTTTTATCCTGATTGGTTTTGATTGTTTTTTTTTGTTATTTTAAAGAACTACCTTTGAGTCTGCTCTGGATAATTACGATCGTGCATATTGTTAACCATTCGATTCCAATAAATTAAATCACGTTTCATTTTAACCGCATCATTTTTTCGGCCCAAAACTATGAAAAATGGTTAGTTTGTGAAATAAAAACCGAAATGTTAACTCATGCCGCGGCATGCCGTATTAGTCATGCGGGACCCTTAAAAAATATAGCCGGATAAACGGATAATCCAATTTGTGCATTTTTTTTTACAAACAATCACAAAAGTCACGGGAAATTACAAAAAATCACGAAATTCACGATTTTTTCAGGACTTTCCGGGTCATTTTGACAAACTTCTAGTGGCTGAAAAATATTTTTATGCACTTTTTCGGAATCCCCTCATGTATTTATATAACCTCAGGTGTTTTATTTTTTCGAAAAATCTTGCCCGCCAGTTCGATGCTTCCGCTGAAGGAGACAAAAACTTAACGAAACATGTCTTTCATTTGATTAAACTATCATATAATTCATATATTTCTCTTTTTTGTTGAAATCTCACCCAAAATCGACGTCTGTAAAAGAAGAATGACAAAAAGAATTTTCATATTTCTTGGTTTTCGATGCTAAATGGTACCTAATTTAACCGGATAAGGGTTCTATATAAATGCATGACTGTTTAATAATGTTGCAGTATAGGAAGCTTCGAAAAAATACGTTTTATTTGTGCAGCTTTGTGGTTGATTTTCCTTTCTTTAACTGAATAATTCATCGTGTTCCAAGTTGACCACATACAATTAACCACGTACAATTAATAACAAATTACTGTATCAGAATTCTGCAGAATAATGATCGAATTGATCACACTTTTATGTAATTCCCAAAAAATCCTTCCCCATAAAATTGTCTTTTCACCAATTAAACAAGTACAGCATCGGCCGGGTTATATGGCTATGAACGCTGAAAAAAGTAAGATAACTGGTCAGGGCGTTTGGTAAAATAATTAGAAACCCAAAAAAGTGGTCAGATAACCCGATCTTCGTGAGATAACTGGTGACACGATAACCCGCCAGGTCTTGTAGAACAGAAATCGGTTTCAGATTCTGAATCAGAGATGCCAAAGTTCTGTTCTAAATTTCAGAACAGAACACAACAGAACGCTCGTTCTATTTTGTGATGGTTCTCCAATTTTCGTGTGACGTTAAGTCGGTGTTTCAAATATAAGCGGATACTTTCAACTTTAAAGGCATTTGACAACAGGGGACCAATCAGGAGCAATTAAAAATCGTATTTTATTTTTTCGTTCTGACGTTCTTGACCGTTCGAACGCGTTCTGGAGCGTTCTCGTGATGGAAAAAATGACGCCCAGAACGCATTTTTGAACGTTTTTTTAATAGACCGAAAAAACGTTCTAAATGGCCGTTTTGTTCTGTCTCGTGATGGAAAAATGCCCCAGAACGGTGTTCGTGCGTTCTTTTGTTCTATTGCCGTTCTGCTCTCAGGTTCTCAAGCTCTGATAAATAACAGAACTTTGGCATCTCTGTTCTGAATTGGTAAGTAAAACATATTTTAGTCTTAGTCACTACTTTAGTGAGGAAATTTATAGTTTATCAATGTTTTGAAACAGAAGAACTTGGCAGTATACGGTGATGCGGTAAAAATAGAGAGTGAGAAAGAGGGAGATTGAGAGAAAGTCGGGATTGTGGGATAAAGCTATGATTCCTATCCGTCGGCTGAGGGTTAAAAATGCGTCAGGGAACTAGTTGGGAGAAGTCGGGCGTGATTCGTGTCATTCGTGTCTTTGAGCGTTTTCGTTTCTGTTTTTCTTCGTAAACTTCATACCGCTGATAATCCCAGTCGATGGTCACCACCATGAGTTTGCGCAAAACGGCGAATGCTTTGTTTGGCGCGGTGCTGAATGAAAATGTTAAAATACAATATTTATCTTTACAACTCATATCTTGACAGGTTTTGGCGGGACGCTTCAAAATTAACAAAAAATAGTCCAAAAAGCTTAGGCGGTATAACTTCTCAGGGTGCCCGATAACTGCGCAGGGCGTAGGCGGACAAGTGAAAAGTTTTTTGGGATAAAAACGTCCGATAACAGCACGGGCGGGCCAACCTACCAAAAAAAAATCGTTACGATACGGGCAAAATTATTAAGATAGATATGAGTTGGTATACTTACGAGCATATTCCAACTTACCTCGGAACAAGCGGATTTCCCTTCAAATGGATTTCCTCCAAAAGTTGACATGGAACAAATGTATCTGTGTCAATTTTATGAATGAGATTTGACTCAAGATTCAGTTTCTGTAGCGAGCAAGGCAACATTTTTGGAATGGCTTCCAACTGGTTCGACGCCATTGATAACGTTTCCAGCACCGCACTTTTGACAAAAATTTCAAGCGGCAGCCGCTTTATTTTGTTATCGTCAAGGTTTAAACTTTTTAACCGCGTTAGACGCATGATTCGTTCTTTGTCCAGCTTTTCAATGCGGTTTCCTATTAATGGAACTTTATAATGATCCTCAAGGTTGTTATTTTTATATTGAATTATTTTTATATATGAAAATAAAACTATTCATTGCAAACGTTTTTAAAACGTTTTAAAAACTAATAATCATTGAATGATAGTTAGATAACCTATAATTGGCCGCGTAACCTAGCAACGCGAAACAATAAATAACAATTTCTTCTTCTTTTTTTTTATTGCACGGACAACTAGGTTACTAAACTTATAGTGTTATACTAACCGCATAAGTTCAAATCTGTGACGGTTTTTGGCAAACTAGGGACGCGATGAAGGTCATTGTATTGAAGTTCAATATGATCCAAAACGCGCGACTCTCGAAATGCGCCGCCCTGAACTTTTTTGCTCTGCAGTTTATTGTGCGCAATGTTGAGCGACGTCATATGCGTAAAACCTTCTGTTACACGGATTACAACACTTTTACCAATGGTAGATATGAAAGAATTGGGCAAATCGAAAATTTTTCCAAAAAAAAACTGGTAAAGCCAAGTTGTAGAACTGGTCAAGCTACGTCAATTTGAGTATTCAGAAATTGATTTGAACCACCACGGCCTCCTAGAGAGCTGTTTGAAGTCTCCAACCTACGCAAAAGAACGATTTTTTCAACTGGCCCCCGCTTGGCTTTACCAGTTTTTTTCCTAAAATTCGATTTGCCCACTTCTTTCATATCTATCAGTAATGACATTTCGATTTCTGGATATTTTATTCATTCGGCTGGTTATTTTACTCTTTTGGGTTGGTTTTGACAGATATTGTAAGTATCCGAGGTTTTCAATTTATTTTTGCTGTTTTAGCCTTATTTAGGCGTCCCTAAGCATACGACCCCTATACTTCTGTATGTCTTGTGTTGTAAGAAAAGTGTGGAACCATTTATTGGTCCCTATGAAACCTCATATTTAATTTTGTTTTGACGATAATACGCCACACACGCTGTCAAAAGAAAAATGTGAAATATCTTGACTCTTCTGATCTCAGGTGCCATTAAACCATATTTCCGGTTGCTAAGTTTCCGGAAATGGCGACAAAACACAGCATTCTGACGCCAATTATGTTCAGCGACTTTTTCTGACGTCATAATTTGACGTACGGTAAGTTACGAAATAATATAGACTGTACTGTATACGGGTCGTCTGAATAAAAATCACATTATGCCACTATCTCAGATTGTATCAAAAATTCCATCAAAATATTACAAATTTTACAAATTAAAATTTACAAAATATTACAAATTAAATGAATAATTTGATTCTATATTTTACCACATTTTCATCAAAATTTCGTCCAGATTTCATCAAAATTTCACCAAAATTCCATCGAAATTTGTACAATTTTGTCATAATTTTTATCACACTTTAATATTATTGTTAATAACAATTTGTTATAACGAGAGGTCTTCATGAAAATGGGATTTTGTTATATGATTGAGTCGGAACAATTCAGTTAACTTATAACAAAAATCCCACTTTCATGAAAGTTCATGAAGTTCTCTTGTTATCAATTTTATCATTATTGTAAACATATTTTATCAGTATGTTTGCTACATTGTTATTTTTGTGATTTTTCAGTTTATCTGTGATTTGATCGTAATAAATTTATAAATTGATTCAAATTCAAAAACTTATTTTTTTTGCTTAGAGTAAAGCAAAAGGTGATAAAGTGTTGAATCCGAAATTAATGCCCGTTTGGAGATCGAATGAATGTTGTTGTTCATGAGAACCAGCGCTTTGACTGTTCCGGGAAGGGATTCGGGAAACTCGGTGAAATTGTTATTGTGAAGACGGAGGTGAATAAGTGGAAGTTTACTCGTTCGAAGACTCCCGTCAATCGTATGGATGTTGTTTCCATGAAGCTCCAAAACTTAACCAAGGTACATTTTTTTATCGAAAACCGGTATTTCGGCCATTTTGGGCCAATTTCACACAATTTTCATTTTTTAACCCGATTATCGGATCCGCCGTCATCGATCACATATAAATCAGTACTTTTATTTGTAAAATTGGCTAATTGAGTATTCGTCAAATTTTCCCGGAATATATCCTAGGTATGGTGTATCGTTATCTTTCAAAATCAAACGAAAAAAGTCCAACATAATGAAAACATGAAAATCAAACAAAACATGTACCTTGCCTGCAAGATTGTAAAGTTTGGCGATAGCGGTACTCGACAAAATTTCCAATTGATTATTTTCTAACTTCAAAACTCGAATCGTATCTAAAAATTAGTATCAAAACATTGTCTAACTTTTGAAAGATGTCATAAAAAAAAATAATCGGTAAAGCTTAATTCGATAAAGTTAATAAACTCAACCTGGTAATCCCTGTGGCATTAGGGCCATGACATTGTTGCCCAGATCCAAATATTCTATTTGAGTTTTTGCGAGGGCGTGCGGCTGAATCTCAGTAAGTTGATTCCCGCACATAGGCTCTCTAAACTGAATTTCGAAAGTCTTTCGAAAAGTTTCGAAAAATTTTAAATGTGTTTTCATCTAAACGAACATACGTTTCATACCATTTTCCTAAATTACGTATCGGTTTTGGCTACATTATTGGATGCGGGATTTCGGTTTGTAGCAAAAAGAGACACCAAGAAGGCAAAAAATCATAGGTTTAAATGCTAATTTTCATCGAAAACCACGAAGAAATTGAAATTCAGTTCGGACAGCCTACCCGCGCAAAATGAGTTCGCGTAAACAGCGCAAACTTGCTAAGGAGCGTCTTGGAAGGACGCCGCTAAATTGATTATCGCTCAAATTGATTCTTTCGACACTACGTGGCAGACGAGGGATCTGAACCATTAGGTTTCGGGCTAATGTCAGCAGATTTAACTTCCGGAGTCGGCGCATTGATGGCAGGCCTTGTGTGGTTAAGCTAAATATAAGTCCTATTAGGTTTTTTTTCTGTCGGCTTTCCTCTTTCATTTTATTTTTATATAGACCTCTAAGAGACCACCTACGAGAGCTTGCGCAAGAAATGAAATTGAACTTGAAATAATTTTTGAACCTGTTATAAATGTCAAAAATGTTATAAGTGTTAACTCCCAGGGCGAAGTGCGTGTATATAGACACGCAACTTGTTTTTTCGTCGATTCAAGGCATATGGTGGCCCCGTAGGGCAAAATGGGTATAATACAATTTGCTAACCCCCTCAACTTTTCGAGAAAATTCGATTGACGGTGTTTTTTGCGTAGGTTGGAGATTTCAAACAGCTCTCTAGGGGGCGCTGGTGGGCCAAATCAATTTCTGAATAGTCAGATCGACGTAGTTTGACGAGCTCTACAACTTGGCTTTACCAGTTTTTTTTAATTATTGCAAATTATTGTGATTTTTTAACTGCGTGTTTATTTACACACATTTTCCCCTGAGAGTAAAAAAACGATCTTATCAGTAGTTTTGTTATGAAAACCTGGCGTGTTTCGCTAGTTTCTAGATGAGTAGATTTTAGGTTTAGTAGATTTTTTTTAGGATTTTAGGTTTTTTCGAACGCAAATTCCCAATAAAAAAATCTGTCAACAATTCCAAACCTTCTTTTTAACTCGGAAAGGCTCAAAATGATTTCTACCACAAACATTGTTTATTTTTTTTATTTATTTTCAAGCTAAAAACTGAAATATGCCGAGTGACATTGCCCACATGGAAAATACGCAAAAGGGCCGGATTTTAGACCATATCGGAAGCCCTTCTCAAAAAGTTAGAAAACCGCGATTCTGGTGACCGTCGGGAATCATCGTGGCTGAAAAAGGGTGAACCAAGTGTGTCGTTGACTGGACATTGCCTTGGGTGCCACCCACGGTTCAAACACGCGAGCCGCGGGCGTTAAAGATACAAAAGAAATTTTTTGGACATTAATTCTAAAGGACATAAAACGTGCTGAAAGATTGCGGCTTTTTAATTCAGGTCAAAGCACACTCTTGGATTTTCAATCATCACGTTCCCTCATTTTGTTTCTTTACTTTACTTTCAAATTCACCAGAAGGATGGCATAAAAAAATTGAAAAAACAACAACATTAAAAAGTGTCTTTCAGAGCTAGCTGAACATATTTTCGAATCCA
Source organism: Oikopleura albicans (assembly GCA_004367875.1). Lineage (NCBI taxonomy): Eukaryota > Metazoa > Chordata > Appendicularia > Copelata > Oikopleuridae > Oikopleura > Oikopleura albicans. Next base: position 132,121 of record SCLG01000090.1, on the reverse strand, counting down.
AACCCACACTTTTCAACAAATCATTAACACTTCGGACAATGGGCTCTAATTTAAAGGGTCGTTAATTGAAGTTCCCAAATGTTTTCTCACCAGTCAAATCATAATTGGTTAACTGTATGTTAACACCCCATATTTGTAGTTTAAACGTCATAAATAATAAAAGCGACATATTTATAATAAAAAATGAATCCTTATGGTTTTTTTTTTAATTATGGGGAAATTTTTATTACGTTATGACCGCCTTTATCTGCGATATGTTGTTGTTTTATTGGAAATGTTTTCTAAAAGCATTGTAGAGCCAAAACTAGCATTTTGACCTTGATTACACAATTCATTGACTTTAGGCTGAAGTCGTTAGCTCTGGGAGTTAATCTTAATTCAAAGTTGGAAGTTCCAACTTGGAACGCTTACCGATTTCCGTGAAGATAAAGTTGATCCAAATTTTTTGCGTGTTTGAAGACCCCACTGTCGACTTTGACAATTTCATTATCGCCGAGCTCGAGCATTCGGACGGAAGATGGCAACTCAAATTCAACCGTTTCGATATCATTTGTTGCCAAATATAAATACTAAAAATACAATAATTGATGGGAAGCATTTTCGCCGCTTTCTTAGGCCTAAACTTTGTTCAAAAACGGACACACTGAAAACCGTTTGAAACGGAATGATGAGAAAATGGGTCAAATCGAATGTATTTATAAAAAAAATAGTGCCTGATTTCAAATTCCAATTCGACGTAGTCGAGTATCTATGAAAGCTTGCTGACAATAGGGTACCGAAGGTACTAAAACCGGGAACTGGATGCCCATTTCGGGTTAACTGGAAGTTAATTTGGTCAAAACAAAAATCGACATCAACAAACCAAGCAAACACGAAATTCGATTGGAGATATCTCTTGTCGATTTTCAGTTATTTACTAAATAAATAATAATAGTGCCATATGGCACTGTCTGGACACAAAGAGTGATTATAAACGCGACCGTAGGGGTTAAAATTCAAAATTAAAATCTAGCCGCTTCCTCGCGCTGTTCTCACTCTTCCGTAGAGACAAATTTGTGTGTATTAAAGGCCAAACATCAATACAAAACATTAATTTGTTGAAAACAACGCCTATGTTCCGTCCTTAATGTAACCAACATTTTTGAAAAGACAACTGTCCTGATAACCAATTTGACCTTTAAAATCTCAGTTTCGTCATACATTTTGGGCTAACCGGAATAATAATTAAACGTTGAAGGTGGTACCATCCATATATATCAAAGGCAAACCAAGAAAAAACCATTCAGTCTGGATCTTAAGTTCAAATTGAAGTCTGAAAATGACGCACATATTTTTTTATTGCAACGTCACTTTTTCTCGCGGTTATCCGGAAATTTACAGCGACCTGAAACGGTTGACAGTTAACCTTTCAAAAAGCTCATTTTTGAACCAATTTCTGTTTTACAGGTGTTAAATGAACGTTATTTAGTGTCACACAATTAAGACGGCTTTTGAACATTTTTTTGACTCTTAAATCAAGCAACAATTTTGGTCAGAGGTTATTGATTCGGCTGTATATATCACGACTCTATTACAATATGTGGATTCAGTTTATTTTATTATTTAAATTTCATCAAATGTAAAAAAAAGAAAATATGAAAATTGCGATGGTCAAATTCCAAAAATTTAGAACTTAGAGTTACGTAATCCTATTATATGTCAAACCCCAAAATTGCCGTTTTTTATTGTAGAAAATGATACGGCGCACTTTCCCCGTTCTATTCATTTTCTAGAATGAAAATTCGATAATTGAATGCAAGATAACGGCTGACGGGATCTAAAAGTGTTTTTCCTACAATTTCTTACCTGACCCGATATATCATCTTGTGATGTAAAAGTCACAATAGTGCCAGAATCTATACATACGACAATAAAATTTAGTGTTATGTCCGCCGTTACGTTTTTTAATATAAATTCGACAGCGCTAATGTCTTTGGCCATATTTTTGCTAATTGACATAATCCACCGTAAATTATGGTGTGTTATAAATTATAGGGTCGCTTTGATTAGTCGAAAGAAAAGAGAGAGGGAGACTTTTAATAGTAATTTTATTGGTCAAGTTTATTGTTACGCAGCGCCCGTCAGATCTTAGATTTATGATCTATAATGTGGCAAAAGGGGGAACTATAAGATTGACTTTTCCGTCCAAAAATGCTAGACAACCTGCGCCGTTATCTTTCAAAAAATGTTTTTAAATTTATTTGTTCAAGCTGAACAAAACTGTTATAACAGTTTTTTCGCGAAAAATTGACCTCTCCAATTCTTATTTTTTCTTTATATGGATTTAGATGTAAATATATGTATAAGAAAAAAACAACTATCTAAAAAACGGAATATACTGTACCGAGGGAACCCGTGAAATATAGAGGCACAGAGGGTTATTTTGGGAGGGGGACCAAATGCGAAAAAAAAAACGAATTAAGTTACAGAAATGCGAACAGAAATGCGAACATTTCAAAATCAACAAAATACAACAAAATTTTGTTCTTTTTTTTTCGCATTTTTGTCCCACTCCGTTATTTTGTATGTGATTAAAAATTCAAATCCCTTTACGAACCATCTTTTCAATTACCTCATGTTTTGCGCTAGAATTAGGGGATTTAAATGTCGATTTTAATACTGTTTTTTAACTCCCAGGGGAAGTTTTCAGGTAATTCTGACCATTATTTATGCCATTTTCGAGCCCGGTGCCTTTCAGTTATACACGTACCCCCGTAGGTTATTTTATTTTGGTCCCCCTGGGAGTGAATTACTGATTCAAATACCGCCTTCTTTTTCCCAGTCCCATAGTCAAACCTTTAGTTTTTTAAGCGGACGAAAAGCGCGTTTTGTTATCGAATTTTCTTTACTGAGCTGATTGAGTTGTAGTCCGAGCGTTTGAAGGTTCATCCAGTTGAGAAAACTGTAGTCATCAATGAGATCTATTCGGTTATCTAAAGCAATGTTAATAATAAATTTATTCAATTGATTAGGGTTGAATTTCGTGCAAACACCTCATGTGTACTGGACCGGTCATTTCGCACTGAATACTATCAGTTGTGAAAATATTATAATGATATATTTATAATTTTTCAACTAATTGGAATTATTAGACACATAATTTTACTTTTAGCGTTTTTTAGCGAAATAAAAAGTATATGTTTCTCGCCGAACATGCAATTTATACTCCACGACCAAACCCCAAAAAAATAAAATTGTGCTAAAATATGCCATTGTATCTCCGACAGAAATCTCAATTGTCATATTCCGTCAAAAATTGTACATCCAAATGTCCCAGAATATGTAATTTGGATGCCAGATCTTTCGACGGAATATGACAATTAAGATTTTTAGTCGAAATATACAAATTGTATTATAGCATATTTACCTACAGAATATGTCAACTCACTGGTGACAAAAATTGACCCTATTTGTTGACGGGTAGATTATTCTAGAAACATACTAGCGGAATTATGAGGCCCCTTAATCATGCACCCGGAAAATAACTTTAGTCATCAATAAGATCTGAGAAAAGCAACGCTCTTAACACGGAAACGGAAGCACGAAATGAGTTTTCCGGANGTATCTCCGACAGAAATCTCAATTGTCATATTCCGTCAAACATGTTACATCCAAATGTCCTGGAATATGTAATTTGGATGCCAGATATTTCGACGGAATATGACAATTAAGATTTTTAGTCGAAATATACAAATTGTATTATAGCATATTCACCTACAGAATAAGTCAACTCACTGGTGACAAAAATTGACCCTATTTGTTGACGGGTAGATTATTCTAGAAACATACTAGCGGAATTATGAGGCCCCTTAATCATGCACCCGGAAAATAACTTTAGTCATCAATAAGATCTGAGAAAAGCAACGCTCTTAACACGGAAACGGAAGCACGAAATGAGTTTTCCGGATGTGCACCTGAACAAACTATACATTTGGACGCTATTTTCGTGAAGTTCTTTCAAGAAATTCGGAAATCGAAATCATAATAATAAAAATAACCAAAACACATCAGGCCTGTGACCTACAGTATGGTGTGACGTGTCCATTTACGATTGCACCGTGGCGGATTTAGCTTAGCCTTAAAAATAGCACAACACTTTTCCGCCGAGTAAAAATAGCAATTAATGGTTAATAAAAGGGTGATGCCTGCTTCCTGGCGGAAAAACTGTCTCTAGCAATTACAAGCGTCCATTTTTTTTTTGCAAAATCGGCTTGTAATAAAAATTCTAACTGACCGGATAACTGCACGGTGAGCCGGATAACAGCACGAGCCGGAATTTGCCTTTCAAAATAATTGAAAATTTTCAACAAATACTCGTTTGTGCTGTTATTCGACAGTTTTTAAAGGTTTTATGACCGATTCCCCTTGGTTGCACCGCCAGGGTGACGGATAACTGCGTAGGGTGCCAGATAACTCCGTAAGATGCCGGTTAATTGCGTCAGGGGTCGTAGTAGAAATGGCTCTAAGGGAAAAATATAAATAGGGTTTTAAATGGATTTACAGGGGAGCAATTCATAAAATACTCGTCATTCACTTTATTTAAAGTAATATAGGTTGAATAAATTACCTTTGAGCCATAAATACGTTATGCGATGAGATTTTTGATTGAGCGGAATCTGTGTAAGCTCTCTTAGGGAGCAATCGGCACGATTTTTGTCCTCGCACCGACATTCTATATAACCGTGTTGAAAATAAAAATGAAGATTCAAAGTCTGAAATTTTGATGAAATTTGAATGCCAGGTATCTGTTGCCGAGGTATATGATTAAGGGCATTAATTTAAAGTCATATCATATAGCCCAAAAAGAAAACTAAAAATATTGAGGGGCGTAAATTTATGGATTGTGGGCGGACAACCATAACCTAGATGTATATCGTACAGTTGATTCTGGGAGGGATGGCTGCGGTAAATGTTGTGGTCACTACTGCGGTCAAAGTCGCCGTGCAGCCATTTGCTTGAGCCTTAGCTGTTAACGAGGGCGGCTTGGCTTCTTTGATCGTGACAATTAGCTCAGAGTACCCCGTTGCTAGGGTGTCATCACGGGAAGAAAATCAGTCAGCTCGATCGTCATTCACATTTCTCCCGGGACCCTCAAGCCAACGAAAAAAAAAAATGATGAAAAAACTTGGTTGAGGACCTTCAACAGCATGTGATCTAAGGCCCCTAGCTTTTATAATACAAAAATAGAGCCCGGAACAGTATCCAATCACGTTGTAGCTAGGGTTTACAAGTTTATAAGGTAGTGAGCTTATAAATTACAGTAGGCACAGTACTGAATTCATCTTAAATCCGTGGTAATGTCGGTGGTAGTGTTCGTGGTCACCCTACTTAAATTTTCTTACGCGCTCCTAAAAAAATAAGTTCCTGTATGGCATGAATAAGAGGAAATCGGACATTTCATGCCCAAATTGTTGATAAAAAGAGCAAAGTCCGCCAATGACTAAAATTTATTAAAGTTTTAAAAAATCCCTAAAATTTTAGACTGTAGTCAAATTTGTGTTTCTTGAAATCAAGCCTATATCTCATAGGACCCGGTCCCGAACAGTTAAGATCTTTTTTCTCTGAGCATACTGTATTTAATTATTGTGGGCCTATTTATTTAAAATTTGTTTTGGCCATATTGTAGAGCTCAAAAAGTTAATAAGAAAAAAATGTGAGAAAAAAAATTCATAAAAAGTCTGAGGCGAACTCTAGAATTTTTCGAAGGTCAATTTTATGTTGACCTTCGAAAAATTCTAGAGCCCTCTACAGACATTTTATGAATTTCATTATTACACTTTTTCTTACCAACTTTTTTAAAATAAATAGGCCCTATAAGCCCACAATAATTAAATACAGTATGCTTAGCGAAAAAAGATCTTAACTGTTCGGGTCCTATGAGATAGGCATGTTAAATTTTATTTCGAATATTTCGAAAAGGTGTCCATTTATGCATCATTAAAAAACTTAAAAAGATTTTTGAAATTGCCCCCGTCGAAATCATTTCCCATGGTGACAGGCCAAAGCACTTCGCATCGTAAATATGCAATGATGGGCAACCGCGGTTAACCGCCACATCCTGTCTCTAATCGTTAACGCGGTTTTAATCAATTACAAATGTGTACTGATTTCCGTCAGGTGTAAACAAAGACACCACCGGGTACCGTAAATTAGGCGCCACGGATCAAACGTCAGAAAATGTCCGAGGATATTTCAACGTACTTTTGGACCGCATCAAGTCGTGGTTAGGCATTGTTGATTAATTTGATATTCAAAATTTTTATGCTCCGATTGTAAACTTCAGATTTTAATTTCAGATTTTTAAACAGAATTTTAAAAGCCTTTTCAAATTTTACACCTAATATAAACGCGTTATACTATAAAAGCGGGTCAAGCGCCTACACAATGAAAA
>SCLG01000090.1:104219-116684 GCA_004367875.1 Oikopleura albicans | reverse complement strand
GTTTTGATTTTTCAAAGGCAGCACCAGCACTCAAGGCATCCTTGACAGTAATGCAAGAGTTACATCTTTCATGCGTTTCTGCAGTCGTTTATAAAAAATTCTAAAGCTCGCACATATCATACAGCTTGACGTGTAGAGTACGTTGGTCAATACAAAAAAAGGATACACATGTTGGCGCTAGAGAGCAGTTTAGAGGCCATTTTATTCATTTTCGGAGTTTTCCATTTTCGGTCACTGCCGTAGACTATACAATAGACTGTAGTAAGTGCACTGTGCACTTTCGAAACCGTGAATTTCATGGTGGCTTCCAATGTCCAGCCAGACGCGCAAAATAGGATTATGGCATGTCAGAAATCTAAAAAACGATTAAAGCTTCACTTACGTCAAACATGGTCTAAATAAATGTCAGTGGGCCATAAATAAACACAAAATAACAAGAACCCGGCCGGGTGGTGGGGTTATTCATATCAAGTTATGAAGGCATAATTATCAGCTGTCATGCCGAGTGATTTGGTGGGGACATCGTCAGCGGAAGCAATTTTTAACACGCATCATTACGATCATTCATAAATCCATCCAATTAAGGACACTTTAACTTTTCTTAACTTCTTTGATCGTAATGTTACATTATTGTTTGTGGTTGAGTAGATTGCGACTAATCGAGGACCACGACGTTTTTTACGAAATTGGAAAGACGCAAACATATTAATTTTTGACATTNCTTTCATTTTTTTTTCGCTTCATTTTTTTTCGCGCGTCCGCTTCGCTTCACCTTTTTACATTGTAGAATAGAGAAAAAATAACGGGCAGGTTTGGCCCATAATTAATTATGCACTCCAGGAGTTAAAAATCAAAAATCGGCCAACGTAGTGAACTAGAAGAGATTTTTATTCACATTTTGGCTTTTTTAATTTTTTTTTTAGCGTATTCTAAAGGGTCGTAAAATCAAAAGAAAAATTTGGGCGAACTAAAAAAAAAACCACCTAAGGTTCTCCACACCATGTGTTTTTATGATATTTTGCCGAAATCCTTATTTTGGGTTCTAACAGCAGATTACCCCAGGAAGTTCAAATTGGAAACTCTATGCATGCGATGATCAATGTTTGACTAACCACTGACCAATTGCAATTCAGATTGTGAAAGCTCATTACGGGCTTATCGGACACCGCCAACCTAAAAAAAGAATAATCGGCGCGTAAGTGGTCTGATAAAAAAAACTCAAGTTTTATTTGTTATGATTACGAATCAACTTTATTGTTGAAACCTTTTCTAAACCGAACTTAATGATAAATGTAATAATTGTTTCTTCTAAATATGATGACTAATAACCACTATTTATACATAATGTAATTTACACAATTAGAAGCACGCCGATTTTAAGAATGGACCCATTAACCTCTTTATTAACCCTTAAACACATAGTGCCACATTTTTGCCATGGCCATAGACTAGTATGGCCATAGTATGGCCATAGTATGGCCATAGTATGTTTGGCCGCCATACATAGTATTTTTCAAAAGACAGTTCCTGATGCCTTGAGTGCCGTTTTTCCAAAAGTAGCGGCACTCAAGGCATCACCAGTACTCAAGGCAGTGTCTCGGCACTAAATCCATCAGGGACTCTGTTCAATATTATACTAATCCAAAGCAAACTTACCAAACTATGTTAACCATGTACCATACCATAAAATGTGGCATGTACCACATGGTCCATAAAACACATTTTTGTTTTTAATTGTGTTAAACCGAGTTAATTGGTTAGGGAGTGTAATTAAATTATAAATGATGGATTAACTCAAATTTTCTATAGTAACCATATTTTGGGGCAAGATGTGGCCGAGTTAAACAAGTAAATGATGTGATATTTACGGCAATCATGAGATACGAAAGGTTGGGACAAAGTTCCGAAATTATTCCGGCAGTTAATCCGAAAGATGAAATAAATTTTAACTAATCTGGTTACAGGATATGGCCGTGTCAAATGAAATCACTTGGGGTGGGAACATGTATAATATAAGTTTAATTTTGTCGATCTGTTGACATTAAATATTGCGTTGCAAAGTATGAAATTCATACCCTGTGTTGCAGCACAGAGTTTCGCGGTGATGTCAAAATAACGAAATATATGACGTTTGCTTAAAGCCCGACAGTCTGAATCGTAGCACACGGTACTGTAGGAAATGAGAACGGGATCTCGCGGGGAACGGGATCCCAGTACATACTACGGCAGTCAATTTTTAGAAATTATAAATTGATGGAAAAAAAAATTGAGAATCGGTGGTGTTGCACTTATAACGGACTTGATAATCGATTTCTAGGTTTTATAAGGATGCGCCATACGGTATATGGCCCATACCCTATTGACTTGATTTTTCAGCCAGTAGGGCATGGCGCATCCTTAACCTTTGTCGCGGCATGTCGTTGGCTTAGAGCCAAAACAGAATTTCAGAAAAATATGATTCAATTACATTCAAGAATTATTTGCATCAAATTCAAACTCAATCGGATGAGCGCTGCATCCATAAAATGTATCATATATCCCGGTCCACATGAAGTTCATATTATGAACCTTACCCGCATTGAGCATTGATGTTGTCACCCATTTTATTGGACTCCGCCTGCTTGTTCCATTATCTTGCCAATTTTTAGAACTTAAATTCCCAGAATACTTATTGTTGTGTGAAGCACTACTATATTATGNGGCAAGATGTGGCCGAGTTAAACAAGTAAATGATGTGATATTTACGGCAATCATGAGATACGAAAGGTTGGGACAAAGTTCCGAAATTATTCCGGCAGTTAATCCGAAAGATGAAATAAATTTTAACTAATCTGGTTACAGGATATGGCCGTGTCAAATGAAATCACTTGGGGTGGGAACATGTATAATATTAGTTTAATTTTGTCGATCTTTTGACATTAAATATTGCGTTTCATAATATGAAATTCATACCGTGTGTTGCAGCTCAGAGTTTCGCGGTGATGTCAAAATAACGAAAACCCGACAGTCTGAATCGTAGCACACGGTACTGCAGGAAATGAGAATGGGATCCAACTACCTACTACGTTAGTCAATTTTTAGAAATTACATATTGACGGAAAAAATTTTAAGAATCGGTTGTGTTGCACTTATAACGGACTTGATAATCAATTTCGAGGTTTTATATTAACCCTTGTCGCGGCATGTCGTTGGCTTAGAGCCAAAACAGAATTTCAGTACAATTTGATTCAATTACATTCGAGAATTATTTGCATCAAATTCAAACTCAATCGGATGAGCGCTGCATCCATAAAATGTAAATCCCGGTCCATATGAAGTTCATATTATGAACCGTACCCGCATTCAGCATTGATGTTGTCACCCATTTTTATTGGCCTACGCCTGCTTGTTCCATTATCTTGCCAATTTTTAGAACTTAACTTCCCAGAATACTTATAGTTGTATGTTAAGCACTACTATATTATGTTTCAGTTTTTTCGTGTCTCAGTTTATTTTGCAGTTTTTGGTTGCTATAGTTCGAATATAACGCAATTTTTGTTTCTATACTCAGCCAATAGCAAGTCGATTGCAAATAAAGTTTTCTTATTCCTATGACTACTACTAGTATGTAAGGTACCTGTCGAGCCGAAAAATAATACTGAGCTGGCCTCTCGTAAAGCTGGCCTCTGTAAAGCTGGGAAGGCTAGCTGGCTGTTGCCCAGCCCTTATCCCATGGGTCTATCTGAGCGTCTCTCTACAGGTTTAGCCTCATGAAAATCGGCTGAGCGTTTCTAGAATAGAGCAATTTTCTTCTTTTTTCTTCTAATGGGGTGCTCCTATTGGCCAATATCATTTTAAAATATACCGACAAAATATACCGACGGTATACTAGAAACGCGCAGCCGATTTTCATGAGAGTAAACCAGTAATAGAGAATTTCAATAAATAGAAATAAAAATTACCGATTATTTCACTAATTCCCAAATAGAGACCAAAATTGGAATGCACCAAAAGGATATATGGAAAGTTTTACTTTTTATTGAGCGGGAATTTTTGCAAAAAAATAAAAATAGAATCAAAAATCTTGAAGGTTCCAAACTTTTCAGATGATTCGGTGCCATGTTTGAATAATGATTCGAAATTGTTGACACCCTATAAGGACCCAAGTGTGGCAAGAACGAATCGACTTATGTACACCGCTTATATTTGTGTGTTACCCTGAGCCTTGGCTGAGTAATCCGTGTCTAATAAGTGATCGCCTATTGGCGCTGATTACATGAGAGCTGTGCAATTTCGTTTTCATGCAGCGCAGGTCATTACGTAACATATTGCGTGGCATTTTCATCCGGCTATATGATCATGGTATGAACCTAAATATAGCCCAAAGTTGGACCTTTAATTTGACGATTTAATATTTTAAATTTTGGCACTTGTTAATTGGGCCAGATAGTCGTGTTCAATTCAATAAGTTGTTCTACAATTTTGGCTTCAAATTTTAGTAGAAGTTTTTTTACGAAAACAGCATAAGCTCTGCAAATTAAAATTTGAGAAGTCTTTTGGCGGTTGAAACTTAAACATCGATGTTTTTGATGTTCTTATGAGGCTGCCATCGTAATTTTGATAAGCTTTTTAAAACTTCTCTTGTTTGTTCCATAACCGTTTGAAAACTTATATCAGTTGGTGTGGTAAAGAAGTGACACTTTCGTTGCCGATTTTTTTCCAACAACTATCACTTCGTTTCATTATTGTCACTTCCTTCTGTCACGTTTGCCCAATTATTGCCAACAAAACTCCAAAAACGTCACTTCGTTCCCTCACTGTCATTTCGTTCCCTCACTGTCACTTCGTTCTCTCACTTTCACTACGTTCCTTCACTGTCACTTCGTTCCTTCACTGTCACTTCGTTACCTGTCACTTCGTTACCTGTCATTTACCTGTCACTACCACACCAACTGTATACAGATACAAAAACCTATGAGTTCAATTTGTAGCTGGAAATCCCTAACGGCGTAATTTGCGTCTATTGCATTAGATTCAAAAAAAGAAACCAAAAATCGGGCTGTTCATTTGTACCTCTCGGTAACGATATGTCAATGGTGAACGTTGTGAATGTCATAGTGGTTAGACTCCTAATTATCGAATCTTTGAATTACCGTCGGTACTAGTATAGAAGGCCACATCAATGCAGCCACCGCAATCCTTGCTAAACGCATTATGTAACCCATTCACGCTTAATTACATTCGTCATAACCCTTAATAACACTTTTTTTAAATGACTATTTAACTTGTATAAAACACTCCAGTATTCCGGCAGCATCACTTTGCCTTTTGCTTTGTTGTTAGTCACCCTTCGATGGATCCATGTGACTCAAAATACGGCAGTATAAAAAACGGCCGTAATGGGATAAACGGCCGTAATAGGAGCGCCCGTTATGGGAGTAAGGACTGTACAGAAATCGGTACCAAAACAGATTAGAACACCTACAGGGTGCACCTATAGGTTGTCTTTATTATGAATTTAACAGCTATCCGGAATTTTTTTTTACATGACGATATTTTATGAAACTAAAACTAGCCCTTCGAAGCTAAAATCATGTTATTATTCAAGCCATCCGCCAAAAATTAGCATTTCAGCTTGTTTATTTTTTTTTTAATTTTTGAACTTCAGAAATTAAGTTCAAGTTGTTTAACGATATTGAAGTTTGTTAACCCTNGTTGTGAATGTCATAGTGGTTAGCCTCCTAATTATCGAATCTTTGAATTACCGTCGGTACTAGTATAGAAGGCCACATCAATGCAGCCACCGCAATCCTTGCTAAACGCATTATGTAACCCATTCACGCTTAATCACATTCGTCATAACCCTTAATAACACTTTTTTTAAATGACTATTTAACTCGTATAGAACACTCCAGTATTCCGGCAGCATCACTTTGCCTTTTGCTTTGTTGTTAGTCACCCTTCGATGGATCCATGTAACTCAAAATACAGCAGTATAAAAAACGGCCGTAATGGGACAATCAGTTTTTTGATGCAAAAAGCGGCCGTTATGGGATAAACGGCCGTAATGGGAGCGCCCGTTGTGGGAGTAAGGACTGTACAAAAATCGGTACCAAAACGGATTAGAACACCTACAGGGTCACCTGTAGGTTGTCTTTATTATGAATTTGATAAATAATTAATAAATAATTTTATAAATAATTAACAGTTATCTGGAATTTTTTTTTACAGGACGATATTTTATGAGACCAAAACTAGCCCTTCGAAGCTAGAATCATTATTCAAGCCATCCGCCTAAAATTAGAATTTCAGCTTGTTTATTTTTTTTTATTTTTCGAACTTCAGAAAAAAAGTTCAAGTTGTTTAACGATATTGAAGTTTGTTAACGCTGATACACGGGATCTACACAGGATGTGTTATTCGAACTAAACTAGATACAGTATCTAAGATACTACTGTATTTTCGTTTTTTACCAAGTTCACGGTGCATGCAGTACAGATGTATTCATCAAAAATTTTGATTCAAAATAGAGCAATCTTAATTTTTTGATTGAAAAGCCTGTGAATGAATATGATTGGTGAGAATCGAAACGTGTAGGTAAGATCACAAACCTTAATACGGTTGAGCTTCTATCTTCTAATTTTTTTTCATATTCTGTTTTTATTTGAGAAATCAGTACATATAAATATGTACAGGGGAGCACCAAGTAAGGATAGGTTTCGAAACCCCTACCCTTACTTTACGTCAATTTTACCAATTATGTCTAGTTTTACTAATATGTACTAATTTAAGTACACAAATAATAATAAATAACAAAAAAGTTTGAATTGGAGAGCCTTATCTGCCTTTAATTGGCGCGCCCATGGCGTACCCTTACTTGGCGACCCAATTTTTTCGTGAAATGAAACCCACTCTTACTTGGCGTGCCAATACTTGGCGCTCCCCCTGTATATGTAAATATATGCATATTTCAGCTTCTTGTTTTCGAACGCTCTTAATTTCGAGAAGCTTAGCCGCTTGGTAAAAATAAAGCAATCAACAAAAATTATTAAAAACTTTTCAGGTTTTCAGTTTTTATTACTGTAGTAAACAACTCAATCGGCCCATCCTAGGTGATAAGAAACTAGGTAACTGTTAACTTAAAAAAAGGGTGGCTATATTATTAACCCTACTTTTAATTGAATATACCGTAACAGAAGTCTCACAATTTATAGATTTTTTTTTTGATAAATGAATATCCCTTATATTTTTTTACAGTAATCTTATTTTTGTAGTTCAGATTGTTTTCACAGTGAAAACGAGTTACATAAAATGTTTATTCAAAAACGGTCAAACAAAGAAAACAAGGGGGGTCGGTGGGGCGCGGCGAGAAATCGGTTCCGAGAATAGGTGGCGCTCTTCAATCCTCGGAATCTCTTGAACATTCCTGACCTGTCACTTCGTTCAACATCTTCAATTTGCTTAAACTTCAATATTTGACACTGCAATCAATTTTGTACTTAATTATTTAATTGAAACAGAAGAAAAAATACTAGTAGGAAGAAATCCAACAAAAAGAAACCGAAAAATTCCGTTTTACCAGAGATAAATTTCCCCGAGAATCGCCGGTAAGTTCATATTGTTATTCATGTCTTTGAGTATATTTTTGGCATTCAATCGAAACAGTTAAAAATTTTGGTTTGGAATTAGTTTCCATTCAAAAAAAAAGTGACTAAATATTATAAACCATTTGTTTCTAAAACGCTGGATTTGTTTGTCAATCACGAAGCTCTTTTAAAGTCAACGTTTCGCTTCTAATGAGATTTTTAAATTTTCAATTAAATTGTCGACTTTTGGATTTCGATCAAAAAACATGCGTTGTATGTTTGGTTGGAACAATTTAGTATAAATATTAGCTGTTTATTATCAATTTTTTGAAAATAAAAAAATAGAATCAAACCCGTTTCGCGTAATAAATTGAAATTTTATGGTTAACTTATTATGATGAACTTATTATGATTAACCTATTTATCGAAAATATCTCTTATACAAAACATGTGTTGTGCCCGACGCTTAATCTACTAGCTTTGTTCAGAATTTAAACTTTTTTTCAAAATGTGGTATTTAGGTTATAATATAGTCCACATTGTTGGCTATAACACAATATGGGACTAAAACCCATCTTTAGCTCAGAAATTGTCTATATAGCTTATATTGTGGGAGAAATATTGGAATGTGACTGGAACTTATTTGTATTTTTTTTACTTTTTAAAACCCGCGTAGGTCTACGTACAGCCTACGCGTTCATGCAGCCTACGCGTTCATGCAACCTACGCGTTCATGCAGCCTACGCGTCCAGTTATCCTTCGCGTTTCGTTAGAAAATTTAACTTGCGCTATTCGTCGTCATTTTTTCTTACAATCGAATTTCAAGATTCGAAAATTACGCTTTTCGGCAGCCTCAAGCGCTCGAGAAAGTTGCAGGACTAAGCTATTTAAAGACTCATACTGTATGATTTATACTGTATAACGTTATTTACAGTCATATTATATAATATGGTGTATATCAACGGAATTTATGAAAATTTTGTCACCATTACCATAGTTTACTTTTAACAGATTTTTGCGTAATATTTGCATAAGTGTTTTTTTTTCAAAAACTCTCTGACGGTATGAGTTTTAAAATAGCTCAAGGCATGCAAAGAATTAAGTCTGATTTTAGACGCTCATCTTATATGCGGCTAAACAAGCTGTTTGTTTAATAAAAAGAGTCAAACATTTATCTTTTAGACGTAAAAATTGCGAATCAGTTTCACTTTTTTATAATTTTGAGCTCACTTTGTCCCTTCCAATCGCGACGCAACGTAATTGTTGTAACGAGAAAAAATTGATTTATATTTTCGGCATTTTTTGATGATTTTTTTTAACTCTAAACAACTAAAACTTTGGTCTAAAAGTAAAAATCTCTTGAACTGATTTGAAATTGTGTGCATGTTCAGTCAGATATGGGTAAAATCTATTTTTAAGTCTCATTTTGGAAACATTTATTGAAATAAATTGCATTACGGATTATTTTAGACCAGAAGGTCTTCCGGCTAAATTAAACTTAGATTACATAATATACTTTCGGAGCAACAAAACGGTATTTGACGGATATTATATGTGGTCCAGAAAAAGTTGTAAAAATTCATAAATTGTATTTTTAATGACTTGTCCTTACAATTGTGGAACGCTTAGACCTTATACCCACCACCCCTGTACTTCCCAATTTAGACATTTGTAAGTTTTGACTAAATAATCTCAGAATATTTTAGAAGTTTTATTTCCGGTTAACCGCGGTTATAACTTATAACATTAGCGCGTTGAAAATCTTAATTTTTTGTTATTCAAAAGCTTGCAAGATAAGCTCAGATGGCAAAGCCAAGTTGACTTCCGAAAGTCAAGTGGAATTGATTTCGGATAATGAAACGGAACGAAGTCTTTACGCAACGGTTAACCGCGGTTAATGAGCACTAACGAATCAAAAGTCGAAAAATTATCCGGATAGGGAAACAGCTCACTTTCTTGGGTCCAAGTTTTTTTTTATGTAAAATTGTGTTAAAATATATAAATAAATATCAAATGATGTAACAGGTGAATTATCCGTTTTCGTTAAATAATGGATAATTTAACGCATAAATTAGATAAATAAAATGTTATACTAATCGTAGTAACCGTTATCAATGTCATTGTCATGGTCATTTTTCTTTAGAAATTCTAAGTTTATTTTAGTTCATATAAACGGAAATAATGCTGAATTTATTATAAATAAAATCGGATAGAAATGGATGTCCCAAAATTGATTGCGAAATTTCATTTTCATACTGATACTACTCAGCGTTGTACATGAATTTCCGCTGTTTTTTCGTATATTCTAGATAGCCAAACAGGAGTTTTGGCCGCACGTCAAAAACTCGAATATCGCCATTTAGAAAATACGGGAAAAAGATGGCGGGAATTCATGTAAAATGACGAGTATGATTATCAAGCAAACATAAAAAAAAACGACAAGTAGAATGAAACTAAAAATATTCAAATTCGACGAAAAATAAAATTACAAAAGTAGTGTATTATATCATGTTTGATTTTAAATTTTTGTCATACATTTTATACCGTCTTCCGTCAAGTAGTCCTCCAAAAAAGGTCAACGGACGGTGACGGGTTAAGTAGAAGTTCTAGACATGGTTGGGTTATGTATTCATTTTTTGGGGGAAATTTCACGAAAGAAACCTCTTTGTGAACAGGACGGTCCTGTCAGGACCAGTAAAGTCTGAAGTATAAGTTATGTATGTAAGTTATATACAAGTGCTAACTTTATTAACACGAAAATCTTTACTGTTAATAAGATTAGTAGGCAAGAATCGGTTCGTGAGGCTTTAAATCATCACGTGATGCACTTCTTGAGAATTCATCATCAAAACTGCCCGCATTGCTATAAAGCTGTCCTTCGCGCCCCTCGAAAATCGTCGACAGCTTGGTTGGTGAGAATGTGTTATAAATATTTGGCCGACGGATGCCACTCAAATCCGCTTTCCTTGATAATCCCTGACTGTAAGATGCGCTTGATGAAACCGTCGGCGTCTGTTTACAACTCTGAATACATATTTTCGTTTTATTTTATTTTCGTCGAATAATGTAGGTCAAAATAAACCGCTGGCCTTTCTAGTTTGATTAAATCTGAGCCAAATAAAACTGAGTTCTTTATGGTTAAACAGTCTATAATACGAAAAACCGAATTACGTAATTACACGACTCGGCAAGTTTTCTTGTGAGCACTTATCTTGCCGAAATATTATATTTTTTTATGTTTTCGAAAATTTTCATCATTTTTTTGCCTATAATAGATAATCTTGCACCCATTTATGTTGAAGAAATGTTACATTTCGTTATTTTGCCGCCTACGTCCTGCTCAGTTATCTTGTCATTTTTTGAAAATAGCCATTGTTACCGTATAATAGCCATATAATCACGCAAGTACCGGAAGTGTATATGAGCAATTTATTTGCATAGTAGGAAATCGATACTTATTTGGCGACCCCCTGTAGAATACAAATTGTTTTCAGGAAATTCCTGTATTATACAAAGTGTCTTTGATAGGTCTCTTTCACGTTTATAGGGCCAGGCGGTCGATAGGTCACCAAAATGAATTTATTACCTGCACTTTTTTGAACAGATATAGCATATAGATAATAAGACTTAATGTAATCATGACAACATATGACATAAAATGACCTTCATTAAAGGATGTGGAAAATATCCAACTTGGTATTATACACTTATTTCGGTTACCAAATCATGTCTTTTACTTCTGCAGACTATAGATTTTTTTTTGTAGTCAACACTACATGTATCCGCTATAATTTATATAACATAAATTGTAAGCTATAAGCCTATAAATTATAGCCTATAAATTATAGCTTACAATTTATGTTATATAATCTATCGTCCTGATTTTAAAACGCGAAAAAATATTTTTAACGGAAATGCATATTTCTCCTTAATTGCTGCACTTAAGAGGGGGAGGACTGTAATACAAAAATATTTAAAACGAAGAAAAGTGCCTTTCGGTGATTGGCCGAGCGCGGTCAAAAAGACCAATGACAGGCCACATAGGCCTCAGACGCGCTGTCAAACAACGTTACCAAAAAGTGGTAACATTATTTTTTTTNGACCGGTTAGCAAATGTCACAACAAACTTTGAAAACAACAGGACTGGCCGGTCCTTAAACTATTATTCGAATATTCCATGTTACAAATCTGACTGCACGATTCGATCATTGACCCAAAAGAATAGAATTAATTTCTCTAGGTTTCCTTTAGACACAAGTCTAAAATCAATATTTAGCGCAAAAATGACTCGAAAGACCGCATTTCTAGCAGGTCTATTTAATTACAAATCAAATCAGACTAATATTTGATAATTTCATCACGCCGGATTTTCGACTTGAGTCGTGGCCCTAGATTTTTTTTTGTTGACCAAGATTTTAATTGAGCCACATCCTGTTATAGTTTTTTCGTTGAAGCTAAAAAGTGAGCCATTTCGAGCTGCCGTGCCAAATTCGACGCTTTCCATTGTTTATGCTTGAAATTTTTTCTGTCGACAATTTTTTAAGATCAGCTAAAATTTCGATTAATTTAGCATAATTTGGCAATATCAAAAGTGATTCCGTTTGATCACAAACAGTGACGGGGTATACATTTTAGAGTATGTTGCGCCTTGAACTTGACCAAAATTGAAATCTCAAATGCTATCTTGTTCTACAACTTTCAAAATATTCAAATTGTTTTTTGGGTTAAAAATTTTTATCCGTCATACGCATCAAGTTATTGATTTAAATTTTTCGAAAAGGCAGTGGAAAATACTTCTATTCAATAAATGTTGAAATGCTTCCGATTAATTAACTAAACATTACACATTTTGTCTAGTCTTCGTTACATTATTTATAAATCTATGTTAATTTTTATTATA
>SCLG01000090.1:92607-104088 GCA_004367875.1 Oikopleura albicans | reverse complement strand
TATTGGAAATTAATAAAACCAAAATTTCATAAGTAGGCCTTATAAAAGCTTATTATTTCCAGAAAGTGTGCTCCAATAACGGTTTATCCCTGGAAGGCCGTTTTTTTTAAATTAAAAACGCCCGTTATGGGAGTAAGTCTTTTACAATAATATTAATCTATTTGAACATTTCGTCGAATTAGAAAAATGAAACAAACCTTAATCTAATCAATGCTGGATCTTGAAATGTGAAAAAAAAATCTATATCTAATTTTTTATGTTGTTGAATAAGTTCTCTCTAACAATACAATAACTGAATAAATGTCAATTGCAAATGCAGTTGTTTTATTTTGAACGCTTTTGGTGTCTCATTAAAGCACGCGCTGTAAATTGAAGTAGTCTTCCTTATGCATTTTAGTATTAATGTAGAATTATCGGATCAATACTTCGTTATTGCGGACCCGAATCAAAAGAAAAAAAAGTGACTGAGGTTTAAAGTCTAAAGCCATGTTTCACATCGGATCTCCGAAGATTATTGGCTTACTCGATTAATTTACTTCCTAAATGTCATATGTTGCGCATCAAGACGTCAAGCATCACAAAGGTTCAACAATTTCTCTAACGTTTGAACAGCTATGGCAAAAAAGTTGTCTGAACATAAGGACCTTATGACCCTATCATTGATAAGGTGACCAATTGATCATATGACCGATATTTTTGATCTATATTTTTATAATTGGTAACGTAATCTTAATTTAAACGGTGACATCTCAAATACATTTTCGACTTTTTTCTTTCGTATTTTTAGATAGGGAGTTCCAGTTTTTCTACCAATACTTTTTTTTTTGAAAGTCTTATGTATCATGCAATTTAACTCCTAGAGTACGAACTTATGATCAAAACACATTTAGCCGCTAAAGAGTATTTACTGCGGAAGAGAGCAAAGTATGGTTCCACGGCGAAAATGCTCTTTAGCATCAGAACTTGTATTGGAATTTTTTCTTTCATTTCAGATTCGTGACATATGGCTCGAAATGCGAAAAAATCCTCTGGTA
This sequence comes from Oikopleura albicans, assembly GCA_004367875.1. NCBI lineage: Eukaryota > Metazoa > Chordata > Appendicularia > Copelata > Oikopleuridae > Oikopleura > Oikopleura albicans. Next base: position 103,054 of record SCLG01000090.1, on the reverse strand, counting down.
AATCTTTTTTCGTAGAAAACGTATCTTACAGAATTTCTGCGAGTTTCTATTTTTCGGATTATAGATTATTATAAGCTAAATCTATTCATAAGAAATATCATATGTCGTATGTTTTAACTGTCATCAAATTTGACGGTAGCGATTTTCTCGTTAACCGTCACATACCTAACGGGTAAGATTTATTTTCAGTGCATGGCCCATACAGTATGGGGTATGCTAAAGACAGCCATGGAAGAGTAAAGGAACTTGATTTTTTTACAAATCATAAAANTTTTTTTTTTGAAAGTCTTATGTATCATGCAATTTAACTCCTAGAGTACGAACTTATGATCAAAACACATTTAGCCGCTAAAGAGTATTTGCTGCGGAAGAGAGCAAAGTATGGCTTCATGGCTAAAATGCTCTTTAGCATCAGAACATGGATTTTTTTCTTTTATTTCAGATTCGTGACATATGGCTTTCGAGCCTCGAAATGCGAAAAAATCCTCTGGTAAATCTTTTTTCGTAGAAAACGTATCTCACAGAATTTCTGCAAGTTTCTATTTTTCGGATTATAGATTATTATAAGCTAAATCTATTCATAAGAAATATCATATGTCGTATGTTTTAACTGTCATCAAATTTGACGGTAGCGATTTTCTCGTTAACCGTCACATACCTAACGGGTAAGATTTATTTTCAGTGCATGGCCCATACAGTATGGGGTATGCTAAAGACAGCCATGGAAGAGTAAAGGAACTTGATTTTTTTACAAATCATAAAATTTACCCGACAATGTTTGCGTATTAGAAAATTAGACCCATCCGACCTAAGCTGTTCGAGTTTAACCGGTTCTTCGATTGTAACGTTGTTCTTCGATATTATCATAATTATTAACCGAATGAATTAATCGTATGTTGTTTGTTTAATCGTCTTATTCGATCTAAAAAACGGGCCCACTCTAATTGTTCATCTTTTCTTGGAAAAATTGAAACTCGCGAATAATTTATAGACGTTTTTGAGAAGACAAAACTCCCCCAAAAATCTATGGAAAATTCAGAAATATCCTCGTGTTGATACCGTGGTATATTAATTGCCTATGTACTGAACGCAACTAGCACAACTGGAAGGTCGGGACTGTAGAGAATAAAGTCTATATTGTCTCATTTTCTCCGCTCTTATGTTTTTTTTTAATTTATTTTTTCCGCGAACCATTAGAGCACCCGGTATATTTAGTTGACAGGTTATACCAAAACATTGCCGCATTTAAATTCTAGACAAAATCGTCTACTGCAAAAATAATGGAAGCTATGTGCGGACTAAAATGATTTCAATCATTAACATATTTTAACATATATTTTGTTTTTAGATTTTTTGTAGAGTAGAAATATGTCTGCTATTCCAGGTTATTCTGATCTTTGTACTTATGAACCGACGGGGCTAGATTCACCGGGCTGGTAATACCAGCCTGGTATAAGTTAAAAAGGTCAGTGACCTTTGAATCAAGAAGGATGTCGAAAAGTTAAATTAAAGGTTGTAGATTATACCGGTACGTTCAATATCCGTAACAGACAGTATCAATCGAATTTGAACGATAAATAGACATCTAAATGTGTGATCAATCGATTAATTACATACCCGAACAACAAAATCTACATAGCTGTAACCAAGACCTTCAAACAAGTTACAAAAACGTTAACATAAGTAACAGTTATCAACATAAAGGGAAAGGAGGATACGGCTTTGCACGAAAAGGAGCATAATTTATACAGTGTACTTGGTATACACTAGGTGACACTTTTGTTTCTTTTTTGTCAAAAACTGTCACTTCGTCCCATTACCGTCACTTTTGCCCAAAAACGCCGAAAAGTGTCACTTCGTTACCACACCAACTGTACTTTGTTTAAATCGGCAACATTATTTAAATCGGCAAGACTACGCATCGTTCAGGACCCATCATAGGTTATTTGATACATGTATATATACAATTGATGTTCACACAACGCACCTGCAAACAACACACGAGTGCGCACACAAAACACCACTTTTTCACCAAGTAGACGTTTGCACACAACGTACCATTTTTTCCAAATATTTTAAACCGTTAGTCGCGGTTGGTCGGTATATCCCCGCGTTCGTTGAGCGTTGTTTGACCAACATACATCGCCGAGGGTCGAAATTTTGAACACTGATTTGTTCATAAAATCTCATTGAGAATGTATTTGAATTGAACTTGGTATTTCACTGACCCATTAGGTGATTTGGGTCGAACCCGGTCGAGATAAATACTATAGTATACTATCATGTAATCGTTATTTAAGTGCGAGTTTGAATAAAGGTGAATTACATCATATAGAGTAAGTCTTATCATTAAGGGTCGAAAATAATACACTTTGGTTTGACATTTGGTCTCCTTAAATTTGACATTTTTTTGCGAAATCTGATTGGGTAATTTTAACATCATTTTTGTAATCGCTTTATAGAAAAAGCACGATGAATGCCACTTACATCCCTAAGTGTTATACTTTATAAGTGCAATTTTTGTTGAGTCATAAATTATGTTAATTAGGCAAAAGGTACGGAACAGGGATCTTTTTATATTTGAGAAGTCACCGAAAACGGAAAAAAACCTGAAAACGGAGAAACATTTTCTCAATTTTCAAGTTTTCGTTTAGTGCCATTACGTCAATGGTTTTACGTTAACGGAACGTTTTTTTTTTGCTTCCAACTTTTTCTTGTCCTAACGCAAGACTTTTGTTCACCACTTTTCGACTGGCAGCTCAGGGTCACCTCACCCGGTGACCCTTCCTTAATAATAGTGTTTTTTCTTGTGAACTCTCAGTATTCTAGAAAATTGTTGTTGATACAAATACAGAAATGTGTCACTGTCGGAATTCCAAGATGAGCCCACTTGTAGCTGTCCATACCTGAAAACGACTACGCTATTTTTGCGTATCTTTACTATTTAGATTAACACTCAAGTGTGATATTTAGACCGTCTAACATTTTTTTACAAATGATTTCAAAACTGACAAAACTTTTTGTCGTATCCGCAATTTCTAAACGGATGGAAATGCTTTGTGGTCAATCTTGAATGGGCTTTGCTCTTTCCTCCCGAAAATGTTAACGAGTTGGACAATTGAGATTCGTTTGACCCTTAATTATTTTGATGTTTTTAGAAGACGCAATTGGGTTAAAATAATTTTCAGAATAAAATAATGTATTTACAAGTCTGAGGCTCCGCCGCGGAGCACATGGCGAACTGAGCGTTTCTACTCAGAGTTTTACATGCATTTCCGCCGTTTTTTCTTTCGTATTTTCTAGATAGCCAAACTCGAGGTTTCTCCGCACGTCAAAAACTCGAATACGGGAGAAAAGATGGCGGAAATTCGAGAGCAGTGGAATCCCGCACATTTTTTTTTGTGCGGGAATTCTCTTCTGTGGGGGAAACCCGCACATTTTTTTTTTGTGCGGGAATTCTTTTCTGTAGGGGAAACCCGCACATATTTATATGAATAGACGTTCTATTTTTTTGTTATATTTTTTACAANAGAAGGGTAAATGTAAGGGAAAATAGAAAAATGAAACCATTATTTTAAGGGATTCCCGCACGTTTTTTTGTCTATCGCCTACGTAGAAGGCTTCATTTCCGTTTGCTCATTCGCTCGCGCGTTGTCAAGTGACTATAAAATGTGCGGGATTCCCCTGCCACCGGAAATTCATGTAAAACGCCGAGTATTAAAAAACGCAGAGTGCGTGGAGTGTTCCTCACCGTACGTTATTACATCGTTATTACATATAATATCGTTACAGACCTTTTTAGTTAGAATAATTTGATTTTAAATTTTAAGTCGTTTTTTAGAACAACACACGATGAGTAGGCTGATATTACTGGGGCTGTTTGTTCAAACGCTTGGAAATGATTTATTACAAATTAAAAAAGAACGAAAAGAAAATCGAATCCAACAGCGGCGCAAAACAGCCACAAATGAAAAGAAATTTGTTGACCCGGCCATTTTCGCTAAATTTAAGCAAGAAATGCAAAGTCAGGGTTCGGAATGGCATGCAAACTTGTGAGTATTGAATGGGTTTTCACTTAATCTAAATGTTGAAGAAAACTTACCACTTTTGAATTATATACCAGGTACTTTTACCGTAAAAGTCTGACGACAAAGCCCATATTTCATAAGCGCCATTGAAACATATTTTTTAACTTGTTCCAAGTCAAATTTGTCTTTAGTTTTATAACTGCATTATCGAATCCCCAATTTTAGCAACAAAACAGCATTTTTTTTAATGATTTTTGGCTGTCGTACAAATATTTCTCTATCAGCCCGCGGGAGTTAAAGCAAATGTTTTTAAATAATGCGCATTAGCGTTAAATATTTACAAAAAATTAATTTTCAGCAATAATTACCATTTATGACTGACGCTACTTAATAATCATTAGTTGATCACACGATGAATGTATTGTTTTTTTTTATTTTCGAACTCAAAAAAGTGGGGCATTTAAAGGGCTGATTCGCCCAGTGACGCAAAAACCGAAATCAGGTACCCAAATGCCTCCCCGTATACAAAAAGCCAGGCCTGGGCCAGGCCAAGCCAGGCCCTATCTTCAAAGCAATCGCGTTGCCGAAAAGGACTCAATGCAGTTTGGTGATTGGACGGATCGATTTGCCGGAGCCAGAGCGACTACTGGGAACTTCCGACCGACCGCACGACCACTTGCAAATAGGTATTTCCTTTCGTCAAATATCTTTTATACGATTAAAACCTTATTTTATCAGTTTTTAAACACTTTTTAGTGAATCGACGTCTTTGAGTGTCCCTGTAAGTCAGACTGCACCAAAACGTAATGCTCTAACGGACTTATTCCAAAAATTTTTATCAGTTCGGAAACGTAGAATTCAAAAAAAGAACTACTACCACTTTTCGATCTACCACTCCCACCCAAACAATAACCCATAGTTCAACTTTAATTATTACCACCACAAGTACTACTTCTCACACCAGTACTACAACTTCACCTACTACTACTACCACTACTACTACAGCTACAACAACTTCTACTACTATTACTACTACTACTACTAGCACAGCTACAACAACTTCTACTACTATTACTACTACTACTACTAGCACTACTAGCACTACTACTACTACTACCACTACTACTCGCACTACTACTACCACTACTACTACCACTACTACTACCACTACTACTAGCACGACTACTAGCACTACTACTAGCACGACTACTAGCACTACTACTCGCACTACTACTACCACTACTACTATGACTACTACTACCAGTACCACCACCAGTACCACCAGTACTACCAGAACTACCACGACCACCTCAAGTACCACCACTAGTACTACCACAACAGTCACTACAACTTCCATAAATACTACCACAACAACAACCGCAAGAAATACCTCAAGATTTACCATACCCACTACTACCACCAATACCACCACCCCTCATACTACAACTAATGCCACTACTATAATAATAAATATCGGCTTAACTGTCCCCATAAATACTTCGGCTACAAACCTTGTTAGCATAACTGATACGAGTCCTATTACGACCACTTATCCGAGTTCAACAGCAGTGATTCATTCCACGTTGCGGCCACTAGCGGAAAGTACACAATCAAATTTGCTTTTCGCTGGAAAAAGTATTAGATCTCAGCTACAAGAGCTCCTGGCAAAGTTTCGTAGTTCTAAAGACCATACTCTAACTCAACCAGATTACGAATCGCGGTTTGATCCAATATTTAGACGTAGCTCATAGTTGACTCTTTTTCGACATGGAATTTTTAGCTTAGAAAACGCGAACAAAGCACATCAAATATGGGATGCATTTTGTTAGACAATTAGGGTGATAGAGCAAACTTGATGTTCATTATAAGTTATAATTTATATTATAAATATAGGAAAGTACTAGTAGTACTGTATTACTAGGAAAGTAGGTGTTTTAGATTTTTTTTTCTAGATTTTAAAGTAAAACTACATTTCTTATGTCACATAACTTATAGGATTCGGTGGCGATCGTTTGCCATTCTTATCCGATCTTTATTGTTGTATTTTTGTTCGATACTACATAAATATATTATTTTTACCACAAAGATGGTTAGGTTAGGATAAATTGGGCTCCAAAGGCATAATAACCATATAATATCAAAAAATATTGACGGCTAAATTGGTGTGAGAAAGGCTATTTCTGGATGCTTGTACAAGCCTTGTAAAACCTGAAACAAAAAGTTTCAGTAAGTTTTTTTTTACATTTGCAAACATATTTACGAAGACTTTCATAGATTGGTACTAATAGAAGTACATAGCCAGTTTGTAGTCGATAAACGAAGTAGTCATTACACTGAAATGATTTCAGATTACTACATTGCGTATTTATTTTGTAAACTTGTTTTAGATACGGACCCCGACCATTTATGAAGGATTCAAAATCATTCGGCCGTTCGGCAGGTAGACCAAGTGCAATTCCAGTCAGTCGGCCGCAGTCTCCTCGACCTCAAAAACCTGCGTCGCCCTTTGAAGCACCCGCCTGGGGCCAAAGATCTCAAACACAGCCGTCTGGTGTGCGACCCCCATTCGGTCAACGTTTGGCCGCCGGTGGACAGCGTCCTCAAGCGGGTCAAAGAGCGCCCCTTGGACAACGGCCTACAGGTGGTCTTCGAAATCCATTCGCTCCCACGCCCGAGACTTTAACCTCTGCGCCCCGTCGCTTTCCAATGTCGTCGGCGCCCTCGTTTAACCTCAAAGTGGCTCAGCCACAATGGAGCCAAGCGGCAACCTTTAAAACATCAAAAAGTACAACGCGACCCACGACGGTCTTTAACATGTGCCTCAATGGTGGAATTTATCAGCTAGGTGTCGGATGTCTCTGTGTTGGCAATTTTGGTGGGGATTTTTGCGATGAGTGCATTCCGGGTTGGAATGGACAAAAGGCATCGGTGGCTTAGGGCCCATTCGATATTTGACTTTCCGAAAGAAAGATTACAATTAAAAAAAAAATAAAATGTGTTTGAATTGATTCCAAACAAGTAACATCTCGGGCATAACATACCACACGAAACGCCTCGAACATTTAGAATTTTGATTCCATGCCGTTCATTGAGTATCTGGATGACTCGTAAAAAAAGTTTTCAACCATGCTGTTTTAAATAAATCGTTAGTTAGTGATATGGAATTCAGTTACAGACCGCCATAGGCATATTCTCGGAAGTCCAGGCTGGAAGTGACTGTCCAGCTACATAGATTGTCGGTAATAAGTCTGGTTAAATTAACAATGAACATTATTTGAATNCAAAAAGTACAACGCGACCCACAGCGGTCTTTAACATGTGCCTCAATGGTGGAATTTATCAGCTTGGCGTCGGATGTCTCTGTGTTGGCAATTTTGGTGGGGATTTTTGCGATGAGTGCATTCCGGGTTGGAATGGACAAAAGGCATCGGTGGCTTAGGGCCCATTCGATATTTGACTTTCCGAAAGAAAGATTACAATTAAAAAAAAATAAAATGTGTTTGAATTGATTCCAAACAAGTAACATCTCGGGCATAACATACCACACGAAACGCCTCGAACATTTAGAATTTTGATTCCATGCCGTTCATTGAGAATCTGGATGACTCGTGAAAAAGTTTTCAACCATGCAATTTTAAATCAATCGTTAGTTAGTGGTATGGAATTCAGTTACACACCGCCATAGGCATATTCTCGGAAGTCCAGCTACATAAATTGTCGGTAATAACTCTGGTTAAATTAACAATGAACATTATATGAATTTGCGATATGATTTAAGTTATAATTGAATTAATAGAATTAGCCTAAAATTAAGCCACGTTAGTGTGATAATCCGGCCAATCTCTGTACAATTAGTGCGGTCGCTGTAGACTGCTCTTCGCGGTGGTTATTTAATCTGACGCTCCTCAACATGCCAACGACAGCAAAGCAACCGGGTTAACATTTTTTTTTCATAATTGCCGCACCATAAAATTAACAATTTTTTTTTATTTAAATGATGATCAAGCCATTTTGTAATTCATTTAATTAAGACACATTTACCACAAAACGTTACAGTTCAAACAGTTTCAAAACAGCAATCTGATTCTTATGTATAGGTTTTAGCGTCAAGATAAGTGCACCTTATGGGCAACAACTTTTGATATTTCATATTTCATTCAACTGATTTTTTTACTGCGGGGTATCCAACCTCAACTACTACGTTTTTGTCGCTATTTTAGACTTACAAGACGTATCAGTTGAGGTTGGACACCCCGTAAATAAATTTGCAAATTGCATTATGTCCAAAAACTGGTTTTCAAGCAAAAAAAAAAATATTAGAGAAAGTCTTTTGTGTCAAAAAGGGCTATGTGGCCTTATGAGCGCCTTTGTAGAGCTCCCATGGTGGCCCATAATTTATGGGCCATAAAGGATCCTGTAATAAGACACGAATTCAGTACTTGGTTAAAACGCGTAGGTTACATCATACATCTTAATACTGTTAATGTGTTACCTCCTTTTTCCGGTTCGCTGGAGAAATAAGGTTGAATTTCATCATACTTAAGGTGGATACAATTTTCGCATTTTCGAAGTAACCCGTTATGAAGAACCTCAACATGGAGTTCAATGGGTTAATAAAATCGGGCGCTTTCCGCAAAAAGATTTCGCACTTGAAACAATTGGAGCAAATCAACCTGAAAGGAAACTATTTTGCCCGTTTCCCAATGCGCATGTTCGCCCACCAACCGCACCTGAAAATGTTAAATGTTGCGTCTAATTTTCTCTTTGCCCTTCCACTCGACATTTTCCAAGACGTTCCCGAAATCGAAACCATCGACTTTAAGAATAATAATATCAAGGTAGAATTCCCGTAAATTTGTTTTGCGAACCATGTGAGCGTGTTGATTTTTTGATGGATTCAAAAACACGCAAATGTCTAGATATCTCGGGGTCTTTCTAGAATTTCAAACCGACAAGCAAAATGGCCAGACGTTAGAAATCCAAGATAACTATTTTTTGTGTTCACCATAGATGGAATGCTTTTAATATTTTTTTTTTGGAAAATAATGGGTATGGTCCATACCGTATGGACCATGGACTTTAGATTTTTGCAACTTTGTGTCTAGTTTGACATAAAATTTCAGACAATGGACATGAATATGTACACAAAGAACTTGGCGCTGAAAACTCTCGATTTTTCAAACAACAATCTAAGTCAAATATGTAAAGGGTTATTTGCTTATCAGGAATTGTGTGAAAGATTATAAATATTATGTAACTGAATTGAAGATAAGAGTTTAACTCTTGCGCTCCCGAAAGTGTCATTTTGCACTGTTTTAATCTAGTTCGATAATAGCTCGAAATCTATAAGAGTTCTCTCGATGCGGTCTTCTTATTCGGTCAACATGCCTAGCACGGTTATTTTTTGTTATTAATTTATATACACCGGGTGCGCAGTTATCGGGCGGGTTTCGCGACAAGAAAGCCTTAATCGGGCGCCCGATAACTGCCCAGGGCGGAAGCGGAATAAAGTAAAAATATGCAAAAAAACCCGCCCGATAACAGCACGAGCGGGAAATGTGGTGATTTAAACACATATATGTTCAAGAGCAATGCGCAGAGTGCCCGATAACAGCGCAGGGTGCCCGATAACTGGACACAAACCCGCCCGATAACTGCGCACCCGGTGTATTTATTTCCGATAAACTGGTAATTTGCAGCCCGTTACCAGTTTTAGAACTTCTATACATCGTATAGTTCGCAAAATTGATGGGGTCTAACAAATATAATAAATATATAAATATAATGAATATATAAACCAGTCCATCATTTTGGGTTGATAAATTTATTGGAATACTAAGACACGGCTTTAGTTTCAAAAAGCAGTGCGACATGGCACTATTGAGATAACAAAAGGAATGCAGGTGTTAAGGCCTATTTTTGGGAACATTTTTTCCGGTGGTGTTTTATTAACACTTCATTTCTTTCACACCAAAAAGACAAAACTGCAATTTGTCGCCTTTAATCGCAACGACGATTTACCACTTCCACTAAACAAGTGGTTTGGAAGTTGTCCTTACGACAAGCGCGAGTGTGATAAGTCATTTCCACAAAGTCAATTTGGCGGCCCAATAATCAATTTGCGGCGGAGAATAGGCGCGTTTGGTGAAAGCTGTACAACAGTGAAAGCTGGTAATTGACGAAAAAAGCGAAATTTATACACACACAAAAAGAAACTGTACACCACCAATGCAAAATAATGACACACAAGTTAAAGGAGAAGAAAACTGTACATAACCCGTTAAAATGAATTAAGTCACGTCTAATTCAAAAGTTAATATAAAAAAATTTGAATGTTGTAAATAAAAATGTGAAAATAATGAGTTAATTTTGCCTGGTTTGTTAACTCCCAAAAGGAAATTCGTGTAAATTTTTGTAGG
>SCLG01000090.1:67934-88502 GCA_004367875.1 Oikopleura albicans | reverse complement strand
GAAAATCGTAAAATTAGTCCTTAATATTTTGCGGAAAAAAAATGTTCGCTTTGTTTCTTTTTTTGTTTGTTCTGCTTTGTTTCTATTTTCTTTTTTTTTCTTCTTGAAGTTTCCGCTCCTATTGTTTCTTATTTGCATTGTCAATAAAATTTTTTTCTCTTTGGGCCACTGGGCTCGACGAGGTAGAGTCAACCCGCTCGAAAGAGCGTGTGTAAAAAGTCACATAACAAATAGTCTTATATGTTATGGCCCATAACTTGTACCCCATAACTGTAGTTTTTCTGGTCATTCGGTTAGAAATCATATCATTTGGCAACCAACGTAGCGTGACTGAACGGGCACGCGTTATCCAAAGCTGTAGGGCGCAATAGCTTATGACTGATAGTCTATCAGTGATAGACTTACACGTACGGTATCAACCCCGTTCCACAAGATGCTATATCGTCCTAATTTTAAAACCCGAAAACAATTTTTAACAGAAAAATCCATCTCTCCTTTTTTCGTTTCTCCAATAACAAAGGCTGAGTAAGACAAAAATATTTTAAAAGAAGAAAATCGCCTTTCGGTGATTTGCTTTTCCGTGATTGGCCGAGCGCGCTCAAAAAGGACTAATGACAGACCACATAGGCGTCAGACGTGCTGTCAAACAACGTTACCAAAAAGTGGTAACATTATTTATTTTTTTCGCGTTTGAAAATCACTGCGATATGATAGGACACGCACATTTTCAAGCCGATGGATATCGCAACCCTGTGATGAGACTGGTTACATGCGCCTTTACTATAGAGCAGTCAAACAATTTTTAGATAGACAACATGCCAAGCCAATCATTTTGCCGAGCCCTGACCTGATCATGACCGAACTTGATGCTATTCAAATGCCTTTAATCGACAAAACGATCGACAATTTTGTATCTTGTGCTAAAATTGCGGCTAAAACACACGGAACATTCGTTTTAGACACGTCTAAAAACTGTTAAAAATACAATTCAGAAATGAGTAAACAAAATAACAAAACGTAAAAAAAAAAAATAAAAATTAAAACTGCACCTGATTGTATTTTTGACCGTGTCAAAGCCAAGCCAACGCCCTGATTAAAATCTACCATCTATCGGCGCGCCAAACCGCGCCAAAACCGTGTCAGAACCGCGTCGCCACGAATGATAACGTTATGGACAAAAAAATGATCCTTAGACCTTTATATAGCAGTTGGGTACAACGTCACTCAGGTGAAGCAGTCATACAGTTTTCCAGTGTTTTCACAAGCATATATTTATTCCGTTTTTCATCTTCTTTCTTCGAATTTTTAGTCATTTTAAAACTAGAAGTCATAAACAAACTCAATTATTACCATGAACCCAAAAAAGGTTAAACCCGTACATTTGAGAAATTGCATTTGCTTCACTTACAGGTTTTTCACATCTTTTGTAATATATTATACTAGTATCGCATCAATAATTGAGTAACTATAAAAACCATAGTATTTTCTCACATTACTAGTCAGAAACGTTTTTGCGTTAACTTTGATTAGTGAAGTACCGTAACAGGAAACGAATATAAAGTAGCTAACAAACTAGCGACTAGATCTACTGTAGATAATATGTTTGTCGATAACATACTAGTACACAAACTCACCTTAATGACGCATGTAATTGGCTTAATTTTGCCCTTGACTCGCAGGGGGAAGGGGTGAAATAGGAATTGTGTGCATATATGACATACTCAAAAATCCCTATTATTCAAAAAAAAACTGTTAAATCCAAGTTGTAGAGCTCGTCAAGGTACGCCGATTTGACTATTCAGAAGTTGATTTGGGCCACCGGGCCCCTAGGTAGCAGACAAAAAAAGTCGCGTGCATATATGCACACACTTCCCCCTGGGAGTTGATAAATAATAACGCGTATATTTTTGGGGGACGTTGATCCGTTTGCTTTAAAAATATTTTAACAGGTGCTTTAGAAGCATTTTATTCTAAGTCAACTAGGAATTTTACAGTTAACCAATATATCCCGATAAGGTATTTGAGTGAACAACTCGTTATCAATTGTGATAAATGCAAGTTATGTTTGGGTCAATTAAATGCCGATCCGTAAAGTATCACATTGATGTGCCATATTCCAAATCGTTATGTGACAATGTCCGAATTTAATACCATATTATGCAAATACCGTACTTACCGTAAACTCACATTAACATACACTGTAGTTTTGTCCTGCTTTACCATGTAAGGACGGTATTTGCATAATATGACAAATTCGAACTTTATCATGTTAAAACTGTACATTTTCTGATTTAATGCTACAAATTTTACGGTATCCATTATATTGGAAAACTATGTGAAAATATGAATAGAGTCTTCCACCCAAATAGGTATCGACATCGTTCTGAAAGAATCGTTTCTTATTAGGGTAGTCGTCAACTATTTTAAAATTTATGTCCACTAAAACTTCGGAAAAGTGTTTATATAAATGTACTTAGACAATGTTTTTAACCATTTCTTTAAATTCAGTTAGTTTATTTATTTTCCAGTTATTTACAAAGTATTTACATAATGTACAGTGAATTTGGGCAGTCGTCTAATTCAAAAATACTTTTTGCCAAAATGTCAGTGCTCATTTTCGCTTGAAATCCAAATGCCATGAAATCCAACTGGTACCGTGTAGCCCTCTGGCATGTATGCCCGCGCGACTTCGGATAGATCCCGACCATTTAAAATTGCCATAAAAGGCCTGAATATAAGATTATTTCATCCATAAGTTTGAATTGCTTCACAATTTAAAGGCAGACACAAGGAACTCCAAATGTTTGCGCCAAATGAATTAAATTAAAAAAACGAATTTAGACATCGGTAATGGTGTCGATTAATGCTTTTTCGTGAGTCAAATTCTCATGACTTTTCAAAATCTTAATTAACGAATCTTCATCAACTGGCGTAATAAACAACAGGAGTTAAAATTCCACCGAAAAAAATATGAAAAAAACGCCTGAAACGCAAAAAAAGTCCCGAATATCCTTCGATAACCCTCAATATGAGCAGCTAAAAGGGGCAAAAGAACATTGAGGTAAAAAACGTGTTTTTTAACATATAATATGTATGTTTGCCTAATTTAGGCAATGTTCTTTTTGCGGATATCCGCGGATGATTTTTTTTATTTATAGGAGATCGACCGAATAAAATAAATTTTACGACGTGAAAATGTTTTCGAACATACCTTAAATCGTCTCTTTCAGTACTCATGGGAGAGAGCAAAACTAAAACCACACCGTCATCTTCACTAATAGGCATTGGATTTGCAACAAAGAAAGGTTCGGATGGAGAATAGCCATCTTGCCTCCAGACCCATTTTTCGCCTGTTGAAATTTGTGTGTGGTAAACTCTAAATATTAAATAAGTTACGACTGTTAATTATATGTAGGCGTTATGTTAAATAATATAAATAATTTATTGTCTATAAAAATGTGAACAAACCTGTCAGGTGCGACGGCGCCGAAGCCCGCTGACCAAAAATGATCATATGCTTTTCCATAATAATTGTCAAAATTGGTAACGGGAAAATCCATGCCTCCGTTGAAATATGATTTCCAATCTTCGGAGTCTCTATCGGCCATGACCAAATCATTTGGCTCCAGATGAATTGGAAGACGATTTTTTCCATCATCCAAATTGAAAGTGTACCGGTAGGGAAAACCAATTGGAAGATAAAGATGATATTGATCAATAAGGTCTTGGCCAGTTTGATTGATTTTCTGAATAAGATTGTGAAAACAAACATATATTTTAATTACTTCACCATGTAGGGATTGAAATAGAAATAACGCGCGTTGCAAATGAAAGCGGGTCAAAATGAGTGGAACTCGTCATGTTTGACTCGCTTTCATTCAGACTGGACGTTATATATATTATAAAAGATAGCGCCTGATGAATAGTAGGAGGATAATTGACAGGTACCGAATGAGTTTGTATAATTGGTCGAAAAAAATAATTGATCTAAAACGATAATTTTTCAAAAAAAAGTGAAACAAGGCAAACGTCGAGAAAGGCAACAAGGGAGAAAAGTTGATATGGAATTTTTTTGGGATAAAATATAAAAAAAGAGGGGGACCAGGATAAAGGCTAATAGGAAAAGGAAAATGGAGATAAAGTGTGCCCTTCAAAAAATCAATGAGAAAGAAAGGAAAAGGCGAAGTACACTAGGTTGCGCTAAATTATTGATGGTAATAAATTTTTCCTCTATAAAAGTTAGTTCGAAATTGATAAACTGCAGTCAACTGATTGCTAAATGTTTTTGATGATATTATTTTGATATTATTCATCATGAGCTGGTATTTTACACAAAAAGGAAAGACTTACATCATAGTAAAAGGAGTTCAGTACTTCCGCATCTCCAGCAATTAAGGTGTCAAGATGAATCAAATTCGGAGAACTCTTGTCGTGAAAAGCCTGAATCATGTGGATTTGAAGAAAAGGTGGCGCAGTCCACACGGCATCGAGCCATTTTTCATCTTTCTTCGAAAAAATACGAAACTCGCCGAGACGGTCCTCCTTGAACCGCATGGCAGTCATAAGGTCTTTAGGGGATATTCAAAAATTATACTTAAAGTGAAAAAATTGTACCTGTATAATCTTATTTATAATTTATTTATAATTTATTTATAATTTATTTATAATTTATTTATAATTTATTTATAATTTATTTATAATTTATTTATAATTTATTTATAATTTATTTATAATTTATTTATAATTTATTTATAATTTATTTATAATTTATTTATAATTTATTTATAATTTATTTATAATTTATTTATAATTTATTTATAATTTATTTATAATTTATTTATAATTTATTTATAATTTATTTATAATTTATTTATAATTTATTTATAATTTATTTATAATTTATTTATAATTTCAGAACAACCACCTTTTGCTTGGGCACATGCTTCAAGCATAGCAATAGTTTCAATAGCGAGACTATTGAGCGGAAGTACCAAAAAATCGTCGGTTCCACTAAACATATGAAAGTACCGCTGGTTGATATCAGTTGGCTTCATGTTTTTCGCATAATGTGGAATAAATTCAATTGTGGCAATAAATTCGGCGGGATCAATCGGATTTGTCCATCGATCATGTGCAGAACGACCAGCATTTGGAATTTTGTACGTAAAGTACACGACTTCGGGAAACTGGCCACTTTAGTGTAATGTTCTTTATTTTGTTATGTCAAGTCCGGGCCGGCTTATAATTTTGAATCAATATCTTTGAAAATGAAAGTGGAGTTTGCGAGCCGTAAATGGACTTTAAAAAATGTATGGGCGCAGCGGACACGGTCCTGATTATAACATGCTTGTTAAATAAACCATTTTAATATACACGTGTCTACAAATAAATGTTATACGTCAAACCTATCAAGAAAAAACGGTCATTATGGAATTATTTACCCCCAAATGACGGCCGTTCAAACAAGCGGCCGTAATGGGATAATCACACTTTTGACGAAAAAGTGGCCGCAGTGGGATAAACGGCCGTGATGGGAGCGCCCGTAATGGGAGTTAGGACTGTCCAGAATTGAATATCCCGTAAAAACCTACGGTATAAAAAATCTTGCTCCCTATTTTTGTAGAAAAACTTCCTCTTGAAAACCTTAGTCATGAAAATATTTTTTCTTTGGAATTTTTTTAACCGAAATTCCGGAAAATCGGCAAATTTGCGAGGTTGAGATCTTAAGGAAAATAATTAATACTTTTTTAATTATTATTACTTAAAGTAACTAGTTAATTATATGAATGAATTATTTAGTAAAAAATATGAACATGTATATGTATTTAATACATAATATGTAAATGAACACCGTCCTTAAATCCAGACCGCCGCCGATGTTCCAGTAAGTTCCTTCACTATCAATATGACCATGTGCAGTGATGGTCAGTATTTTTAATTTATCAGGTTTATTTGGCGCGATCTCTATATTGATGGTTTGTACGGTTTCTAAAGTAAAGGGGTCGACCAAATGGAATAACGTAGATTCGGTCATTGCCAGCAGCCATCCGTGAACTGGAAGTACCGAAATATCCGCATTATCAGTGGGAAAGTGATCTTTCATGTATTTGCACCGATTCTTAAAATGGTAGAATTAAAAAAAAGATACTCTGGATTAAAAAGACAATGATCATCTACATTGAACCCAAATATTATTTATTGTGACTCATCTGTTTAGTAGACAGTTAGTATTTATGATCATTAGGCCCTTAGCGGGTCTGAAAGTACACGTATAACTAGTTCCAAAATAATTCAGAAGCGGGTCTGTGATCACATGTGTATTTTTTATCGCCCGAGCCAAATATTTTTTGAGTTAGAGCGAGGCGAGCCAAAAAAAAAATTTGTTTGCTCAAAAGTTGACCGGAGCCAAAAAGTCGACCGAAGCCAAAAAAAGAGCCAACTACATGTATGCCGCGCCCTGGTGTAATCAGTTCCATGACAGAGCAGCCCCGCAAACGGAGAGCTACTAGTATTACTTTTAAAAAGTACACGTGTAACCAGTAGCCCCTGGCATAAAGTTATCGTAAAATATGGTCCATATAAATCATAAGCCTTGATTTAAAGCCTTGATATAAAGACAGCGAAAATCAACACATAGTTATTGATTTGAATAAAAAAAAATTCTCAAAAAGTTATTTTTCTGATAAATTTTTTTTTTTTTTGCTTGAACATATACCTTTGCTAAAATACTTTCATCTTGAATCAGACTTCCATTTTCAAAGTGGGAAACGGTCCAGTCTTCGGCCCATGTGCCAATTTCGGTATACAAAATCTGGTTGGCTTTGCCATTTTCAACGTAATTCCGGGAGCGAATGAATCGTGAGTTATATTTCATAGTCCCTTCACGTATTTCAACCTGCTGTACAATCGCCGATGGGTCGAAGAAGTGCGCAAATTTATCCTCTCCAAATTCGTACTTTCCGGGGCCATTTCGATAAAAACTCCCTAAAAATTAAAATGTATGACGTTATCTTTAGAACATTTTGGGTTAATTGAACTTTGAAGCATTATAATGGATCGTAAATTTGAGGAAAAACGTAAACTTTACGTCCTAAATAAACACGCCTTAATAAGTAATTTTTCAGTTCATGGAGTTTCAAAATTGTGGTGAAAAAGACACGGCATATGGTAATCCAGGGCGTTTCCAAATACAGAAATGACTTTATTTCCTATTGACCCGGTGTTCTATACTAGCACCATTCGATGACGTAGTGATCAATAGTGGACTAATTCATTAAATATATGTTAAAATTGTTTTAAAGTTGTCCAATAAGATGAAAAAAAAACTGCCGAAAAATCGATCAAAACATAATTCGGTTATACGCAAAATATGTGTTAAAAAGCTACAAACACGTGTAAAATTGTAAAAAAACGTTCTAAATTATAGAAAATTTAGAATTCGTATATATTGATCTAAAATACCTAAAGTAATTGTAACAAATGTTTTATCTCAAAAATTTAACATAAAAATGATTAAAAAAACTCTTTAAAATCTTTAGACAAGAAGTCACTTTTTTTGAAAAATTAGTGCGGATAATGGAAGTAGTTTAACAATTATCACAATAATAAGTTAGTTTCATATGTAGCAGCAACTTTCAACGACTGTGCACAAACGGATTTTTGAAGTTAAATTTTTAAAATTCAAAATCAAAGACCTTGATTCAAAGTCAAGAAACTTCCGCGGTCACCCCTTTTTTGAAATTTTTTGTGTATATTTTTTCTTAGAATCTTCTTCAAAAATCGGAAAACCAGCACGAATCATGAATTATTTTTCCAGTATACAGCAATTACTACATCAACTAACCACCTACCTGCTTGAAGTAACGCTGCTCAAAGTTATAGTTTTATTTTGCTCATTTTGATGTTACTTTAAGCAGGTAGGTGGCTTACTACTTATAAATACAGTAATTAATACTGGCTCAAAAATGACGAAATGTGTTTGTAAAAAAAAATAAAAAGTCTATTTTCTTACATGCTTAGGCCATTTCGATAAAAACTCCCTAAAATTAAAATGTATGACGTTATCTTTAGAAAATATTTGGTTTATTGAACTTTGAAGCATTATAGGCGTGTTTATTTAGGGCGTAGAGCGTACGTTTTTTCCTCGAATTTACGCTCCATTATAGGCTATAATTGGGTACCCATATGGCCTATAATGGAGCGTAAGTTCGAGGAAAAAACGTACGTTCTACGCCCTAAATAAACACGCCTTAACTCCCATTCGCCGCTTATGGACTATTGTTCATTCGCCGGTACCTACACACTTTGTGTAGGTCACTTTCATCCCTTCGTCATTTCTTACCCGTTTAACTTTAAGTGATAAAAATTATACGGAGTAGTCTCCCAAGTATACTTTATCAGAATATGGACTCGAAAGTAAAATAAATCATTTGGTTGTGCCGCTATGTGCCGCTATGTGCGCTCAACTTTGCCAAAGAGTAACAAATAACGAAAAAAATGATCATTGACGGTCATATATTGACATNTATTTGGTCAACCCAAACCGACCAGTTCATAAGTGGTTTAACCGTGACAGCGACATCCGTGAAAAATCGCACTCCGTGTGTAGCAGCGGCGAATGAGGGTTAATAAGTAATTTTTCAGTTCATGGAGTGTCAAACTTGTTGTGAAAAAGACATGGCATATTGGTGGTAATCCAGTGCGTTGCCACATACAGCAATGACTTCAGGTCCTATTGACCTGGTACTCTATACCTATGACGCTGTGATAACTAGTGAACTAATTCATTACATAATCTTAAAATTGTTTAAAATTTGTCCAAAAGATGCTTAAAAAGATGAAAAAACTGCTAAAAACATGTTTGACACAAACAGCTAAGAAGTAACTGTATAAAAAATTCAAAAAAATGTATTAAAATTTCTAAGAGTGTGCAACAATTTTGTAAAAATGTGTCGAGAAACTGTCTAAAACTATGCCAGTATAATTTATGCACCTTTTCGAATTTTTTTTTTTTGCATTTTTTTCTCTGTCTTGAAAAAATAAACTTTCTCGCGGGGGTTTACCTTGCAGCCAGCGTGGTACTCGTCCAATTACATTTAGTTCAACTTGTTGGTCGTGTTCCTCCATTGTCTGAAAAATACGGCCGAGATTTTCAATATCGACCGGCCAGTAATCATAGTGAGGGTCGGTTTTGGTGACGGTGCTGGTCAAAGCACAGCCGGCTAGAATCGTGAAAAGTCGCATCCTGTTCCAAATTGGCCGATTTATTTTGAAACTGTTTGAACACACACGTTGGAAACTAAGTTATATAAATACTACTCAAGCAAATAGCAAAACATTTTTTGATATTTAAAGTATAACTCATATGCAGCATGTAACATTCTGCATGTTTTCTAGTTCAAGATCAAACAGAAAAAACGTGCCGTCGCAATCTTTAACAGCTGTGCGCCCGGATTTACAACCCAGTGGCACGCCCGGTTGTGAGTTTGCTCACATCATATGGAAGTGCTACTTTGAACTAAAGGGTCAAGACGTGTCTAAGTATTCCAATTAGTTTATAAATACAGATTGTACAAAATGGTATGTAGCGTCGGTTTTATACCGCGTTTACCGGCTAAATAGCTAGCCGTGTAGCATTTTAGCCGGTAAAGGCGGTATATTTATTGAAATTATTAGATACAGCCATTTTTAGAATAAAAACAGATATAAAAGTATTAAAACCGGTAACCAGATGTGAATTTCCGTTAGATTTAGTGTCATATGTAGCACAATGAGCATGTTGATTGACTAAAAAAGATGGATCCGGAAAAGCTCGACCGGTTAACGCCGAACCAAAATATAAGGAGGTTTGTCCCTACACTATCGAATGGACGTATTTTTTGTTGTTCGACTCTATTAAATGAATTGACAGTGAAATCTAACAATGAAAAAGTAATTGTGAGTCCGTAGAACACAAAAAAATGTTATTTTTTCTAATCACGCGTCATTAATGATTAATTGAACTTGGTAAACGGCCAAAACCAGATTTTTTTGCAATTAATGCATTAAAAACTCNTCCGAAAGTATGCCATTTCTCCTCCAATACAATACCAATTAACTTCAAACTTGGCCTGTAAGTTCAAAAGTGTTCAACCAATTACACCAGATGACTCGTTATAGGGCTACTAAATTGGTTTTGAAAACTAGCCCTATAACGAGTTTTTAGCCCTATAATAGGTTAGGCCTACGCAAAAGCGTGGATTAAACCTGGAAAAGTCTATTTTTGGACTAGCCCTATAACGTGTTTTGTGTATTCCGTAATGTATTCACTAGCCCTATAACAGTTTTGAGAATTGCGCAATACACAAAATAGCCCTATAACGGGAAAGAAGCATCTTTGCACGTTAAAAATCTGGGGAATTTTCCCAAAAATGACAAACATAAAAATATAGATCTAGAATTATTTTAAAAATATTTTTTTTATTTTTCATAAGATAATTTCACAGACGAAAACTCTCATTGTAATTAGTACAGGGGGTGTGCGTATTGAGGGTCCGTTAACGAAATTTGAAAAACGACCCTTACTGATCACACTGGGCTTTATTAAGCACACCCAAATTGAAAAATATCAAAATTTTTCTTCAATTTTTAAGCTTATTGAATACTACAGCGTACAGATATTGCTTTTTATCGAAAAAAACGACACTTATTTAGAACTACTGAGTCGGTAATAAGGGCCACTTTTTTGACAAAAAAGTTTTTTCTTATAATAAGGGCCAAAATAGGCATCGTTCTCGTAATAGGGGCCATTATCACTGAAAATATTTTTTTACTCATAAAAGGACCACACTGCGGTGTTAATCGTGGCCCTTATTATTAGAGATTTGAGTTTGTGTCTGATAGTCTGGCAAAGTCTGAACACATTGTCCAATAAGATTGCTGGATATTCTTAATATACTAAAAAGTTAGTAAAGTGTATACTAAATACACTTTACTAACTTCCACTGGAGGCTCCACATGGGAATTCAAAAATATAAAAAGTAAAAAAATGCATAAAAAACGAGTGAATTACTAACCAGACTATCTGAAAAAAAAANACCCCATAACAAGGGCCACTTTTTCGGGAGACAAAAATGGCCCTTATCATGGGGGGAGACTCTCCCCGGGAAAGTGTAGATATCTCTAGTACATATATTGTGTATATCCAAGCTTACTTATTTTGACTAATTAAAAAAAACACGGAATTCAAATTATTGCCTTTCAGGTCACCTGACTGTTCTAAAACCGTAAAATTGAGACAAAAATTGACTTTTGTGACTCTCGGGTGCTGGTTGAACAGAACATGCATGACTCATACGGTGTGAGTCATACATTTTACCATCATTTTCGAAGGGTAGCCCTATAACAGAAATAGCCCTATAACGGATTCGATAAAAACTGTTAAAAAATAGCCCTATAACGAAATTTTAGCCCTATAATCGATCAGGCGTAGGCGGAATCGGCAAAAATTTATTTTTTGAAAAAGTAGCCCTATAATGAGATTTTAGCCCTATAACGAGTAGCCCTATAACGAGTCATCTGGTGTATATAAAATAATAATCATAAGGGTTGCTGCACCCCTTATACCTCCCACGACGCGTTGAAGTTCACCATTTTTTTATTTTCGCCGAGCTCCTATGCCGCGCACATTGAAGTAGTTGATTTTTTATTTTAACGGTCGGAAAGCGCAATGTCGACTCTATAGAGCCAACTATTTTAGAAATTTTGAAAATAAAAATTTTCAGAAAATTTGNAGCAAAATACCAAAAATATTTTTAAAATATTAATTATATTTCATGGAATAAAAATCTCATTATTTCTAGATTTTTTAGTTTTTATTAACAGAAACCTACTAGGTTATGTCAATACAAGACATAGTTGTTATCTAAGTCCACTTAAACTTTCAGAAAAACACAAAATTCAAATTATTGCCTTTAAGGTCATCAACGTCCTTAAATGTGTTAAATAGAAAAATTCTCACAAAATGAAAAAAATAACCCCGTACGTCGTCCGGTTAATCGTTTGTGAACCCGCTAAACCGTTGTGTTTATGTGGTCAAATCGACTAAAAAGTGTCCATGGGTGGTCGGAGAGCTTTCGAAAGTATGCTCATTTAATTCAGGACAATCGATTTGCTTATCGCGATAAGCACGACATATCGTCCAAATTACCAACGATCAGAGAAGAAAAAAACAGGTACAAACGCTAATAGACAAACGCTCCCTGTTTTTGATTGGGGTACTGCTGGCTATTTTTGGTTGGGGTTAAGAAATAAAAAAAGAAAACAGTGGCACTATCTGAGAAAAGTCAAAGACGGACGCGCAGCTGTTATCCAAGGTCCTAGGGCTAAGGACCATTTTTTCAATATTCAAGGGTTTTTTATTAATAATTGGTAAGGTACGCAAGATTTAATAATAATAGTTAGAACAGCTTCATGATCTGATTTTGTTTTCAGATATGAGGAACTCTCCATCGCATTCGATGTGCATTTGTGCCTCAGGCGCTGGGCTTTTACCACTTCTTTTTTTCCTCACTTGCCATGATTGTTCTAGATTCTTGTCCTCGCGATGTTTTCGCATTGAATACGCCTTTTCTCAGCTTTTACAGCTTTTTTATAAGCTAGCTAACTAGCGCTAGTTATTTTCAAAACTCTACAATGCAGCAAACGTGGAAAACATGGTACATTGCATCATAATTTATAAATCATAAAACTGTGCTGATATTTTCATATGGTCAAAGTTGTGTCTATAATTATCAAAAAGTTCTTTGGAGAATTGTTGTGGAAACATAATATAAATTTTACATAAAAATTATATTATATAAGGTCTGTTACAAACCACTTTTCAAAATCGTAGTTTCTCGTTTAACCCCTGATTAAATATTCTAATAGATTGTCCACACTAGCATTTGAAACGTAATTTAAATAAATATGGAATTATCACCAAATGTAAAGTTAACGTAATCGTTTCATTCTTGACCTGAACGACCCTAAATAGATTTTAATAAGTTCAACTCAATGACAAGTTGTAGAATTATTTCATCGCACTACTGGAAATGTGAAAATTTTTATTGATGTTTAAAATATTTTGAGAAGTTAACTGTGGTACTGATGGAATTTTGATATCGTCGTACGGTTTTGGGGTCACAATTTTATTTTGAAGCCCTGTTATTCTTCATTCACAGTGATACGTTTACACCCAAAAGCAAAACGTCCCGACAGTTTGGTATAGAATTATCGTCCCAAAAAGTACCTAAAAGTTATTTTTTAAACAATAAAATTGCCAATTTGTGATCATAATGAATAAAAATAGCATTTAATTTTCTTTTCTTTTTTTAAGCTGTATATACTTGGTAATACGCATCACGAAAATGGCCGCGAAAATGGGTAGCTACCTACCCAAAACTGTACCACAGTTACTGTTGTTAACACACTATTAGTGTTCCTAGCACCATTATTTAGCACCATGATTTAGCACATCTCTGAGCACAGGGCCGGACGTTTGTCCAGCCTTTATTCTCCTCCTATCTAATCGTACGTAAAATCTCACAAAAAGCAAATCGATGATGCTAAATCGATTGAGCATACTTTCGAAAGCTTCCTGACCACTCTTGGAGACGTTTCGGTCGATTTGACCACAAATTAACAAACGGTCAACCGGGCGACGTACGCGGTTCATTTTTGCAGGCTAGTGCACCGTTGATTTCTTCACAGTTTTAGAAAAATATGATAGAAAAAAATGTGTGTGAAAACTATTAATTGCAAATAACCTCTTTTTTGAGGTTTCCTAGATTCAATCAATGACTAATTACTTTTTATTACATACAGTCCTGGACCCCTTATGGTCATATTCAAAGCCTGATGAAGGGTACTGCCAAATAATCGGCCAGTCATCCAAAAAATGCTTAACCTTTACATAGGAAAGGTCTAAACTGACGTCATAACTCGTCAGGACCGACTTTGGAACTTTACAATCTGACCCTTTATGACAAATTCCTTTATTTAGCTTGAAAAATGCCGAGTTTAACCAGTTCAGAAGAAACCCAGAATAATCAAAATAATATTTCAGTCAAAATGACACAATCATTAATATACAATGGAAGTTATTATGGAACCATTATGGAACGGACTAAAAATAAAACTTGTGTAGAATTAGGCTAACTGACAGGCTTTGCGTCAGTTGGGGAACTAGTTTAAAGAAACATAATTGGCATATATGGTAATACACTTCACAATCAATGTTTGCCGCTTTCATTACAGACTGACCTTTGATAAAGTTAACAAGATAAAAATCACAAGATTGTCAAAAAATATTTAACGCTCCTAAAATTTTAACGCTCCGGTTATATGCACGAACTTTAAAACGAAAATTACTACTAAAGTGAAAAATAGACATAATGTGAAAATACCTAAGTGAAAAATAGACTCAATTTTCTTAAAATGAGATTGCGAAATTATTTCATCAATGATACGGAATAAGCGCGTTCATAATAGAATCAAACAATCTCGGCAACCAACAAAACATGTGATTTGTACGATAAATTTTCTAACAAAGTCAGAAATTTCTGCATATAATATGTTAACGTGCACGTTCCCGGCACTTTAAATATAAACCTGTGAATAACATTGATTATCAGAAATACACAAATAAAACAACCTCAAACAAACATTTTTCATGATTCACTTACAGGGCGAGGTAATATAGATGCTAATCCGTTTTTTGGTGAGTTATATTCGTTCAGCGTACTCGCGAACCAAAAACCGCTTAGCATCTATATTACCTGACCATTTAGTTCGGCTACCAATAGATATTTGACCGTTTTGGGTCATGTTCGAAATAAGGCACTTTGAACTACAGTTCAATACCGTATGGACCATACGCCACTAGTAAATTTTTCAGGAGAATTGTGGACTATTTTGTAAACAGTTACAAATCTTTTTTGCTAACGTTGCAGATGGCAATCACATAATAGTAGGCGAAATACGTGTATTTACTTCGGAGAAAAAAACAGAATCCCCCCAAAAAATAATAATTCTTTTTCCCAAGATATCTACTGTCTTGGACTTTTTAGTCAGGGAAATGTGTTGAGTCTCAGATGTCTAATTTCGCCAACTAGCTTTTGCTCGACTTTTTAGTCATTACTAAGCTGCCCGCCGCGATCGGTACGCGCTCGAAAATAATCTAATGTTGTTCACGATTAGAGAAACCAAAAGTTAACCAATTAATAATCCTCACATTTAGATATTCTTGGATCCCGGAACACATTTGAGTTTTATGATACAATTGCTACGCTATTGCCCAAAGATATCATAATTGTGTGCGTCGAAGTGTTGGTGGAAATCGTTGGAGTTTGAACAAACTAGTGGTGAGCTGTCACCGGATCCGGCATTTCCGCCGTACCCAACTGTACCTATTCAGACAACGGCCCGGCAACGTCAGCCGTTGCCACAGTGGGTAACCTAACGACTGCAGTTACCAACACAGCCGCGGTCGAAGCAGCCCCGTCATACTGACACACCTCTCGACCAGCCTCGACTGTCTATGTTCCGCCGACAGCCCATCTTCATAAAGTTCGACTGCCCTTGTACCGTGTAGCTGCACGCCACACCGTTTACCTTCTGTCTTGTAATATATTACTGTAACTATGGTTTAATAATACGAGGAGCCAGGTATCTTTCAGTGTTTTTATCGTAGTCCTTGGGGTCGGTTAGAGGTATAGTTTCAAGTCGGAAGTGGGGTATAACCGGAGTTTACCCGTACCCGACTCGATCTTTTTTCGGTCGTGTCTGACCCGAGTTTTAGCCTGGTCACACCCGTGTATACTCGGGTATGACCCCGTTCTGGTACGGCTAACGACTTTATCTTAAAAAAAAACTCGGGTTAATTTTGGTTTAGCCCGGGTGTGGTCAGACTTCAAGATAAACATCACATTAGTCAGTTTGAAAATTGTTATGACATTTTCGATTCAAACGATTACAAAAGACTCACTTATTAAAATAAAAGAACAGTATTGAGAAGAGTATGACCCGAGTATGACATTAGTAGAACCAGGGCTCGGCACAATTGGCTCGCTTTGGCTCGCTCGGAGCCAAAAATTGCCTAAATAAAAAAAGAGCCGAGCCGAGCCAAGAAATTTTTGAACTAGAGCGAGCCGAGCCGAGCCGAGCCAAAAATTTTTTGACCTAGAGCGAGCCGAGCCGAGCCAAGAAATTTTTGAACTAGAGCGAGCCGAGCCGAGCCAAAAAAATTTTGACCTAGAGCGAGCCGAGCCGAAAAAAAAATCAAGTGTGCCGAGCCCTGAGTAGATCATTTTTAGGTCATGTCAGTTTTGATCAATTTTTAAATTTGTGAGCGGCTAGTGGTATTCAAAACTTTAACTTTCAGTCTTTTTCACCACAATGGCTCTCACGTCGGCCCTTAGTAACATATATTTACCCTACAAGCGGGTCGCCTACTACAAAAAATAGTAGAATTTCTAAAACCAACCTTCACCCTGAAAGTGAACATCCACCCAAACTACACTCAAAAGTAAATATAAGCCCGATTTTCATACAGCCGCGCTTCTCACAATATCTGCATTTGTTTGCTTACACACTTTGCCGAAAAACATTTCGAAAATTTATTTTATTTTGCAAAGTCATATCAGTAACTATTTGTGTTTTTGATTATGGTAAATATTACTGATTTGGACTATTTTAGCCTACTATTTTTCGGAACTTATTTGGCATACGTTTGAGTCTAAATTTCAGTCACTTATACAGATCAACATGGCTTGAACATGATGGCCTGCTAAAATTTTTATTTTTTACCAAACATTTCATTTCGGACTATTTTCAGGGCGTTCTACCGTGAACATTATCCCTCTTCTTAATTCGATCATCGGCGTTATTTGTGTGGCCCTGAGTTGGTAGGCTAGGCGAAACAAATATGGAAAAAGAAGTGGCCGGATAAGCGTACGTTTATGAAAAGTGGCTTAATAAACCCTTAGGCGGTGAGTATGGTAATCATACGTAATAACACCACCACATCAGTTAGCTAAACAACTCACTCAAAAAGTGTTAAAATAATCAATTTTGTTAAGTTAATTGGGTAGAGCGTAGGTGGAATGGGCTTGAACCTGTTTGTTTCTGCTAAAATACACAGGGTGCGCCGCTAATAATTTTAAGAGTAAATTTGTTAAAAACCTGAATGTTAATGACGAATAATATTATTAAATTATGTCTGTTACCGGTATGCCTGTTAACCCTGTGTAATTTCACTTTTGATTACATTGTAATTTCACTTTTGATTACATTTCACTTTTGATTACATGTATTAAATTAGTGTAATTACTTAATGTCACTTACAATACATGAATGTATTAATACAGACAAATGTATTAACCAAATTAGCGTGAGCTTTTAACCGCTGTTTTCTTGTATTTAATTGAAATCCATAGGCCCGATAAAAATTACAATTCAATAGTCGTTACCAGTATTTATTTAATTTACAAATTGCACATAAATATTTTCACGGATATTTTTCTGATTCATACTTTACAGAGAAAAATATCCGTGAATATATTGAAGAAAGGAACTCAATAAACGCCGCTTTCTATCCAAATCCCATGGAAAGTAACTCCGACTGTATAAGTTTCAGGTAAGTATGCTCTGGCAAGCTCAGTTAGAGTTCTCCCATCCAATATCACCAGAAAAGGCCTAAAGAAAATGTATAAATACCAAATTACGTGTATAATATGTAGAGCCCTTTTTGTCGCAAAAAGTGGTTCATTTGGTAGTGTTCATACTTCAATTTGGTCGTGAGATTGTCTTCAAAATATGACCAACTGGTCTCAAAAGTGATGAAAAGGACAAATTCGCCAGTTATATTTTTTAACTTCAAATCAGCGGCTTGTGATCATTGTATCACAACAAATCTCGCGAAACCACACAAAACAGCTGTTTTCGCGACACCAAATGGGTTCACTCCGATATGAGTTCACGATCAATCAAAAATGTCAAAATTAAGGCCGATTTCAATAACCTTTAATTAGCGACGCATTGCGTTTTTTAGTCTCTCATTCGGAACTCATAATTTAGAAAGACATTTCTATATTTAAAACTTTTTAATTACCTTAAATCGTAATTTTCTGTACTGACTGGCGAACAGAGGGACATGACGACGCCATCATCTTCTCCAATAGGCATTGGATTTGAAGTAAAGAATGGTTCGGACGGAGAATAACCTTCTTCTCGCCACACCCACTTTTTACCGGTTGAAAGTTCTGTATGGTAAATTCTAAAATGAAAGTTTAAGCGCATTACTATACCGTTATCTTGCGAAACCATGCATTTTTGAGTTTTCAGAGTGCTCGCCTACGCACTGAGCAGTTATCTTGCGACTTATCGAAGACTACTATAAGTTCGAAAAATAATTGTGCACGATAGCGCGCCCCATGTAAACAATGAACTTTTAGAAAAGAAAAAATAAAATAAAATTTTGCATTTACTTACCGATCTGGTAAAATTGTGCCAAAACCAGCGGCCCAATAATGATTATAGGGTTTGCCATAGTAATGGTCAAAATTGACAACCGGGAAATCCATGCCGCCCTTGAAAAAATTTTGCCAATCTTCAGATTCCTTGTCGGCCGTAACGAGCTCTTGTGGTTCAATATTAATGTGTCCTGGTCGATTCATTTTGTTCAGATCAAATGTGTAGCGCACCGGTTTTGCAATCGGAAGGGCACTATTGTACCGGTCAATAAGACCTTGCCCTGTTTTGTTAATATCCTAAAAAAATGTTAGATCATTATGAAAAGTAGTGTTAGGTTACGCGAATAGTTGCTATCTTTACCGGTATAATCCCCGATAACCAAAGGTGTTTGTTAACTCCCAGGGGGAACAAAAAAAAAGAATCTCCATGGGAAACTTGTGTGCCTAAAAGGCACCGGGCTCCTTGTCCTACGGCCCGCTTTATGTGTTACATCGCTGAAAGGCACATGGTTCCGCGTGGGAGTTAAGTATACCTAACAAGCGAAATCGATCTTTTTTTCAATTTAAAAGTTACATAATGTGAAACTTTTATCGTTGTTTCACGATTCTTGAAATGTATTTTTTGCAGTATCACGAATTGCAACGTTTGATCAAAAATAAACATCTCGTTATAACATCGGGGTTTAATTTCTATACATATTAAAGTGTATACTTAAAGTGTAATTCATATAATTTTATTTTTAACATTTGAACAAACTCACTAGCTCACATATGATAAGATTATATAATTGTGTCATTGTACACGTCCCAACTACTTGAAGTAACACCATCTAACTTAATAGTTTGCACTTGAATTAACATTTTGTTTTCTCAAATTTTTATTGAAGTTTTCATTAAGGTTTTGTGCGTTTTTTGGATTAACTCATAGGTTAAGTTCGCCATAAGGGAACAGCTCATAAATGAACCCTGACTGTAAAGAAAAAATATTGACAAATTGTAAAAATTATTGTTTTAACAATCATACGGTAAAACATGTTGTTTGAATCCCTTAATATCAACGGCGAACCTACGTAGAACGACATTATTGAAAGCGATTTGTCCACTTGCTATACGACAAGTTACGGACCAGTCAAATGACAAAACAGCCATGAATATAAATTTTAATACCTCATAGTAGAAATCATTGATTGCATTCGGATCGCCAGCCAAAAGGGTGTCCAAGTGAATCAAATCTTTGTTATCCTTATCTTCAAACGCTTGGATCATATGGACTTGCAAAAACGAGGGTGCTAGCCAAATCCCGGGCAAAAATTTGTGCTCTCTTTTGTCGAAAATTCTAAATTCGCCTTGTTTATGCTCGTCATATACCATGGCTAAAATGAGGGTTCGGAATTACATTATTTTTGAGTTTTTTCGATTTTTTACTAATAAATTAACTACACCGGATGACTCTTTATAAGGCTACTAAATTGGTTTCTAAAAATAGCGCTATGACCAGATTTAAGCTTTATAACTTCATTTGCCCTCTTGCACACTTGTCGCAGAGTTACGGGCCATTTTCCAAAAAAAAAAATCGGATAAATGCGCAAAATACAAGATATCCTTATATGGAAAATACTAAAATGTCTGATAAACGCAATAGCACTAATATTTGTCATTTTATTTAAATTTAATTGTCCGCGTAACAAATTCATTGTCTTACGCGGCGAATTTTGATTGGCCGCGTTACCATAGCAACGCGAAAAAAATAACAATTTTCGCGTTTTTTGCTACGCGGAGAATTAGGTTGGAAACGCCGCCATATTTTAGTTTGTCTGAGATTTACGCTCTTAAACCGTTTGAAATAATTTCGACCCTATGCTGAAATGAGATCTTTGCCCTGCATACAACCGGTCATCATCAGTTTTGCTTCGATGCAAACACTATTCAATGGTAACACAAGATAGTTATCGGTGCCACTGAACATATGAAAGTAGCGTACGTTCATGTCCATAGCGTGTTCGTTGTGCCCATAATGTTCTACGAATTCAATGCTATCCATAAGTGCTTGGGGATCTATTGGGTCTTTCCACATGTCTTC
>SCLG01000090.1:56637-67883 GCA_004367875.1 Oikopleura albicans | reverse complement strand
GCAGATCGACCGGCACCCATGATTTTGTACGTGAAATATACCACGTGAGGCATGTCCGTGCTTTTTTAGTTATTCTTATTAGTCAATCAATATAGATTTAGAAAAAAATCATTTTTTCCCTAATTTTCGAGTGATATTTTAATATACAATTCTCCCCCACTTAAATGCCGACCCCTTTTCAAGTGCGGCGTTTTTACGGTTTAAAAAACCACTCCTTAAGTGTGTATTTGAAAAAAAAACACTTTTTTGTGGCGTTCTTTTATAATGAAGTAATAATTAGAATACGTTCCTCGTGTCCAGCCCGGCACCCATGTTCCAGTAGGTGCCATCATAATCAATATGACCATGAGCAGTGATTGTCATGACCCCTAAATTTTTTGGCAAATTTTTGGCCTTGAGTAGATCCAAAGAGTGTTTGGTTTCAAGCGTTACTGGATCGATTAGGTGGAAAAGTGACGATTCCGTCATCGCCATGAGCCAGCCATGAACAGGAAGTAGTGAAACGTCTGTGTTATCTGTCGGGAAATGATCTGCTAAATATTTGCACCGATTCTAAAATAAAATTCATGTGACACACTGAGTTTTATAACTTTGAAAATCATATGGCACAAATTTTTATTCTAGATTTTGAAAAAAATTGAAATACGGTGTTTGTGAAAAAATTTCTCGCTTTTTATTCTAGAGACAAAACTCATCGAGGGACGAATTCCATCGTTTTCTTCTTTTATAATTATTTCTCTTGGTTTTCTATTTATGTATGTATATAAATAAATTATTATATAAAAATAAACATATTTCCTGTCTCCCATTTTTCATTTTATTAAAAGGCGTATTAATTTGTCGAGGCGTATTAATTTCTAGAATAAAAAACGGTAAATTTTGAGCTTTGACACACCGTGAAACGCCGAATGTTTATGGCGACTAAAATTTATGCTTTTCCGAAAAAAATATCGAGAAAGAAGTTATTAGTTTTTTTCGATAAAATTGACAAGTTAACGTTTTTCTCGGTAAAATAGACATTTTAGACAAAAGCAATTGTGTTCGCTTACTTTTCCAACTTCCACTTCGTCTTCAATAAGTGAGCCATCGGGATTATGTGTAACGCTCCAATCTTCGGCCCATGTACCAATTTCTGGATACAAAATGAAATCAGCGGCTTTATTATCCAGGTAATTGCGCGACTGAATAAACCGACTGTTATATTTGACTTCACCGTTTCGAATCTCCATTTGTTGCACAATAGCGGACGGGTCGAAGAAGTGTCTGTACGTTGCATTGCCAAACTCGTACTTTCCAGGCCCATTTCGGTAAAAACTACCTGGAAATACATTTTTGACATGAAAGTTTGGTAAGAATTTTAATCATGAATTTTTAACATGAATTTTTAACATAAATTTTAAACATGAATTTTAAACATTAATTTTTAACATGAATTTTTAACATGAATTTTTAACATAAATTTTAAACATGAATTTTAAACATGAATTTTTAACATGAATTTTTAACATGAATGTTTAACATGAATTTTTAACATGAATTTTTAACATGAATTTCTAACACGAATTTTTAACATAAATTTTTAACATGAATTTTTAACATGAATTTTTAATATGAGTTTTTAACATAAATTTTTGACATGAATTTTTAACATGAATTTTTAACATGAATATAATCATGACAATGAATAAAGTTTTTTTTATCAAAATCACTCGATTAATTTAACAATCTACTGTATGGTACGTGATATGAATGCGCCATTTGGCACAATACGATATTACAATCTAAATATAGAAAAATAAACCTTTTAGCCATTTAGGCACTCGTCCGATGACATTTAAGGCGATTTGATCACTGTGGTCTTCCATACTCTGAAACATTCGGCCCACGTTGGTGACATCTGCTGGCCAAAAGTCATAATTTTTGTCCGGAGCTTTTGTGACGCCGGACAGCACCGTGCCCAACATTGCCGATGTTAGAAAAGTTCGCTTCATTTTGTCGTTTGAACTTTTAGTTTGGTTTTCGTTAGAAACTAGGGCACTTTTAAATAGGCCACAGTTTTATTGAGGCAAATATCAAGTTAATTTCCGCAACTCGAATGCCATTTTCGTGTTTTTGAAATTATTATGCAATGGCGTGCACTTTTTGGGCTAGTTATGCTCTTCTTGGAACTCTTAGAAGCAGAAAAAATACTATGGAACTAAAAGCACAAAAATACTTAGACTATTCGGAATCCGAATTTTGGAAGAATAAATGCAAAAATTGCACATGAAACATCTTTATTTAAAAAAAAGCTACTAAGTTTCGAAAAAATAAGAAAGGACTCAAAAATGCAAAAAAATGATAGTGCAGTTTTGTTTCTCTCCAAAAGTGAGATTTGAACGAAACTGCACTAGCACTTTTTGTTGCATTTTTGGCCACCCATTTCTTATTTTTTAGAACCTAGTTGATATTTCTGTTTTTTGCGTTAGCATTATATAACAATTTATAATATTTTAATTCTACAACATGCAGTCCAATCATAATTCTGGTTAAATTAGTGAAGAACACTCGTGAATTAGAGAAACAGTGAAAGTTAGAAACACAAGTTGACAATTCAAGCTGTACTAACAAACTTTTTTTATCCATCACGCAAAATATATATATTCCAGCAAATATGGAAATGGTCGGAATAAAAATATGTAAGGTGTTTTGAGAAAATATGTAAGGTGTTTTGAAAAATATGTAAGGTGTTTTGAGAGTTAAATGACGTTCATATCGCAGCATATCGCAACAAAAAAAACTGAACGACCTCGAGTCGAATTATTCAAATTTAATGTTGTCTAAAAACTGACTTCGATGCCCTTGTGTCAGGTATTTGACTGACATTCCAAGTTCAAATTTGCTTTATTTTTTTGATATTGAGTTTTTGCCCAATTAATAAATACTATGATACAGTAAATATTAGTAAAATAAAAAATCCGCATCGTTTTTTTTTGTCTCATAATTATGCATAATAAATAATTTTTTGTTATACCCCCCGTAATTACGCGTAACGGGGCCCGGTTATAGCCCTGTCAGGTCAGAGCTAAAAATTTGGTATAAGGGTACTTTTTGTGATTTTTCAGTTGATAATGTTTTTATATGTTGGCAGGTCTTTGTTTTGCCGCTTCATCCGTTTACGCTTGACCTGTTATAACTTATAAGACTAAAATCTCGTGATAGGGCTAAAATAGGCTGAAGAAAGCTATTAGTTTAAAAGCTATTAGTTTGAAACTAGAATTATATTAGCCCTATGGACCATAAGCTAAGTACCATAGCTCTTGAAATATACAACGTTAAAGTAGATACCGTAGAATGTAAATAACGTTTACAATGGATGACGTATAATTGGTCTTAGACGCATTTTGGATAACTTACAATTTGGTATAACGTGGAAAGTATCAAACTTTAATACATTTTCCACGGGTTAAAATACGCCCGGTTATGTTCTTCTCAGGCGTATACAGCAATTTGACAGCACTATGTCATGCTTTTGATAAAAAAATAAAAAGAGATCATAGGGTGTGCCGATTGGCACCAAAACGAGTTCAAGTTTTTTGTAACATAATTCGGAGACTGTGGAAAATGAATAAAGCTCGGAAAGGATAACGTATTTTTGGTTGAAATATATAATTCCCATAAAGGTGAAAAACAATATCGTGGAAAATGTATCAAATTTTGTTCCAATTACACTTTGGGCCTTTTAATCTTTGAACACATATTTAAAACAGTTCCCTGAACACATCGGACGGCATTTTTGGGGTCCAATCTATCGTTGTGCTCTAACCTACGTAATTTTTCATCATGAGCAATTCGATGGTCCTGAATCGAATGAGCATACTCTCGAAAGCTCGCCGACCATCCTTGGACACTTTGACCGCAAACCCACAAATTCACAAACGGTTAACCGGATGACGTACGGAGTTGATTTTTTACAGGCTAGTGGACTGTTCACTAGTTAACAATTTCGGAAAAATATGACAGAAAAAAAAGTGTGCGTGAAAACTATTAATTGCAAATAACCTCTTCTTTTAGGCTTGCTAATTTCAATAAACACCTATAATATAGTTAAAGTTATAGCCTATAGGCCTATAGCCTATAGGCTTATAGGCTATAACTTATAGGACTATAAGTTGTAGGTTATAATGTGATTTTATAAGCCCTCTAACCGGTAGCCGTATAAGTAAAGTGAACCGGATCATCTGGTGTACACTTAAAAATTAAAATCAACATACAGTGATCTATTATGGCTCACAATTTTTGATATAAAAAAAATAGTGATGAAAAATTTGTCCATTTTTAAAATCACAAATAAATGAATCATTTATAGAAGTGAATTTTTAGAAAAACGTAAACAAGCGGTAGTCAAATTCTGGAAAAACAGATTCCGGAAGACTTTTTTAAGGTCAAATTTCGGGACGTTTTAAGTGATAAAATCAACCGAAAGTGCAACTACGGGACGAGAACCTTTAAATATGTGGGAAGCTCGTTTATTTTCAATTCTTTCGTCGGATTTTTATAACTAGGTCACTGCTGGACATACAGTTGCATGCTGCATATCATAAGTATTATTTATTGACTGTACAAAAGCTCAATTTTGAAGCAAATAAAGCACATTTGGAACATATTTAGCTTTGAAATGTCATTCAAATAACTGACACAAGGGCATCTTAGTTTTTTGCTCAGTATTATATTTGAATAAATCGACTGGAGGTCGTGTAGTTTTTGTTTTGCAAATTTGATTTGACTCCTATTTAACCCCGATGCGCCGATGCTAAAATTGGTGTGCGATTTCAACTACATGTGGCTCTCACGGTTAAACCCTTATTTAAGTGGTTGATTTGACTAAACTATATAAATGAGACGAATGTTAACTTTCTATAACGGAGCTGAACACTATTTTCGTACAGCAGGTCGCGGGAAATTCGCCCACATAGGCGACCAATTCTGCACTGTTTTTCTGGAAAAAATCCAGAAAATCATGCATAGCGGACAAAGTGTTCTTAATCATCCAAAGATCAATTATGGGAAAAAATTGGTACGTTAAAGGGCTTTAACTAAATATACTCAACAAACTTGTCCAATCAAAATTTAGCCTTATATGGCTCTAAACCTGTGGCCCGCTACATTTTTGCACGTTTTGAAGGATCAAAGGATCCTCTCTCAAAGGATGTTTAAAAAGTTTCTAGAGGTTTTCGATATCGTCGAGAATGCATATGATGATTATAAAAATTGTCGACCTGTTTTTAAGGTGGGTACCGCCAGTTTCAGTTGAAATCTTGCTGTAAATATCCGGTAAAAGCGGTAAAAATGCCGAATTGTTAATTTTCAGAACACTATGAACAAGAACAAGCCAATCTACAAATCATATCCCAAAATTGTTTTCACAGCTATTATATTTATGAAAATATTAGTAAAAAACGCTCAAATTGAAAAAAACGGTTAATTTGGCCCGGTTACGTCCGACAGGTCCAAAAAAAAATTTTTCCAAATATTATCAAGTACATTCTATCATTTCGAAAAAAAATCAAGTCCTTCAGCATAATACTTCGTGTACCTACTATCCCAGACGGGATGCCTAAGCATGCCTATTGTCAATAGGCTATTGATGTTTAAGGAGGTGAGTGACCCTCTGTGTACAAATATGTCATGCCACAAAAGTGATCGTAAAAGATGTTGTAGACTGTGAATTTCAATGAACTTTTTTGAAACTTACTAACGAAACTCATTTGTTTCAGCTCATTTGTTTAACCGAAGCAAAACTATCACCATAGGCCGCCCACACAGCTATGAACTTTGCTAAAAATCCAATCGGATATTGGATCTAGTTTTACAATTTTGATGCTATTGAGTNCATGAATTTTAATGATAAAAAACAGATATCAAAAATCGGCGTCAAACGTTTTCTCCGTCTTGCTTTAGAGCAACTATTACAAACAAAATTAAGTTAATACCACCAAAACTACTCAAAAAATAAAAATACGGTCCGTAGAAATCATCTCCAAAAACGAATATTTTTGTCTAATATGAGTCCCCTGTGATGGGAGTTGGCAACAATTTTGTGGTCGAAGATGTTTTCGTATTAAAATAGACATTAGAATATACCATACCATCGAAATAATACAGAAAAAAGTTGTTTCAGAACATTTTACTTCCACTAATAGTACATGCATTTTTTTCATAATCGTGTTTAGTCGAAATTTTCAAATGTCGAAATTTTCTAGATTTACAATTTCAAATGAACTTGGAAGGACTTTATAATAATCAGCAAGCCTTAGTAAACTGATAAAACGACCAGTAAACTGATAAAACGAAAATATTTCTAAGGGTCATTTTCCTGATTTTCACTTTTATTTGTAAACAAAGGGTCACTCACCTCCTTAAAAGAAGTGACCCGAGTTCTCCATAAACGTGTTAATTCTAGTAACTGGCCAGAAAAGCGTTTACGTTTTCTTAGCAAAATTGGGTGAATTCGGGAACTGGACGAGCAACAGAAAATTATTCTACAACAAATGGAATTATGTGCCAATTCTGTAGAAAATCAGGAATTCTAAACCATGGAAATCCCAATGACAGACATAACATAATTTGCATACTTTATGAATTATTATTTATGGTTCAAATGCTGTCAACAACAAACTCAACAGGAAAATGGTTTCGTATCAATGTTACCGTCTTGAATCCAGACTCTGGATTCGTACATAATACTTTGGTAATTTTAATACCGAAGGAGAACGAGTGAATACTAACACGTATAGGAAATTTTGTGCAAATTTTCACTGCACCATTGTATGCCTGTTTTATCAGATGATTTCATAAAAAGACGTTGCACAACTAAATAGACCATAGTGAAGATTATGAAGACCCAATAAAACGTTTCCGACATATGCAAGGAACTACAGGAAGACTTTTGGGAAGTGCCTGCGAGAAGAAGAGTTTTTCTCGTTGAAATTACCCCTGGGAGTTAAATTACATGTAATTACAGCAGATGACTCGGTATATGGCTACTGTTGGTGAAAAAGAAGTCAAAAGATGTGATTTAACCCCGATGCGCCGGTGCTACACACGGTGTGCTGTT
Source organism: Oikopleura albicans (assembly GCA_004367875.1). Lineage (NCBI taxonomy): Eukaryota > Metazoa > Chordata > Appendicularia > Copelata > Oikopleuridae > Oikopleura > Oikopleura albicans. The sequence goes on along the minus strand of SCLG01000090.1, from coordinate 60,787 downwards.
GCAAATTTACGTGGCTCTCACCGTTAAACCACTTTCTTAAGTGGTTGGTTTTGTTTAACCAAATAAATCATATAAATGTTGACTTTGTTTAACGGGAAACAAACATTGTTATTGTACAGCAGGTTTCTCGGAATCCGTACATATAGACGACCTATTTCGCGCTNAGTCGACATCGGGGAATCCGATTTTGGGGTCAAAAAAGTCATATGACCTTCAAAGGTCATGTGACCTTCAATTTTAAAAAATTATGATAACGGGCCAATCGACATGTCATTCGAACTACTTTTTTGTGCTTATTACGAATTTACCATTTAAAATACCAAAAATGTAATTTGACACCCTAAAACTGACATAAGGTGTCAAATGGCACTTTTTGCTAATATTAACGTATTATAGCGTTAAATGGGTCATTCGAACGGGTTTTGTACGGCTTCGCGGGGCTGCTTTTCTGGCCAGTTACTAGAATTAACACGTTTATGGAGAACTGGGGTCACTTCTTTTAAACATCAATAGCCTATTGACAATAGGCATACTTAGGCATGCCGCCTGGGATAGTAGGTACACGAAGTATTACGCTGAAGGACTTGATTTTTTTTCGAAATGATAGAATGTACTTGATAATATTTGGAAAATTTTTTTTTTTGGACCTGTCGGACGTAACCGGGTCAAATTAATCGTTTTTTTTTTAATTTGAGCGTTTTTTACTAATATTTTCATAAATAAAATAGCTGTAAAAACAATTTTGGGATATGATTTGTAGATTGGCTTGTTCTTGTTCATAGTGTTCTGAAAATTAACAATTCGACATTTTTACCGCATTTACCGGATATTTACCGCAAGATTTCAACTAAAATTGGCAGTACCCACCTTAAAAATTGGTCGACAATTTTTATGATCATCATATTCATTCTCGACGATATCGAAAACCTCTAGAAACTTTTTAAACATCCTTTGAGAGAGTTTGGGGTAATGTAAGAGAACAAAAAACATGAAAATTTTGACTTATTTTTGGTTAACTTGTAACCGGTTATAAACAGATACTTTCAATTTTCAGCATTAGCTCCGCCGTGTTCGATTACCTTTGCCACCTCAAAATCAGTTAATTTGAGGTTCTTCTAAATTCAGCTGAAAATCCCAGGCGGCTTACCTAACCATGCTAAAAACGGCTGCAGTTTTTCTATATTCTATATTCTATATACCTAGTAGTACTTCTGGGGATCGGATATCTTGATAAAATTTATCTAGGTCAGCTTTTAATAACCGAAAATTTATATTCAAAATGTTTGAAAACAAACTCAAACGTCGGGGGTAAAGTCGTACAAGGTACTTACTTCTATTTGTACTTAGTTGGAAAATAACAAAAATTCAAGGATTACCACCAATTTGACTTAGTCTTGACCAAAAAATATATTTATGTTTTTGAAGTACACGTAAGCTTACTTCAAAAATGATCAATTCAGCATGTTTTTGTGTATGACTAATTTTATGTAATACTTGTGTGACATTTTGAGGTTTCTAAGTTTGATTTGTTTTTTTCTTGATTTGGGGCAAAGTTTATTGGGTTTATTCGCCTTATTCGGTTAGTTTTTTTAATAACGGCCTTAAGGGTGAAGGGTACAATTTTTGGTCGCGAAAGAAACCCGTTTATGAGTACTTTCGCGATCACATGCGAATCGTTCTTCAAAATTGGTTTAGAGAAGGTTTCGGGACCATTCTTCACCTGAAAATAATGATCGCGAAACCTCACCCAACACGTAATTTTGCGACAAAATGGTCGCGAAACCTCATCCAACACGTAATTTCGCAACAATTTGGTCGCGAAACCAAATTTTGAACAGAAATTCGCGATCAAACCATGTGGTCGCGAAACTACCCAAAATACAACTTCCTTCGCGACCATGAACGTCTACTTTAAGTGAGAAAAGGATATAGAACTATTGTATTCTTAGTGAGTTTTATCACCAGACTTGAAAGCCTTACAGATCTTCTGAATCAGAAAAGCATAGTAAAAAAATAAAGTACAAAAGTTCAGTTGAAAAAGTTGTTATGATAAGAATGCATAAATTATTCACTTTCATCTGAATTTTTTACTTAAAAGAAGTCATTTTTGTTGAATTTCCAAAATAGATTGTTTCGACAGAAATTCACTTTTGTTTAGCTGCTATTTACGGTTTTCCATAAATTGGCCTTTGTGCGAGGTTAGTTAAGTATACTGCTGACCTTAGAGTTGAAATTATAACCATAACAGTCATATGTAAAATACATAGTGTACATTCAAACAGATCATTCGCCCATTTAAGCACATTTCAGCACAGTCCTTCCAAAAACGATAGAAACGTCAATAATAAAACACGGGTTTAAAATATTGTATATACACCACCTAACACGTTATGTTAATACCATTAAACGTCCAAAACTGTTAACATAATGTATCTTTGTTATTAACATTATGTTAAACATAATGTGGTAGGGCGTAGGCGGAAAAGTTGTTGAATTTTTTTTTTCTGGTAACATAATGTAATATAGGGGCTTTTTGTTAACATTATCTAATTTAGGGGTTTGTTGTTAACATAAAGTAATTTAGGGTTGTTTTTTCTAGATCTAGGAATTGCGTAACTCAATTTTTATCGCATTTTCTTTATTTTGACAAATAGATCGTTACAAAAATCGGGATAAATGAAATGAGTCAAACCAAAAAACGTCTATACCATTTAAGTTATGAACTTAAAAGATAAATTAGTATAGAAATATCTAATGAAACGACTGGCCTTTCAGGTCGCCAGATTCATATCGTTGTTAACATAACGTTTTAGGGCGCGAGCGTAAACCGATGTTCATCAAATCTAAAAAATGCTCACATAGAACATGACTGAAAACTGTTAACATAATGTAACTTTGTTAAAATAATGAGTTTAGACGTAGGCGATTGTGACGTTATGTTAGGGCGTTGGCGGAAAACGAGGATCAGTAAATCCAAAAAAGTGTTAACATAACGTGTGGTAACATAACGTGTTAGGTGGTTATTTTATTGAATTTTTTTTTCAAATTTTTGTTTACATTTTAAAAATTGGTCTACGGGCGGCCTCGGGCAAAATCCTTTTCGGTTAGGTGATTCGTTTTTGGCCAAGAACAGATCAGCCAGAATGCTTTTCGGATCAGAGATGAAAAAGTTCTCGTTTTTGCAGAACTTGAGAACTTGAGAACAGAACGCTACTGGTGTGGGTCGTCAGTTTGTCACCGAGCTCGACGCGGGTCTTACCATAGATAAGACCAAGTACTGTTTCGAACCTACAAGCGAAATTTTCTCGGCGACACTTTTTTCTCACTCTAGTAATAGAACAAAAAACGCAAGAACACCGTTCTGAGCGATTTTTTAATCCCGAGACAGAACATAACGGCCATTTAGAACGTTTTTCCTTCTATTAACAAAAACGTTCAAAAATGCTTTCTGCGCATAAAAAAGAGACCGTGATTGATCTAAATGGACGTGAAAATAGAACGTTTTTGCGTGCAAAAAATCCTATCACATGAACAGAACGTTCTATTGCCATCACACGAAAGTTGAGGAACCATCACAAAATCGAACAGGCGTTATGTTCTGTTCTGAAATTTCGAACAGAACTTTTGCATCTCTTCTCTGACCTATTTATGAACTGGCTCATTTTCTAGTTCATAGAAGGTCAATAGAAAATGAAATCTATTTCAATACGTTACCTTAGTGGCAAAATAAATTGGCAGACATGTTAACAATGGGAACTTATGAATACATGTCTTTCAGTTTTATGTCAGGCAACTTGGATTCCCACAAACACTATGTTCTAATGGTAATGACGTTGAATTTGAAAACAATATAGACTGTTGTATAAGTCTGGCCGCTGTTGTAAAAATAAACCGCATATCTTTTTGATATTTTTTTCTCAGCAAAATCAGTTTTTGTGTCATACCGAATTTGGAGATTTAAAAACAAAATGACATGCGCAAAATTTGATCAAAACGGCACACAACCTGGTTTATAAAGTCTAAACAAACGATGATGTTTATTTTGAGCGTTATTTATTTATTATTATCACAGATACTGTATTTCAAGATTCTAAATTTCTTTCAATAGCTCGTTTCGTCCGAAGGCTTAGCGATTTAAGTTCACGTCCAC
>SCLG01000090.1:46030-56597 GCA_004367875.1 Oikopleura albicans | reverse complement strand
GGTGTTTATTTTGTCCGTTATTTATTTATTATTATCACAGATACTGTCTTTCAAGATTCTAAATTTCTTTCAATAGCTCGTTTCGTCCGAAGGCTTAGCGATTTAAGTTCACGTCCACAACAACTTTGTCTAAAGCGTTCTTCAAGTTCGTGTTTAACAATTATGGTAACAACTTACTAACAACTTACTAAGAAGTTAAAAATCTAGTCAATAAACCTGCTCAAGAATATGACATTATTTTTTTAAACAAAATTTGACCTAGTTTCGACTGAAGCATGATCCGTTACTTATTGTTGAACACGGGGTTTTAGGTTTAGGTATTTGGTCAAGTTTTTTTAAAGTTATGAATCTAATGTATACTCATAAGAACAGCATTTTTTTAAATTACGTTAACTGACGTTAACATGTCTAGAATATACACCATCTAACGGTTAGGCCCTAATCAGTTACCTGAACACCTGTTATCTTAACATTGGATTATCTTAACATTTTTGGAGAGACGGCTGTCGCGGCAGGAGAGGTAATATAGATGCTAAGCCGTTTTTTGATGACTTATATTCGCTCAGCGCACTAGCGCACCAAAACGGCTTAGCATCTATATTACCTCACCCTGTAATTTTATTTTTGGTTTCAGGACTAAATTTTTTTCATACGAACAGTTTGCGTGAGACAATTTGATATGGTGAAGCTATTAACGGTTCCAAGGTACTTAAATTCACTTCAAAACATTGAAAACACACAGAATAAGGTTTTTATAAATATGGAATTTACAATGTAGTATTCTGTAGTATTATTTGTTCCGAATAAAAATCAGGTGGTCCGGTTATTCATGAATTATCACAAGACTTGGCAGTGCGCTGTTACGTAACGATAATGGGTTGTATGCAAAAGTAAAATTAGTGGAGCAGTCGGAAACCCAGCCTCTAGATTCTGGTGAATAATAGCGCTCGTATCTGGCGCCAAAGCCGTTTCAAAACGAGGTACTTCTCAACAGAACACGTTATTACCTTAATCTTCCCCAAAAACGTTACCAGAGAAATACAAGAAAAAAAAAGTTTTCTGATATGAACAACAGATGCGTTAAAGTTTATTTAACTCTCATCGCGCTATGTTACAAAGTGGTTCTCTCTACAACGTGTAAAATGTGCATGGCCGTTACGCACAACAGGTGAATGTTAACTATTAAGCATTCGATCGTTGTATTGTTCAAGCATGGGAATGGCACTTATGACTAACATTGAGATCAAATCAATTTTTCTACAAATTTAGAAACGTTGATTAGGCAGTAAAAAAAGTTGCTCACCAGAATACCGTACACAGGTACTGTCTTAAAAGGTACCAAAAACGTTTTTTCTTTAGACCTTCAAAAATTCGGGACCTCACTACAGACATTTTCTGGATTTTATTTTTCCACTTTTTTGAGCTCTACAATTTGGCTCTACAGATTTTTCCTTAATGGGCCCTAGATGTCTCTAGTTGCTTTTGATACCTTTTACACGTTAAACCTTTCAAAAAAGTCCCGTACACAGTCCTTCGTCCGGGACGAATCGTCCCTTAGGAGGCACTTTTAATTTATTGGCCGATTAATGTTTGTCCCACCTAAACTTAACAACGATTGAAATTAAGTTTAGTAGTCTTTAAAGACATTTTTTTTTGTAAACGAAGTATACAACGAAGTGTACTAAAATAGCGCACAATGGAATTGTTTTGTTACTTCAGTTTTAGCCTGAAAAATTAGGCACACAAATTAATACAAAATAAAAGAACGATTTTTGATAAATTTCGGTTAATGTAAAATTTACGTAAAATTTGTGATAAAATTCATACAGCTCTGATCTGCTCCAGAGTCGTGCATCAACATTGTAGCAATAATATGTTGGAAGCAATCCATAATTCTTATTAATTATGTACTATAACAATAACTTCAAAAATCCACCCAGTTCGTTCGCAGTAATGTTTTGAATACTGCAGTTCGAACGGGGTTCTAAATGGGTTATGTTGAACGTACGATTTGCAGGCGAGTATGGGTCAATATTAGTAAACCGAGCGTTCTAAGCTGGCCTTCGTAACTTTTTATTAGCAGTCCTAACCAAACATAAATAAAAGGATTGAATGTAAAATGAGAACCAAAAATGATCATTATAGTTAAGGATCGACCGACCTGTTGTTTACGAAGGTAACGAAAAAAATCAGTTGGCCCGAAAAAAAAAATCGAAAGCTAACTAAATAATCGATAAAACCGATAATTTTTCGAGACGACCATTTTTTAAGCGGGTCAACTAATTTTGTTCGACCCTTAAACTTAGCATGGCACGGTGCTCCTGGAGGCTCGTATGCTCACGTTCATATGTACCAGTTTGGCTATTTTTGCGGTCCCAATATTTTTTCATTCTATTTCATTTCCGATTACTTCCGGTCACTTCCCCTCATGAAAAAAAGTGAAAACCGGAAATCAAAAAAATGTAATCGAATCAAAAAACGCTTTGTCGAACTTAGCCGCATTCTTTTTTGTAATACACCGGGTGCGATGTTATCAGGCGCCCAGTTATCAGGCGGGTTTTCCCGCTCGTTGTGTTATCAGGCAGTTTTTTTTTCATATTTTCACCCTAATTCGCCTACGCCCTGCGCAGTTATCAGGCACCCTACGCAGTTATCAGGCACCCTACGCAGTTATAAGGCGGTTTTATAAAGCGAACCCCGCCTGATAACACCGCACCTGGTGTATTAAAACCCCATTCTGGCGTATAAAAATCCTCACGAGCATCCATGAGCACCGTGCATGGTAGAAAAACGCTCTTAGAAATCATCAGAAATTTTAGAACGTTCAAATTTTAGAACGTATTGTGTGACACGGAACTTCTGCACGAATCGCATCTTTATCGGGTCCGCAATGACCTGGGCGATCCATCCCATGCATGACACTAAAGACACGTCCGCGCGCGTCATGTGCGCCATGTGCCACGCCAAGAAGAAGAAAAAGTTCTTGGAAAGATGTCCGAGTTACTGTCTGTGTTTCAAGTACAAGCAACGCATTGCGCAAGGGGTTGCCTCGTATAATGACAGGAGACAATATGTGAAGTGTCAAAAATTGTTTCGATCGAAGAAATTTATGTCAAACTTTAGTAGTTTTAAAAGCGACTATACTGCCGATTACTTCGGTTCTGTGTCATCGTAACATTATTGCTTTCACACCTCATTAGTATAGTCAGACTCCTGATTGTACGATTATTCCTCAATAAACTCGAATGTCCTATTCCCAAAAACTGTTCAGGTTCAGTTAAGTTGAAATTTCAACCAATTTACTCAAATAAAAATTCTGTCGATAAATTTAGAACGCATCTGTGTACCGTTTTTTGCAGCGGCTTCGCGGCTATCTTTCCACAACAAGGATAAACTAACATATAACGGCGAAGCGTCTAGGCTTTGGTTGTTCTAAAATTAAGAATGTAAATGCAATCCATATAACCTGGAATCGTGAACAAGTCGTCATTTGACCCATTTCCACCCAGAAGGGGGTCACCAATGAACGGGGCAAATTTCAAGTAAAGGCTCCCACAGTTTGTACGTGATTAGAGTCTGCTTCATAAGCGTTATTTGTGCCTCAAAAATTATTTATTTTAGGTATGACTTCATTTGAGACGCCTTGAAAGTAGTTTTTCGGTGATTTATTTCTATAAGAATAGGTTTAAACGACGTACAATTTCAAACATGTTGCTAAAAAAGTCTTAATTTTTCACCGGACGCTGAAACAGAGACTATTATACCATTAATCTGTACAATGTTACAATTACAAAACTAAACGACCTACAATTGACAAGTTTTAAATACATTCACTGCGCTGTTATAATGACACTCGTTATCTTGCAGTTATGCCTGTTCGTTCCGTTATTTTTTTGCCTAGTTTATCAGAAAAATGTCCATGCCTGCGTTGTTATCTTGCATCAAACACTATACTGTATATGGTTTATCCATTATCAGCTGAAGTAGATTTAAATAATAAAAATTCTACTGTGAGAACTTGATGGTCAACCCTAGACGAGTAAACGAACAGCATACGAATATTATTTTCGTTGCGTTATCTCAGATACGCGTCGAAACGCCTACGAACTGAGGCGTTATCTTGTTAATTTTTGACAGAAGTTCCAAGATAAGAGCGCTGGAGAAAATTAAATTTCGCTAATTTTCAGTGATTAGTCAATAATTGAGCCTAGAAAACGGTACAAGTTTTTTTGAAAAAAAAAAATGAATTAAAAACTCATTTCATTTGTATAATATTTTCCTAAAGGTGTTTATCTATTAGCTGTTAATTAATAAATTAATTATCAAAAGTCTTACAAAATAAAAAACATATGAGCCCTTAAAATATTCCGGTTAAGGACCGGTTAACCGGTAACTCACGGGTAAATGGCGCCTTTGTGGCTTATCAGTTGCTTTATCTATTATCTGATTTACCTCATAAATTAAAATTATGAGCGAATTTATCCTGATCAAGTTGTAGTTACTATCGAAATTATATCAAACTCACAAGCGGAAACAAAAGCTAGGTCACACGCCTGGTATTTGGTTGGGAGTACTGCTGGATGTTTTGTGTTGGGGGTTACGTTGATAAGGGAATAATAGGAAAATTTAAAATTTAAAGTAACTTCCAAAATGACAAGTTTGAGTATGATAAAAACAACAGAAAATAAAAACAAACAAAGCACTCTTAACTATGGTGCTTATATTTTGTCTGGAGAGTTGTTTTTGTCAATTTTATTCAATAAAACGAGATTATGCAGCTGTAACAACGCATTAAAGCAATCTGGACTGCAATAACCCTCCGTATATATTTTGGAATTAGATAACCCTCAACCTAAATCGGAATTCCGACTCGTTAAGTCAAGTTTGAGACATAAAAAGTTGAAGTTGCCTCGAATTCAATTCCCATATATATAGCGTGTCCTTGATCGGATGCGGTGACTTAGTATTCAGGACTGGGCATTCCGACTTATGGTTAATTAGACATAATAAATATGCTATTGCCAGACCAGAAGATTGCTATTGGCCCACACAACTTGACAGACCCATTAGAGAAGTGTCAACCTTCTTAAGACGTCTAAGGTGTGTGTAGGACGTCGATTAAATGCTCACTTTTGTTTCCGTTTAATTAAAAAAAAATCAGATTGTTAATTGATCATCGGGGAGCCCGGATGTGGAGCAATATGTGACCGCCACATACGCTGCGCATATACGGTGGCGGGTTAATTTGGCACTGGGCTTCAATATTAGGTTTTTAAATGTTTTAAAAATTATACACATGTATGTTGCACATTTTTGTGTGAAAATACAGTGTGGAAAATTGTTAGTGAGATTACACTTCCCAGCGCAATAAGAGACAAAATCTATTTGAAAGGGTTTCTTATTCGGGTCACCAAATTGGGTAAGTATATTTCACTCGGGTAACTGGCCTTCTCCCGATTTTTTAATTTTTTGGGTTTAAGCGTTTTTTTGGCTTATTGTAATAGCGTGAGTTTTTCACGAGTCGAAATATTGACCTAATTTTTTTTTGAAAATTCTTGGTATGCTTCTTTTTGAAATTTTGTGACTTGAAATTAGGTGACGAGACTGCAAATTGCGACAATATGTCTTTTATTTGGTTGAGGGACTGCAAATAAGTTTTTCGAACATAAACATACCTTTTAATTGTGCTTTGCGAGATTAACTATAAGCTTACAAATAAGATATTTCCCTCTTACGTTCTTGTTTGCGCAAAATGAACATTAAAAATGAATTGTAAATAGAACAAACGTAGTAATTTAAACTAAATTTATATCTTAATTTAATTCCAAACTTGTCAGGATAAACTCAGAAATAAATGTTCTAAATTGTTTTATTGCCAGAATGTGATTGTTCCGTGAAATTATTCTAATCGCACTTGCAATCGCCCTTGACGGAAATTTCGTCCAACTTAGCTTTGGTCACAACTCCGACTTGCGCATGAATGGCGATACTAAAATAAAAAGGCGTCAGTAAAATACTCCAAAGCAAAATATAGAAAAAATTTCTCATAATGACGTAAATCTATTTACATTATGCCAAACTTTCGTGGGATCATTTATGCGGCATATAATATGCCAGACGATACATATCTGAATTTGTTTTCTAACTTATTACAAAGTTCATTTGGATTCGAGTTTTATATTTTATGTAATTTATTTGAGATAAAATTTCTCGTGATTTTATAGAAAAATATGAGTTTGTCTTTCTCAATATGTAGTAAAATTTTGGTTCTCTCATTCGTTGTGGTAATCATTAAAATTATAAAAATTGCTGAAACGATAAGATTTTTTTACGTATAAAACACTGACATTTGTAATATTTTATCCCGTATGTAATATTGATCGTCATATCTTAGTTTATAACTTTAATTTAGATCTACTGACCTTTTCACATGAAAAATTCTTTTTCCTTTCGGGCCAAACTTAAAGAAACCCTCAATCGTAACTCTTCTGTTGAGTCTATAAAATTTAAACGTCAGTTGGGCCATCCAGAAATAAAAAAAAAATTGAAAAAACGGCGCCAACATTTCATGTGATAAGGTCGGTATAAACAAAAACCGATTATCTAACTCCTAAGGGTCTTTCTTTTTTTTTCAAAACGCAAACTTACTCTCCGTTCATGGCAACTTCTGGTGCTTTTACGCAAACTTTTGGCATTTTGAATATTTTTTGAGTTCAAAACTTAACTGATTAACTGATTGATATCCGTTATTTTATAGTTTATAGCCGGTTTTCTGCCACTTTTATGATTTCGGCGGTAGCAATCGTCGACGGGTGGCGTTTTTACCAAAGTCGGCAATCATCGACACTATAAAAATGATTCGAGTTTTACAAATCGTCAGATCGAAAGGTACTCAAAAAAAAAACTAAATAAAATGGCAAACGAAATTTGCTTCGAAGCACCAGAAATTAACATGGCCTCAGAGTAAGTAAATTTTGCAAATTTTGATTTGTGCCCAGTTCAATGTAGTTTTTTTTTGAAAATTTACTAAAAACATATTAGTAGATTTTTGATATTTGGAGAACATTTTTTTCAATCAAAACCCGCAGAAAAAAAAGACAATGAATAATAAACTTATTTGAACCTTTGTTTCCGATAATTTGATATTCAGTTAATTGCACATGTTTATTTGACCTCAAAATTTTGAACTCTAAACTGTACTATTAATAAATCTTAAAGCTTTTCTTCGACAACTAAAATATTATTGTTAACTTTTTAACGCAAGTCATATTGTAGCCTTAAACTTACAATCATTTTATTTTAGCATCGTTTTGGACGCCAAAGTCTCAATCGTTACTGTTGCCAAGCTCGTTGACGTCAGTGTCGTTGGTGGCTGCAAGTGCCCTTGAAGAATCAATTGAATTCATAAAAAAAAACTTTTATTTGGATTTATTGGTTTTGGTTTAATGAATTTGTATTACTTTATATATTTTCGTTAAACCTTTTCAACCTAATGTACGATTCTGACCTTGATTAAACCTGCAGTTATTGGTGCCTTAATGAGGCGTATTACGTTTTCACCTAATCATTTTAAAATCGTGTTTATTGCCAGAATAAATGATTTTACTAATCAAATACTGTGTTTCATTTCACCAAGAGTTGAAGTCCAACTGTTGGACGTTTTACGGTGAGGTCACAAATATCTTCACTTTTTGAAATTTAAGATCTCATGTGAAAAACTTGAATAGTAATCAAAATTTTATGATTCGACACAAAATAATAANACAGATTCATTCGGTCTCTCGATCACGCCACTTACACACCGTTTCACGGCCTGATCTTCACTTATTCTGTAATTTACAGACTGTTCTCGTTAACCATTTTTTTCGAAATTTTTATTGGGGCTGTAAAGTTTTGGGTTCTTTTTGGTAAAAAAAATTTGGGAAAAATGAAAAAGGGGAAAGACGTGTAAATATCCCGTGGTTACTAAATGTTCGGTGGGTCGAATACGTATTTCGTTGCGGAAGGTTTTGCTACCAAACAGCCTATGTACCATGTCTTATCAGAGGAATGTTGATATCAATGAGATTATATTATTACTCTCTTCCTCTCCATCTTCGTTGATTCACTTGTAACTTTTATACAAGTTGTCCATATTCTTAACGAACTGCATGTAATAAAAATATAATTTAGGTTAGAACATTTGGATACAGAAGTTATTTTGTTCTACCCCAAAATTATTTTTTTTTTCTTGCGTCATTTCTTGTTTGAAATAAAAAAAAAAGTTTCGCTTGGGATACAACAAATCAACCACCCCCGGATTTTAAACACTATTAATAGCGCGTTCGAAAATCAATTTAGGAAACCATTTCAACTTCGCCTAAATTAGGCGATTATTTTCAAAATAATTGAAAAGATTTTATGACGCATCGCGAAAATTGAATGGTTCTCCGGTACCTGAAAATGCCGTTAAAACAGGAGACCGCTGAAATGAAGAAACCCACAGAATTGCTAGGTTGGCGTTAAACTTAATGGAGACCGCAATAAAATGTGAAGCTGTTAGGGCAGTGTAATAGCGTCCAGAAACCGCTGATGAATAACATTTTTGCCTAAGATTCATAGAGTTCAAAACAACACAAATATTCCACCTGGACCTTTCTTAGAACACATAACCTTAGAACACTTAAACCTTAGAGATTTTAGGGTATACATAAATTTTGTCGGGAAGTTTCCATCGTTTTTGAATTTTACTATTTTTAGCTCTAACTCAAAAAAATACCTCTTTGATATTAAAAAATTGATGTGTAATAAACACCTTAAAAAACGTTTGGAGAATGTCAAAATCCATTTCTTCCATTTTCTGGGATTAATCTACCCGTATTGACCTGTCTTGGACCTAAAAGCAAATTATTAGACAACACCACCTACTTACGTAAGTTAACACCACCTAAGTTAGCAGTTTTCCAAAATTTATTCAGCACTTCCGCTTACGCCCTACCCACGTAAGTTAACAAAGTTCACGTTAGTTAACAAAATTCACGTAAATTAACACCTTTTTCTTCGAAAAGTGTTAACTTCAGAAAGTAGATAGTGTATTCTGCGAAATTATGACAAAGACAAAAACCGAAAATTATGTTTTACGAATTTCCGTTGCAAAACAGCTTATTTGCTAAAATTCTCAATTTGCCTATATATGAGAAAGTTCTGTCAAGTTAGATTTTTGACTTTCCGTCCGTCGTTTTATGACTAATTTCTTCAAATTTTGCTTTAAAGTAATTTTTATTAATTTATTAGCCCTGGCCGCGCCGTGACCAAATACGGTTAACCATAAGAAATACTAAATATATTCACTATTAAAATATCGCTGACGACGGTTAACCATATGTGATGACTATAAACCAGATGTGGCTTGATGAACTTGTCAGCAAGTTAGCAAGTTTAGTTTCTTTGTGAGTCACTTTTTTGACCTGACAGTTCCTGAACGATGGGTTTCTCCAAATTTCAAAAATATCATAAATTAACGCAAAAATAAAACATAACCAAGAACAACCATTCGAGGTCTCATAAAAACGATACCATTACTTAATAGTTACCCGTACAATGTTATCAATTTTGCTATCGCAGTGTGTTACAAATTCGCTACCAGTACATTATTTGACTCAACTGTTTGCTACATAATTGGTGATGTTCGTGTTCAGCCGATATCCTGTTTTTTCTAGCCTTTTAACCTGCAAAAATTATTCCACATCAAAATTCCGATAAAATTGACGACTCAATAAAGGAGAACTCAACCATAAATGATCTCTTCAAACCGTACTATATAGCCAATGATATGCTCGAAAAAAAAAATCGACCAAATCATCTTCATTCATATTAGTCTAATATTATGACTCATATATTATGAATCATAATTTATGAGATCTGATGTAATGTAATTTTATTTTATTCAACTTAGACTGCCTACCAAGTTATGATATTTCTTAAGTATGCCTTAATGGTACACCGGGTGTACTACACCCCTGCGCTTTTATGTTGTCACGCGTTATCTTGCTGATTTTTCCGTTCGGTCCGTTATCTTGCGGCTTTTTTTGGCCGAATTTGCAGTGATCCTTATGTTTCTGTTTAGGAACTGCGCTGTTATTTTGCAGATGTCTCCGTGTGCTCCATTATCTTGCGAATTGTTTTTCATGCGAAAGTTGCAAGATAACGTGGCAGGTAGTGTACCGACGATTTAACCTAAATTTTGGACGCAGAAATCAACTTTAAAACTTTTAAATAAATGCATGATAAATAATTATTTTCAGCATTCGTAGAAGGCACGTTTTTTCACAATTTAGATTGATAATAATTCGTTTACCATTGATCAGACAAAATGTAGAACAAGCACCAAATCTGTAAAACAAGGCCAATTATATTTTTTGCGTCAAGATGCGTTACTAGAATCCGTCTTGAAACCAAATTTATCTGCGGCAATTTTTGCGGGTTATTATTATAATTGAATTAACTTTCGGAAATTATTTTATTGGGGTTATGTCGGTTTGTTTTTGTCCAATCCAATATTCAACTTTAATGACAATCGTAATTATGT
>SCLG01000090.1:34063-45828 GCA_004367875.1 Oikopleura albicans | reverse complement strand
AATTGAATTAACTTTCGGAAATTATTTTATTGGGGTTATGTCGGTTTGTTTTTGTCCAATCCAATATTCAACTTTAATGACAATCGTAATTATGTCTGTCGCAAATCTCATTATAAATTGTTGTTTGGGTTTAAATACTTTATATACAAAATAATTATTATACCTTAATTACCGTATTATATCTTAATTATAATAAAATACAATAATTCGCACGTTGAACATGTTCGTTTTGTTTTCTTTTGTTTTTATGAAGAGTCACATTTATTAGCACGCTGCTAAAAGAAATATATTATGTTTATGGGCAGCCTAATTTATCATATATTTATACATATTTATCATTTAATACAAGATATTACGAGAGGCCATACATGTCAGAAATATTGAGCAATTTTTTTCGTACTAAACGTGTGTTACATACGGTATGTTACATGGTAATGTAATATACGGTACGTGCGATAAAAATGCCTTACATGTAATTACAAATTACAATTGTATAAAATTGCGCGTTTCGTCAGTACGGTAATAAAGACAATTTTCAACTGCTTTTCAACTGGGGCTAAAACAAGTTTAAATTCTACAGGGGTCTCATATTAAGGTTTACTATTTTTGACCAAATCAATTTGCAGCTTTCTGGGAATAGTGTCCCTAAATATGAGACTCCTGTATACAGAATGTTGATAGTAAACTTCATATTTTTTGAAATAGAGGAAAAATCGATGTTTTTCGTAATTTCCAAAATTTAAAATACCGGTTGAGTTTCATGAAAATCGGTCGGGCGTTTCTAGTATACCGTGTCGGCAGGAAATTGGTCTTTATATAATCTTGAAATATGCCGACACGGTATACAAAACACGCTCCGCCGATTTTCATGAAACTCAACCGGTACTAGTTTTCTTCGTTAACTTAAAAAATAAGGAGTCAGGAAAATGGACCCAATATTGGTCACATAATAATTATGTCATAATTGACGTTAACAGAGATGTTTATGAGTTATAAATTTTACTGTAAAATTAATAATTTGTTTTTCGTTAATTTTGTAGTTTCATCCTGCAATTCGAAGCACATGCGTCGAAATTGCATTTTATGTACAAAGGATGTGTAGGGCAGTTCAGTACTCATTGTTCGGTGGGAAGTATTTCGATGCTGATTTAAGTTAACTGCATTATACAAGTGTTAACATTCTCTTTTGGGAAGCTCCTCATCAATTGGTATCGTCTTTGGACTTTCATTCATCGAATGCAGATTACTCATAACTGTACTTTCTTTCTTCTATATGTTATATACTTTAACGGTTTTATTCATTGAAGTTAATATTTCATTGATAACTTAAAGTAGAGTCAATGAGTCAAGCTAGGGCCACGGCGAAAACCAAAATAATGTAGTGGCTTATCACCTGCGCTCCGTTTTAATCTCCTGTTGAGATTCCGACAGTGCGATTTGACACTGCTCCTGGAAACTAAAGGGTCATATCATGTCTAACTATTCCAATAAGTGTATTTACAGTCATGCGCATATTGGCGCATATATTGGCGCCATTTTCACTTTAATTCGAAATAAAAAGAGAACGGCTTGTGATAATAAAAAACGGACAACGGATTCGAAATCAAAAAAAAAAATTACGTTTTTATATCGGAGAAACATATTTTTTAGAAAATTGTTGATACGTTTGCGTCCGTGGCGGACGAGGGTTAAAGTTGCAAATCACCTTAGTAAGAGAAGAAGGACAGGGCTTCAAAATAAAATAATAATCAAAGAAATCCGTTTATTCTATGGCGTGTTAGAGAAAATTTGGTAGCTAGCTACCCCAGATGCGCATGACTGTTATAGTAAACTCGATTCGCATGACTGTTAAACAAAAATGATGCGCTGGGTTTTATATATTGATTGGAATTATTAGACATGGCCAATTTTGGAATCAGGGACTCTTATCGATTTCCAGCTATTAATGAAATTAGTAAAATCAGGCCAAATTTGGCCAAATGGCACTGTTGGGAACACATGAGTTATATATTGCAATTATTATAAATATATAGAGGACATATCAAGAACCAAATACAAAAATCTGATTGGGGATAAGTCCTATCGATTTCGAGCTATTCGGGAACTATATGAAATCACTGTCGGGGCCGCGGCAGTTAAGTTTTTATAAAAAGACATTATGCTTTATTTTACCCGTGTCGTACACACCCAATTTTTTTTAATCGGAAAAGACCAAATTTGTTAAATATCTAGCTAATTTGTCTACCAACCTCAAGATCAGCTGCCACAGAGAAGGGCTCCAGGGAGTTAACTTTTGGAAAGGATGTTTTAGTCCAAGTGACATACTCGCGATGCAAAAGACATGCGGAAAGCGTCCATATAATCGCACAAACAATCGAAATCACCGTCGCTAAAACAAAGTTGAAAAATAATGAATCGCTGGTTAATTAAAAATTGGTTCATTGAATTTTGATCACATAAAATATGCAAGAGAGGCCACTTGGTTAAATTAAGCTGAACAAAAGAACTACTTCAGGGGAAAAGCTATTAGGGGGTTCAACAGGGTCTGAGTCGGGTCGCCTGACCATATATCTATTTAAAATTAAATCATATTTTTATTCTGAATTTGCCAAGTGGGTTTATGATTTGTCTACTATAACAAAAAACTAGAATTTTATTCCAAGAAATTTCCGGCCATTTAAGGTCATTCGAGGTCATATGAGGTTATTAAAGACAATGTCTGATATACTTAACCCCAAAGCACGATTATGCCGTGTTTGGGGGTTAAGATAGTTTCTTTTTCTACGATGATATAAATAACACGGAGTGCGCAGTTAATCCGCCACTTTTTGGTTAATTATGATAATTGTTATTTATCATATAAGTATGATGGTCGGTACACTGCGTACCGTATGTTTATAAGGCCATAAATGGGCCCAAATCACATCAGTTAGCATCGGATGTAATGTGCTCATACCAGACGGTATCGTCACGTTTAGGCCAAAAAAGGTCATGAAGGGTCATGCAGGGTCATTGACCTACAAGCTACTCACCGCATAAATCATTTTTAACGGTTTATTATCTTTAAAATGATGAGAACGACGTTTGTACTATTATGATGACAGGCATTAATTAAATGGAGGTTGACAGTTGACATGTGCCTATCTAAAATGCACTTGATCGAACGATATATCAAAAAACCCAAGGGAGCTATAAAATCCATATCTACCAAAGCTATACAAGCGTCGACTAAAAACACAAACTCGGCGGCTGCGAATTCAATTAGACACAAAAAAGACCATTAAAATGATGGCAATTTTATACGTTTTTTTTTTCGTTATTCATCAATTTATCACGCGCGATCACGATTTCATTTAGTATTCAAAAAATAAAAATGCCGTCGTGCGAAAATAATTAACAAGTTTTATTTCTATTTTGCGGCCGGTTCGTTCGACAAAATAGCGGTTTTCACAGATCCGGTGAGAACTCGTTATTCGAGCCGAATGGTTGAAATCAAAATTTAAAATTTCGATTCGGTGCTTGAATGAGGAACGGTAGTGATCCGTTAAGGAAAACGTAGAATAGAAATAAAATAAAAACGACCAAGACCAGTTATTTTTTCGTATCTTGTATGTGAGTATCAGATGGTATAAGTTAAATTAAAAAAATACCGGTTAGCTCGGTTGGCTCTTATCTTTTTTCCACATTACCAGCGGCCTTTTACTAGTTTAAGTATTGATTTCCGTGAAACAAAACGGGGTCTGACGCTGAGTACTTTTACACTCGAAGTTCATCTCAAGTGCCTACATTAGAATTTTATGCGTCTTTAAAAACCTTCGAATGATGAATATTAAATCCTGCTACTGATAAACCCAGTCAAATTGGTCAATTGCCTAAACATATGTTTTCTTACGGAAAACCGCAACTTTTCACACAAGTAATAGCCCATGGGTAGGGTGCATCTTGTTTGCATTTCCATTGGTCCATCGATAATCGATTTAGAACGCCCAGAAAATAAAATAAAGTTTGGGCGCCCGACTACATGTGGTCAGCTATTTGGACATTCGACCACAAATTTAAAAAAAGTTTTATTCGACCTCACAAAGCCCCGAAGTTTGTACCTTAATTTTCCGTATTTAGAATTATTTTAGCCTCAAGAATGCGATAAAACAATAAAATTTGTGCAACCGACCACGNTAAATAAGCGAACTAAAGTTTAGTTACCGAACCAATTTATTTTTTTTAGTGATTTATAAGCATAAAAATACTAACTTAATATCTTTAAAAATATTTTTCGCAAGATAACTGCTCAGTGTGTAGGCGGAAATCCCTAAAAAAAGTTTTCTGGAAAGTCGCAAGATAAGCGTACGAGCGGCAATTTTCGCAAGATAACTGCTCGCAAGATAACTGCGCACCCTGTGTATTTGTCGTTTTTGTTGATTTTTTCTCATACTTGGTTTCAAAGTCGGAAAAGCATGTTTTGTTTTTTTTTGTTGCTATGGTCCATAGGCTATGGACCATATGCTATGGTTAGGGGTTCACAAAAAACCCAAATCCAATATTTTGAAATTAGTAGAAAAAGCTCCGTATTGAAAATTTGACTTTTATGAAGTTCAAGGCGTTGTGTCTGTGACAACATTTGTGAGCCATTTAATTAATAATAAAGTTATAAACGGACTATTTTTTGTAGTTTACACAGAGTTAAGTTAAAGCCTCTGATATAATGCTGTGAAATATGCTAGACATGTCTACTAGACATTGTCTAGACATACAAGTTCGTCTACAATGCCTACATCAATAGCCTATTGACAATAGGTCTTTTATAATGAGATAAAAGGTAGATGGACAGTCAGAAATCTTCAAATTGCGTTAACTACTCCAAACACATAGTTTCTAATGGACAAAATATTGTGTTTTGCCATACAGATAATTAAGTTTAACAACAACATTTTCTCATTTATGATGGGGGTTCAAGTTCTTCGAAATATACTCTCTTTAATGAAGGTTTTCCCGAACAAAATTTTTAAATAACTTCTAATTCAATTTTTATAGTTAAAATTTCAGATAGTAAATACTTTGTGTATCGCAGTGATTTTCAAACGCGAAAAAAAATAAATAATGATACCTCTTTTTGGTAACGTTGCTTGACAGCCCGTCAGAGGCCTATGTCGCCTGTCATTGGTCTTTTTTGAGCGCACTCGGCCAATCACCGAAAGGCGATTTTCTTTTTCTTTTAGATATTTTTGTATTACAGTCCTCCCTCTCTTAAAGAGAAAAATATGCATTTCCGCTAAAAAATTTTTTCTTGTTTTAAAATCAGGACGATATATCTTTTCTTTATACACCATATAACCATGTGAGTTAACACCATTTGGGATAACAGTTTGCATTTGAGATAACAGTTTGCAGTTGAAATAACACTTTTTTCGTCATTTTTTGCTCTTATTTTTTCCAGCATTTCCGCCTACGCACTAACCATGTGAAATAACAGTTTGCAATTGAAATAACACTTTTTTTGGATATTTAATTCATTTTTNACAAGTAATAGCCCATGGGTAGGGTGCATCTTGTTTGCATTTCCATTGGTCCATCGATAATCGATTTAGAACGCCCAGAAAATAAAATAAAGTTTGGGCGCCCGACTACATGTGGTCAGCTATTTGGACATTCGACCACAAATTTAAAAAAGTTTTATTCGACCTCACAAAGCCCCGAAGTTTGTACTTTAATTTTCCGTATTTAGAATAATTTTAACCTCAAGAATGCGATAAAACAATAAAATTTGTGCAACCGACCACGGGTGGTCACGTGTGGTCAGCTACGGTTACATTGGACAACAAACGTAAAAAGTCTTATTTTATCTCACAAAGCCCCCAATTTCTGTATCTAGAACCACTTTCGCCTCAGAAATTCGATAAAAGAATAAAATTTGGACGCTCAACCACATGTGGTCAGCTACGGGGACATTCGACCACAAATGTTTAAATTCTTATTTGACGCCACAAAGCCCAAAATTTGTGTTTTAAAACCAGTTTTTCTTCAGAAATGCGACAAAACAATAAAATTTAGGCAACCGACCACAAGTGGTGATCTACGTCGACATTCGACCACAAACGTAAAAAAATCTTATTTAAAAAAATTAATTTGATCGTGAACTGGATGATTCAACACGAAAAACAATTTAGTTTTTCCAGCGCAAACAGTTTATCTCACAGAAAGGGTTATTTCGAAAAAAACGTCTCTCATAGAAAATCAAGGTCATGACTCATGACTGGTCACTTATATTTGTCGTTTTTGTTGATTTTTTCCTCATACCTGGTTTCAAACTCGGAAAAACATGTTTTGTTTTTTTTATTGCTATGGTTTGTTCACAAAGAAACCGAATCCAATACTTTGAAATTTGCAAGAAAAGCTCCGTATTGAAAATTTGACTTTTATGAAGTTCAAGGCGTATCGACTGGTAAGCGGTGTCGACTGGTAAGATCGAGTGAAAGGTAAGATTCTTACCAGTCGCTCGATCTTACCAGTTACTTACCAGTCGATACCTACTCAATTAATAAATGCTGTGAAATATGCTAGACATGTCTAGACATACAAGTGCGTCTATAATGCCTACATCAATAGGTCTTTCATAATGAGATAAAAGCTGGATGGACAGTCAGAGAAATCTTCAAATTGCGTCAACTACTTCACATAGTTTCTAATGGACAAAATATTGTGTTTTGCCATACAGATAATTAAGTTTAACAACAACATTTTCTAATTTATCATGGGGTTCTTCGAAATATACTCTCTTTAAGGACGGTTTTCCCGAACAAAATTTTAAAATAACTTCTAATTCAATTTTTATAGTTAAAATTTCAGATAATAAATACCATCTGTATCGCAGTGATTTTCAAACGCGAAAAAAATAAATAATGATACCTCTTTTTGGTAACGTTGCTTGACAGCGCGTCAGAGGCCTATGTCGCCTGTCATTGGTCTTTTTTGAGCGCGCTCGGCCAATCACCAAAAGGCGATTTTCGTTTTTTAGAATATTTTTGTATTACAGTCCTCCCCTTCTTAAGTGCCTCACTTTAAGAGAAAAATATGCATTTCCGCTAAAAAATTTTTTGCTTGTTTTAAAATCAGGACGATATATCTTTTCTTTATATTAGGACTGTCCTGTTATCGTTACGGCATACATAAAGTGGCCCTATAAACGCGTAGGGGGCATACGTAAATTTTTCTAGACATATTAAATTTCACCGTAAAGACAACAAAGGACAGTTTTTTGTATTCAATAAATTAAAAATCTGACTGAAATTGAACTTACCAATAAGTGAAATAAATAATGCAGGGCCTTTATCTCTCAATGTTATCAACAAAAAAACCACACAAATTGTTGTTACAATTGGCATCACGGTTGCTGGAATACAAAACTTCAAGAAAGATCTTCTCTAAAACCATATGTTTAACAAAAAAAAAAAGAAATAATGATAATAATTTTCTTAAAATATTTACTTTTAATAAGTATAAAATGTGTCGCAAAGCCATTCTTGCGAGTATGATCAGTTCGGAGGCAGAAAGTCGAATGTCGCTTCCACGTTTCTTTTTTTCGTTTTTTATTGCAGCAAAGCGCACATTTCAGATTTTACATTTTTCTCTCTTTTTTGGTTGAATTGTGAAGGCTCGTAAAATGAAGACATGGAAGATTTTTCTATGTTTTTCGAAATTTTCGAATCAACTGGCTCACTGCCGAAAAGTTTGAAAACACTTGTGGGACGTCTTGAAGGCAGGTTTGGGTTTTAAAGTTCAACTAACTAGTGAAAAAATTTTTGTTTAATATTTCAGGTCAAAATGTCGGTATCGGGTTAAATCTCTAGCGAAAATGTCCAGTTTTTTTTCAATATTTAGCTCTTCATTTGTAGAGACAGTTTTTAAGACAAAACTTTTTTGGAAAATATTTAGTGAAAATGTCTAGTAAAAATGTCTAGTGAAAATGTCAAGTGAAAATGTCTAGTGAAAATGTCTAGTGAAAATGTCTAGTGAAAATGTCTAGTGAAAATGTCTAGTAAAAATGTCTAGTGAAAATGTCTGGTGAAAATGTCTGGTGAAAATGTCTAGTGGAAATGTCTAGTGAAAATTTCTAGTGAAAAGTTAATTCTGAAGTTAGTAGAATTACCGGTTTAATATTCGGAACCGGCGATTTTCAATAACAAAATAATAATTGAGGACATATTTTTAGCGAAGTATCTCTATAGCTATTAAGTATATGGTCTCATTTTTAAAGAAAATATCAAAAATTTATCTTTAATTTTATTATTACAAATTAAATTATTGTAACAAATTAAATGGTTTAAATTAAATGGTTAAATTGGTTTAAATTAAATGGTTTTAAATTCGATTTAATTTACTCCAAGTAATTTTAATTGATTTTGAGTAATTTCAATTAACATAAACTAATTTCAATTAATTTAAACATTATTAAAATCCCAATACATAATATTCCTTTCTAAAAAAACATATCCTTTTAGGGCCACATGTTTTTGAAAATAATTTCCTTGAAAAAATGAAAAGTGGCATANGCGAAAATCCTAGAAAAATATAAAGTGGACATTACACCAAATTCTAACAAAATATAAACATTACGAGTATATGTTATATCTTACATTACGCGAAACATGTGCTTTTGCACATTTTGCGAATAATGTTAAATCTTACATTACGCGATTAATGAAGCTCAACTGGCTCAAGAGCTTCATTAATCTGCGTAATGTAAGATTGAACATTATCCTGCATAATGTGCAAAGCACATGTTTTCGCGTAATGTAAGATATAACATATACCTACGTTATATTAGATGATGAAAGATAGTAAATCCTGTCTATTATGTATAACTGTACATAATGGATTTTAATTGAAAGAGTGAACATAATGTTTTAATAATTTATTAAAATCCCAATACATAATATTCCTTTCTAAAAAACATCCTTTTAGGGCCACATGTTTTTGAAAATAATTTCCTTGAAAAAATGAAAAGTGGCATAGTCGGACTAAATGCAGAATAAGCCAAATAAATTATTCAATTTGGAGATTCGACATATTGTCATTTACTGCCTCATATACTTTATTTCTTCATTTTGATCTTTTTTCCATTCAGTGGTTAAACTGGCCATTTTAATCAGAAAAATGTCACGTTTTATTGCTCAAATAGATGATTTATATTCGCTCTAAAGGAGTATGATAAGTTCCACATATCACAAATAACAATCCCCTTTAAAATTTGCTCCATAAAAATCTTTGAACGATTAATTGCACTATCGGTAGCCAACTTTTCTGGATTTTTCTCGGGAGGCGGTGGGGGTTTTTCTACTAGTTTTGCATAAATTATAAAAAAAATCCATGCGGTTCCAATTTTGATTGGGCTCGTTACCATAGCAACGCGAAACAACGAGTAAAATTTTGTTCCTTTTTTGTTCCGCGGATATTTTCATCATTTGTGGCAACCTAATTTGGTTAGGAAATGCGTCAGCGCTCTTTTAACTAATATAATTTATTAAATCGTATTAAAAATGAAGAACTCTGCAGAGCGGATAATGAGTCTTTTTCATCGAAAATCTGAAAGAACAGATTTGGACAGTATGGAAATTATACAGTGAATTATTCCTAGAAAGAATGAAATTATTTATCATTCTGGAACGATAATTGAAAAGGTTTTTGAGTTTTTTGACACAAATTTTTGGCAAATTACGGAGACAATTATACTTTTTGTGAAAAAGTGTTGCCTAAGAGGCTAAGATAAATGGTATTCGATTTAGGACTGAAGTATGAAAAATATTGAGATAACGCAACATTGTCAAGATGACTGGTCAGGGGGAGTATATGTATATGATTTATATCCTACAATCAAAAATTTCAAAAAAAATTTGATTGAAAATGCTTGCTGGTGTATACCGAGTATTAACTGTGCAATGTAACAGTGGACATCCTAGTCGGAATTTAATTAATAAAATTAATATTTATCATTTTAATTGCTCGTCAATTTTTCCCAACTGGTCTTGAGCTTCTGAATGATGCTGTCGTCGTTGACAAGATGATTGCACATGTTTTTATTGTTAACCTGTGTTGGCATTATTGATGCTTTTTCACGCAGCACTCCTTAATTACACTGCTTTATTTTTGATTTAGTAATTAGAATAATACTCGGATACCATGAAAGCGGGATAAAAATTAGTATCGGGTGCCGAACGCGGATTAGAGAGAAGATCTTATAGCCAATGGTGAGAAAGTTGAAATCAAATTGGGCCAATCAGCGCGCGTGTCATCAGATACAACTTTTACCCCACATTAATCGTGTCCGAGTGTTATATGCGTAGGCTATGCAGAATAGCGTTTCACTTAAAAATTTCGGCACAACTGGAAAATTTCGGCACCACTGGAAAATTTACGCAAAAACAAAAAAACTTTCTAAAAAAGATTCTCACGAAAATTTTCACAACTTTTTTACAAAAAACTGAGAAAAAAAATAAAACTGTATGCGGTACATCATGTACCGTACATGAGATGATACAAGACCTGCATTGGAGGTATAAGCTTGTTTAGTTAAAGACTAAACATATGGAACACGAATTATTACCTGTGATGTATGCATCGTCGACGGGAGCATCACGACGCGTAACTTGGGAAATTTCGTAAAGTCGGGTCACCGTGACCAAATCCATTGTGAAGCAGGCACCTTCACAGTAAATGGGATAAAACTCTTTCCCATAAGACATCCACGGCGTTTTCCATTTTCCATTTCTTGTCACTCTGAAAAAACGATAGTAAAAATACCATATTTTATGGCTAATGTCTCGGTGCTGTTCCAATTAAATTTACCGGGTCTCAAGGATTAATCAATTATATTCAATGTGGAATCGCGGTCGTTCGGATAAAATGTTTTTTGGGTAATTTCACATTTTTTATGAAACAACCGTTGTTAAATAAGCCGATTTTCCGGACGTTTTGGTCTCTCTCAGCCAATGTACCAAAAATCGGCGAAATTCTCCGAAAACCGTTTTCTCCCAATAACGGCTTTGCTGCAAGACCGCGTTGGAACATAATAAGGTAGGAGGGACTTTTTTGTAACATAACAATGCACAAAATGAAAAACATTTCTGTCCCTTGTTCTGATGATAAGGGATAAGCAATCTTACTTGGCATGTTGAACGTAATTAAATATACAAGCAAGCTCAATACGCTCATTTTCTGGTTTGAAGAGAAATTGAAGAATTAACTTTAAATCGGGAAAAACATCATCGTCGATCGACATGTAGAATCGTGATTTACTGCATTCATTACAAAACCATTGGATACCTTAAAAGTATAGTGAACTATCGACGGTTAACTCGTACGCAGACGAATGAGCAAATTGTAGCAAGTCTTTCGGCATTAAAAACACCTATTTGAAAGTAAAACCACGCCCCAGGGAAAAGGTCTGTTTTTTTCAAAATTTGCAAACCACGAAAACGTTCTTATTCGGCGACCCCATATCTAAGGTTTTTGACTGAGAAGTCAGTCAAACCATTTTAAGAGGCTCACTGCAAGAAAGACAAAATGATCTCGAAAGACAAATTGATTTGAGGACTTTAAGTGTAGTTTTGCTGAAATACATTTATCATTTTGTAAATTTAACTCCGTAACAATTTCGTAAAGTTAACACAAATTTTAAGTTTCCAACCGTCGATAGCTCAGTTGGCAGAGCGGGAGACTGTAGAGGCCACAGTTATCTCTAGGTCACTGGTTCGAATCCGGTTCGACGGAAA
>SCLG01000090.1:0-33893 GCA_004367875.1 Oikopleura albicans | reverse complement strand
TTTCCGTCGAACCGGATTCGAACCAGTGACCTAGAGATAACTGTGGCCTCTACAGTCTCCCGCTCTGCCAACTGAGCTATCGACGGTTGGAAACTTAAAATTTCTGTTAACTTTACGAAATTGTTACGAAATTAAATTTACAAAATGATAAATTTGTTTTAGCAAAACCACGATTAATGTCCTCGAATACATTTGTCTTTCGAGTGGTATACTTGCAGTGAGCCTCTCAAAAAATGTTTTCCCTTTTTTCACTTTCCGCCTACGCCCTGCGCAACGGGTTTATACATACAGTATGTGACATACTGATAAATTTACCTGATAGTGACTTAAGGGTTAAGTTCTGGTACGAGTCCACGAAGTCACCAATGAGAACATCCTGCTTATCGCGTCCTTCATTTTGTAATTGCCGATTTAAGTAGGTGGAATCGGACTTTCCAACGAGAAACATAACGGCAACGGATCGATCAACAATTGAATCTTGCGACATCCAAGTGGACCGAATAATGTCCCGGAGGCCGAAACTTTCGACGCGCGATTTCACAAAAATCACCAAATCTTTTTCGGCGCAATCAACACTTGGCCGCGTCAAGTAGGTTATGTCGTCGACTGTTGCATTTTCCAAATAACGCTAAATATGTCCGTCAATAGCTGTGTGTGATCACTATTAATGGGTGACCCTTTATCTAATCAAAATTCTCGATTGTCAGTTTCTATCGTAAAAAATGATGTGAAGTTGTAAACGTCGCCCTACCATCCTTAACTCGTGACATGAACCTAATCGCGTAAGAAAATTCCGAGCGAGTTTACCAAAAAAAGTGCAAATAAAGTTAAGTTAATAACGAAAAGTTTATTTAGTAAACTAATAGTTAATGAAATAAAAAAGTTTCCGTCGAACCGGATTCGAACCAGTGACCTAGAGATAACTGTTAGCCTCTACAGTCTCCCGCTCTGCCAACTGAGCTATCGACGGCTGATCCTTATCAGTACTAATTCCATTTTATTACCTTATTGGAATTATTAGACACGACAGTGCCAACTGGGTGGGTCCTACAAACTGTGTATTCTACGTTATTTCAAGTAAGATGAAAACAAAACAAAAAAAAACTATCAATTTGCCAGCTGAGCATGTGTACAAATATCCACACTGTTTCAGTTTTTTCTCTGTCATTTTCAAAACGTTTGACGTATTTTTTATTGGTCTTTGTTTTTTTACCATTAGACACATTGCGGAACATATGATATGAAATTTATTGCCTTGTAAAGTTTATTACATTGTAATTTTCCGTGAAAAGCTGTGATAGATTCAAATTTTAAATCGTCAAACTGCTTTACTTTTCAATGCTGGATTCCCGGTCTGTAAGAGCTTTGTGGCAACCACTGTAATTTATTTTATTTGAAGAACCTATTTGAACTAAATCAAAAAAAAATTCCTTCTCAAACCAGCACCCGAGAAAAACCGAATGTTAAATCTGCACAGTGTCAACTCTGACTTATTTATCACATTTCAATATACACCGCTTGAGGGTTTATCAGGCCCCCCTTTATCAGGCCACTTTGCCCGCTCGTGCGCTTATCAGGCCACTTTTTTTCCCAAAATTTTTTCGCCAATCCCGCCCACGCACTGAGGGTTTATCAGGCCGTTTTTGGAAGGTGAAAGTGGCCTGATAACCCCTCAAGCGGTGTAGAATATTTCTGGTATTTAAAAAAACAAT
Source organism: Oikopleura albicans (assembly GCA_004367875.1). Classification (NCBI taxonomy): domain Eukaryota; kingdom Metazoa; phylum Chordata; class Appendicularia; order Copelata; family Oikopleuridae; genus Oikopleura; species Oikopleura albicans. The sequence goes on along the minus strand of SCLG01000090.1, from coordinate 32,181 downwards.
CTGGTTTGATGCAAAATTAAAAAGGCCAATATCAGTGATTAGGTTAAATTTTGAGGTCAAAAATATGGTGGCTGAACATCGTTCACGATTAAAAAAGCATTGGGCGCAAATGTGTTCACATGGTGCGGTCTAGGGTTAATCTGATGTACCTTTGGAATACTGTCGCTAGAATCTTCTTGCATCATGAACCGGTGGCGATCCAAGAGTTGACCCGTCTGAACCAGGCCGCCTTTTTTGTTGTTTTGTTGATGAAGTTGCCACAGCAATGGATTTATTTTCATTTGGTGTTGAACTTGGGCTTGGTCGTCCTTTTCATTTTTGCGCGATTCTGATACTGCAGAGGAGGAAGACGTTTCGTGGATTGTACTTGAAGTCGAATTGAGTCGAGGCAATTTGGCAAATGTCACACTTGAAGGCGCCACACCAATTGTACTGCTGGGTGGTTCCTCTGGAGTTGTCGTGGATATTATGGATTTAACTTAAAATGAATATAAAATCTTAATCCTGGAAAAAAAACGTACTGGGACAAATCATTGTTCAACAATCATCGTTTAACAATCATTGTTTAACAAATCATTGTTTATAAAATAATGAAAAAGTGAACGACCATGGTTCGGAGCAATATTTTTTGTTTTGGACGACATGTATTAGGTACCATCCATCTTTGTTTGGAAAAGTGACCCTTATTTACGTGACTTGTTATCCTCATCTACAGATTTGGTAGAAGTGGGAAAGTCAAAAAAATTTTTTGAAAATTTTTCACTGTGAGCCTCCCAAAAAGGTTTGACTGACTTCTCATGGGGTCGCCCAATAAGAACGTTTTCGTGGTTTGAAAAACCGATCCTACTATGCCCTACCTAAGCTACTGGAATCTACCATTTTCAAATTCTGTCATTGCAGATTTTTTTTTTTGACATCTGTTTTTTCGACATTTGTAACTTATTTGTCGACATTTGTCATATTAGCCGTATTACCTATACAGGGATCTCATATTGAAGAACGCCAAATTACGGGTTAAATTTCAAATTAAGAGACTGTTTTACCAAAAAGATTCCAATAATTATTAATACGCATTATTAATACTACAAAATTAAAATTAAGCTACAAAATTTAATTTAGGGAAAAACGTGGAATTTGATAAAAAAAAAATAGCAGACCGTTCCTTAATGTGAAACCCACTGTATTTATGCACAGAAAAATACACCAAAACAATTTAATTTAATCCTTAATTTAATCATGCAAAGTTATTTTCGATTAAAAATTTTTTCAAAAAAAAAACTTTTTTATTTTAGTACACCACCTGCGCCGTTATGTTAACACCCATTATGTTACCAAAAATCCGTTATGTTACCACTTTTTGGGATATAATGGACCTCAGTTTCCGCCCACGCCCTACGCCGTTATGTTACCAATCGCCTACGCCCAATCCCGTTATGTTACCAGTTTCAGTTATATTTTTTAAGTTCATAGAAAGTATTACCCTTAAAGGGTTTCGCAACTTTTTTTACCTTAAAAATTAATTATCAAAACATTATTAAAAAAAAACAAAAAAACTCGATATTTTATCGTAGAGGTTTACTCGGCCAATAAAAAATTACATTAATATTAAAACTAATATAAAGCGCGTGTTGAAAGTTCGGATTTTTTAAAGGCGTTTCCCAAAATCAACGACAGCAATTTTAGTGCCAAAAATTTCATATTTTATGACAGGATCTTTCCGATTTATTAATGGATGCAAAAAAATGCATGGAAAACAGTGAATGTTAAGTTTGTAAACAACAGGTATCACGGATCCTTAATTGAACAATGTCAAACACTTTGTCAAAAACGAGTGCTCAACAATTATAAACTTTTTCACAAACTTAAATATGTCCAAAAACCCGTTTTGAAGGAAANTGTATTTTTTTTATGAATGCCAGAGGTCAGACCTTTCAAACTAAAGCTTAACATTGGCCATACGATGTCGCGTTAAGGCACAATGAGGTCCCAAAGACGTGGGATACAAATTTGTATCCCGGTGGTGAACAAGCACTAGCAGAGCGGTGGAGAACAAGGGTTAATGTGATACCCAATGAATTTATGCACAGAAAAATACATCAAAGAAAATTTAATTGAATCATGCAAAGTTATTTTCGATCCAAAAATGCTCTTTTTAAAAGAAAAAACTTTTTATTTTAGTACATAGTAGTAAATAGTTTTTTCAGACCTCTTATTCTCTTATTTGTATCGACGGAAAAGTTGTGTAATTGGTTGTGGTCAATTTCGTGGTGTGGTAACTGGACGTCTTTAACATCGGACCGAATTTTGGTAATTAAAAAAAGGTTAAAAGAGATAAATAAAACGCCGATGATGGTCAGAACCCATCGAAACGTGCTCGACTTTGTCCGCGGCGTTTTCCTCTTTTTGCGTTTCATAAAAAAATGCAAATCAGCAGCCTATAAAATTTTTCATTACAGTTCAATTTTATTTTTATCTTCGTAAAATTTTTGTTTTGCAAATCAGCCCGTTGCCGATGTGTAGCTGATGATTGGGCCTCGGGCAAATACGCGAATGAGTAACACAAAAACTTGACATTTCAATTTTTAATAGGAATTTTCAGCGATAGAAGACGGTTTCCAACAGATGTGTGAGGTTTTTTTTTAATATCAATCGGGATTTGAGATAAATTGGTCCAACTTTAGTGGAACAATAATAACATACATGATCTAATTAGTTATTTCTTAGCACTAAGAAGGTGGTAGAATAATTGGTTAGGGCGTAGGTGGAAATGCGTTAACATTTGTTTCTGATTATACAATAAAATATAGACCAGATCACTGCACGGAGTGCATTGAGACTTTTCAGACTTTTCTGGACGGAAAAAAATAGAATTCTCCAAATTCTTCCAAATTTTGACTTCATGCCCTAACTTGACTGAAAAGGATAGTAAACTGTGATTGATCAAAAATCGCTGAGACACGGGTTCAGTCAAATGTTATTAGAAATAATATAAAACAAAACAAAAAACGGAGCTTAAATTTTGTAAACCTTGACAAGGGCGCTAAGTCCAAATTTGGACTAATGGACGGTCTATTATGGACCCCCTACGGATTATATGCCACTTTTTACCGTCCTGAGTTTAGGCTAACTAGTTATGGGTAAGGCTTGATAGAGGGGTATGCTGGATATATTAATTTTTGAAAGTCAACGCATATTTTGTTATTAGTAAAATCATTTATTCTGGCAAAAAGGAAAACGATTAAAGAAAGTTAAAGTGAAAACGTAATTCGCTTCAGAAGGGACCAGGTGAAATCATGTCAGAATCGTACGATTGGTTTAAGAGTTTTAATGAAATTAAAATTCGGTGAAGAAATTTAAATTCATCAGATTCAAACCAAAAAAGCCAAATAAGTTTTTCTTTATGAATGCGGTTGATTCTTCAAGGGCACTTGCAGCCGCCAACAACGCTGACGTCAACGAGTTTGGCAACAGTAACGATTGAAACCTTGGCGTCCAAGACGATGCTAAAATATAAAATATTTTTTTATCCAAATGGCCTTTTAATTAAGCATTTAGTATTTTATTTTATCATACAAATATATTTCTACTGAAAATAAGGTCTGAAAAAGATTTATATAATAAAAATTTATTTTATTAAANAATGCCAAAAGTTTGCGTGAAAGCACCAGAAGTTGCCATGAACGGAGAGTAAGTCTACAAATATACACTGTAAATATAAAAAAGTGATAAATAGGTGATTACTGTACGCAGTTTTGACTCCTACGGGTTCATTGTCCGCCATATATCGGGCCACTTTACCCGCTTGTGCGTTTATCGGGCCACTTTTTTCCGCCAAAAATTTTTGAAAGTCCACGTTCTGCGCGTTTCCATCACCAACTGCGGATTCATTCGACCACCTGTGCAGTTAATATACATGTGGGGTTTATCCGGCCACTGATCCCGCTCGTCGGTTTATCCGCCCATTTTTTCCAAGAAATTTTTTTAACTAGTCGGGCTACACTTTGAGCTTATACCCGGTCACCTTGCGTGATTGATTTAATTTCATTATACATTACATGTATAAGGAAATTTTTTCAATTAGAATCAATAATGGCCCGTATCATTGATACGCAAATGTTTCCTTATTTCTGATAAGACCCTAAATTAAGATACCCCATTAATAAGATATAATCTCAGTATCCCGCGGACCGCGGGCCGCGGTATAAAAAAGAGAATTTTTTTCACTAAAGTTGATTTCAATACCACTAGTATATATCATATACACCCCCTGCGCAGTTATCTTTCCACCAAATTTTTCAAAAAGCGGAAAGATAACTGCACCGTCGGNAAGATAAGTGCACAATGTGTAGGCGGTTTGTCTGACATTTGTAAGTGCGAAAAGATAACTGCACCTACGGGGCCGTTCTAGATTCTTTCAAATTTCTAAGCACAAAAATGCGCGAATGAGCTTCTAAACAGAGAAATAAGAGATAAAATGCCAAAAAAAATTATCTTGTCATTTATCGATGGCTACGAAAAAGCATTATTATTAATTTTATTACAGTCCTTACTTAGTTAACGGGTATCTTGAAATCTGAAAATCGTACCCGTTAACTATGTAGATTTTCCACCAAAATTTTTTTGAAAGAAACAAAAAAATAAGGATGTCAATTCTGGAAGAAAATAAAGGTCAAAATGAGTTTAATTCAATAACATTTAAGTACCTTTATATATATTTTACTGATATTTTTCTTAAAAGAACTAAAATCCGACGCCCAATGCGATACATTTTTATTATGAAAAAAGTGTATCGCATTGAGCTAAGTGTATCGGGTTTAGCTGATTGGCTTTTTTGGAAGAAATTAGTCTGTTAATGTTTTTCATGGGAAAAATTATATTACTCAATCTGAATAAGCTATAAAGTCTATCTAAAAATCTCATAAGTCATAACTTGTGAGTTGAACCCATTTGGTCATTTTTGTGCTAAGAATAAAGTTAATTTTCGTTTAAACGATTAATAATGACCCGTTTAATAATTAATTAATTTTTAATGAAAAAAATATAAATGCAAAAAATATTTCGGGCGGAAAGATAACTGCGCAGTGTGNAGGCGGATTAAGTGGAATTTTTTTCTCGAAAAAGTGGAAAGATAACTGCACCGACGGGGCTGAGCGGAAAGATAACTGCCGGAAAGATAACTGCGCAGGGGGTGTAACAGGAAATAATTATTGATTCTAGTATGTCTCTGCGTGCGCAAGTTGGAGTCATTACCAAAGCCAAGTTGGACGAAATTTCCGTGAAGGGCGATTGCAAGTGCGATTAGAAAAAAATCTCGAAATATTTCACTTGTCATTTTTCTGGCAATAAACTAATAGTCTTGAGAAATTTACTATATTTCAGCCTTTCGAGTTTGAAATCTCTTTTGAAATCTCTTACTTTAGCTTGATCAATATCGCTATTATAATTAGACGTTTATTTAGATACATGTACTTATATGCACAGTTTCCGAAAAAAATATTTCTTATTTGAAACCCCTCAAAATTTAAACGTCGTGTTTCAGCATTACCAGAAAATTTAGTTTCGTGTCCTTGTGGGTTAAAGCAATGAATTAACCCCGTCAGCAAGTTATATAAATTTACTTTTAGGGCGCGTTGACAAATTATGATATCATTTGTGTGACTTGTCTGTAGATAAGACATGTGCAATATTCCGAATATCATTAATAATTTCAAGAAATATGCGAAAAATGATGTTTATTTTTATAGCTTTTGTTGCCGTTAGAGCCTCAATTCTGGTGAAGGACAAAGGCTTGTTTNAACATATCATTGCATCTTCTGTTTATCAAGAGAAATCTTTAAAAAATCATTGAATTTTTGTTACAAAACATTTATAGTAAAACATAAAAAAAGTTTGCTATGACCACCTCGGTTGTTTCTCAAATGAGGACCCATGGGATTGTTTTCATGCTCAGGAGTTACCGGAAGACCCAAACGAAATGAAATTTGAATACCGAAGATATACTGCTCAAAATAGTTACGAAGTATTAAATTATCGGTCGGGTTTGTTCATGACATATTAAGTTAATGTACGCCACCTGCGCGCCGTTATCGGGCCAATATTTTGAGGCAAAATTTCGACTCGATTACGGCGCAAGGCGTAGGCGGAATGTCAGGGAACTTTTGATCCAAAATTTTGATCCGATAACGCCGTTTGCTCTATTTCATATTTGTAAACTCTTAGTTGAATTTTTGTAAAACAAATAATATTCTTATCGGAAATTGGCCCTTGGCTTAAAAGAATATAGTATTAGTCCTATATTTTAAAAATATACGAACAGGGACAAATAACGTCACAAGTTAAAACAGTCGGTTAAGGTAAAAAAGAGCACAATTAGAGAGACATGCACCTCTAGAGACGCACATTTAGAGAAAGCACATGTAGAGACGCTGATTGAATAGTTAAATACGAAACTGTCTTTTGACTAATTTTGTCTTGAACAATAGTTACAGTACCGTGGATGACATTATATGGAACACGGATAATGGCATTCTCCTTGTGACTCATGGTTGGCACGATAGTGGGACTACGGGATGGATTATGACAACCATTCGGCACGCTCTAAATCTCCCAGACCTAACAATTATGAGTAGGGTCCGAAAGCTAAAAGAAAATTGTCCCTTAATATGATACCCCATGTATGTAAAAGACAACATATACAATTATGGACCAAAATTTACAAACAAATGTTGCTAGCCAATTCTTTAGACGCCCTACCCAGGTAGGTTAAGACTTGCTTGTCACATTTACTGTTAACTGGGCCAGTCAAGGATATACATGTATACAATTTTTAACCGTTTGGATCCTCAGTAAGACGCTCGATTGGCGCCATGAAGCGGAAAGTTTAAATTACATAAAGTGCGCCAATAATGCGAGAGTGATTGCTGCTGCTGGCGCCGTAATCTTAAAATCAGCAATGGATAAAGGGGTTGACGTCAACAAAATTCATATTGCGGGTCATTCCCTTGGCGGGCAACTGATGTCATTTTTAGCAAAGGTGCATTTTTTAGTTGACAAGAAAAAAAACGCGAATTTGCTTATGCCCGGGAGGCTCCCGGCGGGAGCATACGATATGCTACATACCATTTCTTCCAGCAAATTATTTTATCGCTAAAGCGGTTGTTTAACAGAACAAGCATGTTTATTTATATAATTATGTATAGTGTAGGCTACACTGTGTAGCGTATAACTTGAACGGTATACAAAATCTTTCCTATCCTGCTGCTTTCTTAGCTCAACTAAAAAATGCACCAAAGTCTTTCAAAGATAGAACGTGAGTTTGATAATTTTCTAATTTTTCGTTTTTTCCCAATATATACAAATGTAATAAGGTTATAATAATAAAATAATTCAATAATATAGCCTATATTATATAGGTCAAGTTGGTTAAAATTAAAACATGCGTTTTTATTGACTTACAACCTGTCGTATAAGACCTCCGCTTTACAGTATGAGACATAATAAAGGATTGGCAGGTTTCTGAAACTGTGTATTCTAACAAGTTTTAAGACTAAAAAGAGAATTAATTAAAACGAATTCCTTCTGAGGGGTCTTAATCAGTATTTGAAACGTTGGGCGTTGGAGAACTTTTCTTCCTAACTTTTTTTCCTAACTTTTCTTCCTAACTTTTTTTCCTAACTTTTCTTCCTAGTTTTACACTTATCCGTTAAGCATCAGTGTTGGAATTGTTGGGCGTTGGGGTGCGTTGGCCAACTTTTCCAACACTGGTCTTAATCATGCTAATTTTTATTTATTATTCATAGTGGTTTGCCTTTGGGTCGATTCACACCACTCGACGCGGCCGGACCGGTTTTCGACAGTTGTCCGGAAGGCGCGCGTGTTACACGTTCCGATGCCAAATACGTTGATTTTATTCACACTGATTCGGGCCGTTTGCCAGCTCTTTCAATGGTGGCAGCCGTTGGTGATGCGGATTTTTACGTAAACGATGGCCGTCATCAGCCGGGCTGCCCTGAGGTTGCGCTCGATACAAATTGCGATCATCAACGCGCTGTTCAAATATGGACTAGTTCTTTTGAGACACAGCTAGGTTGTCAAAACACCTTTGCGGCCATTTAAAGCTTTATATCCTATTGTCACCGGGCGATTACAACAGAAAAAAATCAGTTCCGTTACATCTTTTTAAATTTCTTCTCATGAAATTTTGTCTAGACACACGGGTTCAACAATTTTCGATTAAGCCCGGTTTACTACTCAGCGTTTTGCAGGATTTTCCGCCGTTTTCCCCGTATTTTATAGATAGCCATATTCGAGTTTCGCCATCGAAAATTACGAAGGAAAAACGGCGGAAATTCATGTACCGTAAAACGCTGAGTAGCATTAATGGTCGATTTAGGACGTTTTGTATAAATTTACACATTTATCCTTGGGAGTTATGGGATAAACTGTCGGCGTGTAAGCGCCTCTACGTAGGTGTAAAATTTCAATTTTGACAGCTAATAATCAGTGCCATGCATGTCCATGTGAATCATACGAAGATTTACAACGAGGTCTCTGCTCAATTTGTAAACGACCAAATACAATTGGTTATTACTCGACTCCAGTTCAAGACCAAACTGTTTACTATTTAGCCACAACTGCAACTGCGCCATACTGTTTAAATGCGTAAAAAATAAAGCTTTTTAACGCTAGAAATGTTTTCGATAGACTTCATAACACCATAATGGTGGTAATCTATAAGGACAACAAAACGGACATCGCTGACCCTCGCTGAACCGGAATATTAAACAAAAACAGGATAAAATTCCGTTTTGTGGTTTTGAAATCTCCCAGCATATGCGCCTATTATTTTTGGCGGTTAAAGCTTGGTTTTCAGATACATATGGAAAGTTGGTATATCAAACAGCAGCTCGTGTGTATAACAACAAATAAACAGAATTGGAATACAAATGTAAGGCAATATTTGACTCCGACTCAGGTGAGTTAAGCTAAGCCAAACGATTTTTGGCTTACGCGAGCCAAGCTAAGTTACCCCCAAACCATTTTTTGGCTTAAGTGAGCTAAGCTAAGCCAAGTCAATGTATTTTCATAATGGCTTATGCTAGGCTAGCATTGCTAGCTAAGCTATAAGCTTAAAGCTACGCCAAAATTGAATTTTGGGTCATATTATGCAAGCTGAGCTAAGCCAAAATATAAGCCGACTTTGCCCAGCTCTGATTAACTATTTGATGAAAGTATTTAATAGTTTTTATAGTGTTAAGTTAAACTTCAGGTAAAATAAGCGGACATTTGTTTTAGGGTTTTTCAAGATCGTGCACTTAACATGCTAAATCTTGAAGAAATAACCATAATAAAATGCTATAAAATATTTGTAAGCTGCATCATTTATTCCAGTACATACTCATATTAGGTCAGCCGTAGTGCCTATACCATTGATCCTTTAACATATCAGTTAACTCTTCTGAATCATCCGAGTTTACAATTTCAGAATTTAACAGCGATGCCAATTTATCTTTAATTGCACGTTCTTTGAGCGCAGTGCCAAAATCTACATTGCTGAATGAAAGTAATGGATGGGAACCCAATGCAAAAGAGCGAACATGAGCTAAATATATATATTATCACAACTTTAGCGAATTTCCCAACTTTGCTAGAAAATGACACTTTCTGATAAAACGGGTCAATTTTTTGTCCTCTGAAAATGGCCATTTGTATGAGAAAAATTGCCTCAAAGTCTGTTAAGTAACTCACCAAATTTTTTGACCCCCATAATAAAGGCCCTATTAGAGATGGTGGCAATGGGTTCCGGCTAACTTCCGGCATCATAGTACTGGCGTGGGTAACGAGTTTGTCATTGAGGAGAACGGGATATATATTGAGTTATGGGACTCATCAATATATGACGACTCCCGTTTAGCTCGGTGACAAACTCGTTACTCACGCCAGTATAAAGGTTGACCTATAATCTCTTTGCTACCTACCAAAGAATCCAAATATTAGAAACCAAATCATATCATTAAGTGTGACGAATCTGCCGATTTTGTCTTTATATACGGTAAACATTCGCTTATGGTCTGTATTCGACAGTCTGTCTTAGACAGCCTGTACTTAATAAGTGTTCAAAGTTTTCACTTGAAAAGCATAACGATAGTGAGTTCATTTTCTTTATTACNTGAGCTAAATATATATTTTATCACAACTTTAGCGAATTTCCCAACTTTGCTAGAAAATGACATTTTCTGATAAAACGGGTCAATTTTTTGTCCTCCAAAAATGGCCATTTGTATGAGAAAATTTGCCTCAAAGTCTGTTAAGTTAAACTCACCAAATTTTTTTAACCCGTATTACTGATAGGCTATTAGAGATGGTGACAATGGGTTCCGGCTAATTTGCCGCCATCATAGTACTGGCGTGGGTAACTAGTTTGTCATTGAGGAGAAAGGGATATATATTGAGTTATGGCCCCCATAACTTATGGGACTCATCAATATATGACGAGTCCCGTTTAGCTCGGTGACAAACTCGTTACTCACGCCAGTATAAAGGGATGACCTATTATCTCTTTGCTACCTACCAAAGAATCCAAATATAAGAAACCAAATCATATCATTAAGTGTGACGAATCTGCCGATTTTGTCTTTATATACGGTAAACATTCGCTTATGGTCTGTATTCGACAGTCTGTCTTAGACAGCCTGTACTTATTAAGTGTTTAAAGTTTTCACTTAAAAATCTTTACGATAGTGGGTTCATTTTCTTTATTACCGAATTATCCCAGAATGACGCTTAAATTGGCATTAGTCCCATTTGCGGCACAAATATGAACTTTCCTTTGATTGAAAAAAAAAGTTGGAAAAATTAATTGAAACTGGCCCATTTTCAGCCCTTAAATCGAATTAATCACGTGACAGGGTAAACTTGAGCCAAAACTAGATTAGCCCACTATAATCCACTATTTAATTGTCCGTCGAATTGACAAATTACTTTTTTTTTGTAAAAAAATTTGTGCTTATGGCTTATTTTTTTTTTCTCTTACAATTGAACATAATCTCTTCTGACGTTTAGATGGATACAATAAGAAAAAATATTATATGTTGAACAGACAAAAGAAATTATCAGTACTGCTGTGTCGGCACACATTCATCTTCCTTATAACAATATAATTAGGATTAACCGTGAATATTCCCGGCTTAAACAACTTGCAATATATCAGTAGAATTTGAAATGACATAATGAAGCATTTTGTTCCCTGGACTTATAAAAATAGTCTATCACTTTTTTTGTCCTTAGAGAACGACAATTTAGTCCTCAAAAAATGTTCGAAAATTTACCGTAACATGTATACAAAAACCTATGTACGGTATATACAATAATGTATATACGGTAATGTATATTATATCCCACATATTTTTACTTAAATACTGCATATGTTAATAATAAATGCTTTCAGTCCATTTCACGATTGTCTGCAGTTTCTTCTCCCTGCCACCGAAATGGCAAATGATTAATTATAATATTTTTTGTGAAAAAAAGGTTGCAGTTTAGACTCATTGAGCCAAATTTTCCAGTCCACGTCAAACTGTCAGACGTTATTGCGAATAGACAAAAAAAAGGCGATCCAATTGTGCCTTTAAATCATTCAAAAATTGCAGAACAAAAATATCCCCCACAATAAATGTCACTTTTTTTCGCTCGTGAGTTTAGAACAATTTTCGGTGGGATGGGTTTTTGGCTAAAGGGTGCCGCCGCGGAAATTACCCAATCGGCTGTGGTTGTTTATTATGTCCGATTAAAATCAAAATGAACTTGACATTCAAATGCCATGAAATCGATTTTGACTTCATACTTCCCATTAGAAACTCACTTGCTTTGATTTGCTTTATGTTATGTAAATTTAGGCAAAATCCTTAGCCTGGACCATAGGGAAAATTTTAATTTAATTGGAACATCCGCTTTGAATATTATTCGAATACATTTGTTTAGAATTTTTTTACTATTTTGTTGGACCTATTACTGACGGGTCTTGAATAACGTGATGGCTTCTTGGATTATTTTTTAGTTGCGTTCTAGCCGTTGAAGCGACAACAGCAACTTTCGAGCCAATTTATTTTTTCTCTCTTTTTAACTTAGAAAATATTTTGGCTGTCCCTAGCTTTTGAACGTTTTGCCTAACCGCAACTCGCCTTAGTTTTTACTAAGCCTGCTTAAAAACATAAGCAGAAGAGGGCTACTACCCACCAGTAACCCTGTATCGACTCACCCACCGAGTTGGTACCTTCAGAAAATTTCCTACCCACCAGGATCTATTTCTGAAGCTCAGAAGCTAATATTTGCTCTGAGAACCAATTTATTGGTCACACTGTTTAAGAAGTGTCTCGTTTTGGCGTCAGATAAACTATACGCCTGTTTCTCTTGCAGAGAAACCACCGTTTTGGGCCCCTTTTTTCTGGGGCCCAAAAACCCTAAGTTCCCCACCCCGTTTTCTCTCTCCCCCCCCCCCTAGTAAAGGTTTAGTAAATCAATAAAAATCATTATATTATTTTATTTCTTTATAATACACACATTAAAGCTTTACCAAATTTTTCCTAATTCCTTTTTGGTCACTTTTTGGTCCATTTTTTGGTCAGAAACCTTTTTCCAATTTTTTTCTATTTTTTTCTTTTTCTTTTTGTTTCATTTTTTCTTCCTTTTTGTCATTACTTTCAACGAATTGGTTTTAAACAAATTACTGATTATACTAATTGATTTCACCAATACACATAGTAACCACTTATTTCTTTAAAATTTTTTTCATTCTTGTCGTTTTTTGTACCACACCCAAATAATCAACCACCTCACCTCCCTTAATATATATAATTTACAGTATATATGCTTAAAGCTTAGACTTTTTTCAGAACAATTTTCATCGTTACGATAATACATATATATTATATATTTATTACGCTGTTAATCAAGCATACAGTACTTTAAACGTTTACAAAATACAATACACAAATCGTTACCTCCTTCTCGCCTAAAAACAATATAAACGTTTATCAGACAAAATCACTAAATCAACTATAATTGCATCACGCTTATAAGCAATTGCGTTGCCTCGCTACACTTTCATTTGGAAAAATCACATTTTTTCGGCATTTGATAAAATGCCTAAAGTGAGTCAATCTTCAAATCGTACTACCTTTTATGGCAGAGGCAGAAATCGAGGAGGAAACCGTGGAGGTGGCCCTGGTCGCAACCAGAGTCAAAACCGCAAAAGATCGAATTCTCAGAAAGGTAATTCGGACAATATAAATACTTTATGCTATACAGTCGAAAATGTAAAAGTCTCCAAAAACCCATACGTAGATATTAAACGTTCAATTGAAAAATCAAAAAACAAGAAAATTAAAAACTCGTGTTCAGGTACTCTGCTTGGAAAGTTAAACGTTAATCCGAATAGTAAGTTTAAAGAGTGGGCTGAGTCTATTGACTTGAACATAGGCGGCCGTGACTACGGTAATGAGCTTGATATTCATAAGGGCGTTACCGACGGAATTTTTCATATCCGTTTTAAGGACCGGCATTTATTTAAGATAAAAAACCAATTCAAAACTTACGCCATTACTGAGTCTGACTATGAGGTGGTCGACTATGAGGGTGAACTTAGTGATGATCAGACCTGTAAGGTCAAGCGTATTTTGTTAAAAGGGACGCCAGAGCGTAAATATTTGCTTTTGTTCGCAATTGTGAATTTTATGTCTCTCCAGCTTGACTACCAGTCTTTTTGGGGACTTGCTGACTCTGCACCGATGATTTGGTTTGCGTGGAATATTTGCACGAAACAAAGCATCAATAAACCCGCTTGGTTTTTAACCACACCCAGTCAGGTTTATTTCAAGCGGTTTTTGGTTGCGCACAGCGAACGGATCGAGATCTATCGTAAAGCCGATACACCTTACGAGGTGATTAAAGCAACAAAAGAGTCCTTAGTGGCCGATAAAATCGTTCCGCCAGCTTTTCGTGTAAATATTGACGACTGTGCCGAGTCGCGGTCGCAGCGTTTTCATATCCTTAATTTAGCCATGAAATATGGTGATGCTGATAAATGTCAGGTTGATGAGCGTGAAAGGGTTAAAAAAGCTGGGCGTGATGTGGTCTACACGGAGCGTTTTCATATTTTTCGTTTCGATGGGTCTAACCCTGAAGATTTTTGGGCAACTGCCCCTTCGAACCGGTCTCGGCCCCACCCTCGTTTTGGTGCACTAGCTACGCCTATCTCTGAACGCTTTACTCTTTCGGATGAAGCGCTTTTTAAACGTTCCATCAAAGAACGACTCGAAGATTTCGAAAAGAAAATGAGCGCTAAACTCCCCACAAACGAACTGGAAATTGAGATGGCCAAATTAAATGCCTCCTCCGTGATGTCCCGTACTATTGGACGTGATGACGTCAAAGAGTTCCAAGTAAAGCTCGAAACCGCCATCAAAGATTTCGACAACTATGGGAAAAAGGCTGATATCTTGGATAAGCGTATTGGTGACTTCGAAGTTAAGCTTGAAAGTCGTCTCCGGCAAATCGAAAATACGATATGTCTACTCGGTGCCAACCAGCGCTTTATTCAAGTGTCGAATCAAATCACTGCTCATATGATTTCTGAAGGCAAAATCGCTTCGAGTGATGAGGTACAAAACGTTTACTCTCAAATCGCAGGTTATGGCATGGAAATTGATAATAAAAGCATTTATAATGCTTATCTCAATAAAACAAGCCAAGAAAAGCGAGTTGAGAATGACGATGAGTGCCTTGCATCCACTTTCAAATCGAGTGCAAAAAATAAACTGGCAAATTCGGCGACCCAGCTAAACCCTTTGGTTCCCTACTCGCACCAAACCTACGCAGTGGGTGATAAAGCGGCCGATTTGTTGCAGAATGTCGGACTTACTTTTCAGCGCCCTACAATGGAAACAAATCCAGCAAAACCAAAGTTAGTCCCCTTAAACGTTCAAAAGTCTGAAATTATACAAATTGCGAATACTTCTCATGAACCCCTTTATGAGGAACCGTCAGGCTCTTTTTCTGAAGAAATGTCTGATTCATACGATGAGAGTAGTAGTGTCGAAGATCATAAAAAGCCAGCCCCTGGGCTTGATTGTGAAATGGACTCCACTGACTCTTCCCAAACGGAATCAAAGCAAAATATTTCCCCGCCCGTTAGAACGCTCATTGATAGTTTCGAAAATCAAATCACGCCCACCCCGTCTAATCAAAGTGGCACCCCGGATACCGTTAAACCTGTAACCGTCAAGAAAAAGAATAAAACACGTAGGGTCAAGTCGGTCAAACCCACGAAACTTGCTAGCTCTTTTCAAGCTCCAATTCACCAACGGCCGTCCAAAAAGCCTACGGCAATTGAGGGTGTACTGGATAACACTACTTTGCTCATTGTTGACCCGGGCGCGAATTACCCCTTAACCCCCATGGGTGCAGTTGGAAGAGAATTCTTGGGCATTTTTAAACAACCAGCGATTCAAATTGACTCGCACGCAAAACTTTGTGCCGAAATTGTTAAAGGGAATCTTGAACCGGTCATTAGTCAATTTCCTAAACGTTCCATTGCAAATGTTCATAATCTGGTTATGTTTCCAGCAGCGCAGCTTGATTACAAGTCCGATACGGATATTTCTGAACGTTTCAAATCTGGAGTTCGTGTTAGGCTAGGCTACAACGATTCTCGGAAAAAGTTATGGTTTAGCATGGTTATGTCTCAGACCATTGAAGTCATGGCTGCATGTGTGTTCCTTTTCGATCACTGGAAATCACTACCATGTAGACTTGATGACCGAGTTGAACTGTACGAGTTAGTGCAGAAATTATGGGTTTTGGCAAAAGATTTAGTTAACGTTCAATTTTGTGAGCAGTTATTATTGGTCAAACGTAATAGTTACAGCAATTGGGATAAAATTATTCCTCGAGTTTCTACATTACTTTATCCCTGTATTATCGAAGTTTTTGATGATATGGGAATCAAACCTTTTGACCATGGGTTAAATGGACTGCCATATTATTTGCACATTTTGATCACTCGCAATAAAGAGGCAAACACGACTCCCCTGCCGAGCATGCAAGACTTTTTCAAGTTTGAATCAAAATGTCCAGAAATTAATAATGACAACTTTTTAGGAAAAAACTCTGAACGCAACGTTACAACTTCTTCTGGGCCCATCTCTTATTCCTTATCGCCTGTCAACATGCCTCACGATTTCGTGAACAAATTTATGCTACAATCTCCCATCGAGAAAAGTAGGTTTTTCGTTAATTTTGAAGACCGTACAGCTGAAAACTTAGAATGGCAAATTTCTGAGAACTCCTTACTTACTACTTCAAAGAAGTTAAACGTTTATTTTGACGATTCCACTAATACTAAAGCGGTGATTATTGGAGACACTAAATTTTGTATAAACAATGACTCTGAGCCACTTTTGAAGTATATTGAAAATAACATTAAAAATCTCAAAAATAATGAGAATGTCCGTTTCCAACATACACTATTTGCCACAGATATGTCTAATCCGCAGGTCCCATCAGTTAAACGTAACTTTTTTGAATCACGAAAATGTAACAGTTACTTTCAGGAACCCCTGACAATCAAATCTCAAAACGAAACGTTTAATTTTCCTGCTCTTGACATGCCTATTCCGAATCCGCAAAAAAGTAAGTATAATTCAAAATATCAGATTGTTTCGGTAAATATGAACGGACCTGCAACTCAAATTAAAGAGTTAATCAAACTGTATAATAAAGCAGCGGTTATCTGCATTTGTGAGCTTGATGACGAGGCCTCCTTTTATGCTGAAGGGCTTAGACTTCCTCAAGGATATTCGATTTTTCACCATAAACCGGTCAAGCATACCACCCTTACGGGGATTAAACTTCAATTAATTTTTTCGGCTATTATTGTAAATCATAGAATCATTAAAAACGTCACACAAATTGCGGTCGACCCTCCTTTTACTATGATTTATATTAAGGATCCTGGCCTACATCTTAATGTCTGCTCCTTTTACAGACCTAATGTTGGCGTTAAAATTGGAGCATTATCAAACCACTTAAACGTTATATACAATAATAATACTGTCTTTTTAGACCAAATGGCTAAAATCACTCAAATACAAGCTAAAGTTGCAGCAGTCATATGTGGCGACTTAAACGCATCATTGCACATTAAACGCTCAGGTGAGGTCAAAATTGTAAATGAATTCAATTTAATCTTTAAAAATTACACAAATCATGTTAAAGGGTCCCTTACTCATTTCCCCACACAGGATGATTACGCCCCCACCTCCATCGATATTTTCTTATCAATAAATTGTCAACCGCATGATTTTTATATTGAACCTGGAACGTTAATTTCAAATGATGGACACTCAATTTTGAGCCTGACACTTAGCCAAAGTTTTTCGGTTACAGACGAGAACGATACAGTACTCTATTTCAAACGTAATGAAATGACAGGTTTTCAAATTTTTCATTTCAGTAAAATCCTTATGCCCTTCCTGGACCACAAGCTTATGGAAAATCAAATCAAAGCCAGATGCTGGTGGGGAAACTCAATCACGCATTCGGCAAATGTTCTTAAATGGGACGCACGTCAAGGAAACCAAACATCTATTAATAGAAGTTTATATTTTCTGCATGACAATGATTCTTATTCTGCCATTTTAAAACGTTTTTTAGTTCAAGCCTTCGATTTTTTATGCCCAGAAGAAATAAAAGCTCAAAAAGTACCCAAATTCCAAAACATACTTAGTACGGACACGCACAAACTTCGTATGTTTTTATGTTCGTTACACGTTCATCTGCAAAAAACGCATGAAACCAAAGCACGTCGCGCATTGTGTGAATTTATTAAAACTACTCAAATTAAATTGAGAAAAGCAATTAGGAAAGATAGTCGTATTGGAATTACTCGACTCCCAGATGGGTACCCTCTATCGCCCAACCACCTTTTTCAAATAAATAATCGATTACACCCTAAAATACGCTCAGATATTCATACAACTGAATATTCCGCTCAGGAATTGGCTGACTTTTTTGAAAATTTGCAGTGGAAAGGCGCAGAGAATAAAATTGCTGAAGTGGGTCTTATTGATATTTATTCTAAATATAATATTAAAACTCCAGAGGTTAAGTTCAGATTCGAAGATTTTCTGCCTGAATGGGATGGTAAAACTAAGGCTACTTCCATTAAACAGTGTATTATTAGTCTTAAAACGCATACTCGAGGTTTAAACTCTCCGATAAACAAAAGAATAATGTCCTATATGGCGAATGAAATGCACACGCATTTTTATAATGCTGCTATTTCAGATATTTTACTCGGTATCTATAACAAAGACTATTTAACAAACAAATTAAGACCCATTGGTAAGAAAAAGCCTCATTTGAAAATAGCAAATCACCGATTTATATCGGTCCCTTCACCGCAATGTTCATATGTCGGAAAGTTGGTAAGTGCAATATTAAACGTTTATTCTGAAAAATACAATTTGCAAACTGAATCACAACATGGGTTCAGAAAAGGAAGGGGTACGCATACAGCTATCAGCGAACTTGCTCTTGATATTATAAACGTTCATGATTCTCCAAAAATCATAGTCTTTTTTCTGGATGCCGCCAACGCGTTTGGGTCAATCCCTTTTTCCAACATAATTGCCATATTACGGCATATTATTCATAAAAATTCAATGGGATATTTTGAGCAACTTTTGCAACCCCGTACGGGTGTAGTAGTTCACAGAGGTGAAAAGTCAAATGATATTCCCCTACCTGAACTGGGAGTGCCACAGGGCGAACCCGTGTCGCCATTTTTATTCAATTTGGTCGTAAACGGCCTAAAAGACATTTTAACACATCCCAGGGTTAAGTTTGAATTATTCGCTGACGATTTGTCTTTAGTTGTCTACAGCGGCCCGAATGACTCCGACGATCAATTTAAAACGTTCGCTTCCTCTATGATCAAGAAGGTTACTGGTTATCTGGCGGATTCCGGCATAAATTTAAACTTCGGAAAATGCCACTTTATGGCTTTTGGTAAGCCCATTAACTTTCAAGAACTTACAGTTTCTGGAACTGATAAAATCGTTAGAGTGGAAAAAACTGTTCTGCTCGGGTTTAATTTTCGTGTCGATTTATCTTTTGTGGATCATCACAACTTTTTAGTGGGCAAAATGTTTCAAATTCGGCAAAAAGTCCGAAACTTAATTGGATTAGATTCTACTAAACGTTTAATCAATCTTGCCTATTCACTTATTTTCGGCTCTCTAAATTATGTTATTTGCATTATGCCCCGACTCACGAAAGGACAATATAATAAAATCCAATCTATTATTAATAGTATATTAATGGATATTTTAAACATTCCTTTCGCTGATCGTCGCGGCTATTCCCAAGCAAAATTATTGAACAGAGTACATTGGCTGTCCTTTTATAATAACCACGCCCGTTTACAGCTCTCCTTTTTTAATAAGGTGTTCCGTACTACAAAAACTGATAAACTTTATAAAGTTATGGAAACGTGTTTTCGATATGAAAATGGTGACCGTCTGGGCGTTACTAAAACTGACGCTAAGATGACTACTAAACGTTTCAATGACCCCATGAGTTTCTTCCGCAAACAAGTTACAAAAAACTTTTATCCATCCTTTGACATCCGGTCCCCAGAGTACAATCATATTCCCAACAAAATGAAGGCTTTGGTCTTTCCGTTTTGTGCGTTTGATGTTTTCAATTTATTACCAAAGGAAATTAGACACTTACTTGGGTCTACTTCATTCGATCAAGATATAAATTTGTTCTTTCACTCTAAGTGTCAACACAGGCTGAGCGGGGGTGAATTTGAGAGCTGTAACACTTGTAAACTCAAAAATATGATTTTTAATAAATACACGCAACATTTTCGAGTAAATAAGTTCAATGAAACGTATAATTTGATCAAAGAAAGACGGATTACTGAGCTAAACCTTAACCAAGATCCTCAAGAGCTCGTTTCAAAAATTGATTTTGAGAATATTGCACTGGAAGCTGCTAAGATTGATATGGTTAACCCGCAGGGTTGTCAAGGACATTTTGGTAGAAAATTCATGCAGTATTCTTAATATACATTACTTTTCCGAAAATTAATATTAAAAACGTTCAGAACAATTCTTCTCGGATGATACACGCAATAAATTCTATTTCGTCCGGATCTATGAGGACAACTTTAAATTCATTCGCATGACGGAAAAAGGGCTTTATGCTCTCACTGATGAAACGGCATCATATGGAAATATTCTTTCCCTACTTCCAGTAGAACTGTATTTGCACTTGCTGTCGGGATACGGGATGGGTATTATTAAATACGAAGCGCATCTTGACACAAACTCAGCACCAATTTCATGGTTATCGCTCGAGCTGTCCGATCAATCAGCGCGTGTTTTGCTAGAAAAAGGACCTAAGAATCACGACGAGGTAAACGAAAGCCTTCGCTGGTTTTTCCAACAAAGGAAAAATTTGCTCTCCCTTGATTTTGTTCGCACTGATGACGCTAAATTAATATCTTTTCATAAAGAGATGACTTTTTCTACTACTTGTAGGAATAACATTGATTTTCTACTTGACCGTTTTGAAGATCATGAACTCATAAACGTTTGGAATGAAATATCTGAAAAATCCTTCGAGTGGGCTTTTGCAATTGAAAACCGAGATTTGAACATACCAGTACCTAAACAATACTGGAATTTTTATACTGATGTAGCCGAATCTGTTTCGCCCATTTTTGGACCAAAACCCAAAAAGCCTAAATTGGACGTATCTCTTGATAATACAGTCCCTCAACTCCCCGACCTTTCCATGATTAGCCCAGAAAATACTGGGCTTGATGATGATACTCTTCCTATGAACGTTTCAGAAAATAATATCATGCCGAAAATGCGTGAGATTATAGAGAAGCTTTCTAAAGGATCAGATGATCTTCAGAAGGAAAATTCTATGCTTCGAGAACTTATATTTGAACATAATTGTCAGTCAGCTGATGTCATTGTCATTCCCCATGACATTAATAAATATTTTCGAGAAAGTTCTAACATGACCGAGTCGGCATTGATCAATTTATTCAAGAACCCGCGACCCTTTCCGGAGGTTGCCCTTGAATTTCTTAACGACCTCATGACTGACAAAATTATGGCTGAAAAGTTAGGTAAACTTTTTCAGGTTATTTTACCTATGATCCCGGACGATAATTCTGAATTCAATCCAGAAAATGAGTTCATGAAAAACCTATTAAACGTTCAGGTTCCTAATTCAAACAAAAAGCCTACGAATGATAAACAGAAAGCGCTATTTTTGGTCAAGAAACTTTACGGAGAGATTCAAGCCCTTATTAATTTAATGCAAGAAGGACAAATGAAACTTCAATCGGTCACTATTGATGAGTTCACTACAGTTTTTGGATCCCAAATGGGGGCCCAATGTGAGGTACTTCGGCATTACATAAATTTTAATTTAAAATCCATGACCCTAGCTCCGTTAAAGTTTCTTGGACAAGCTTTATACTTTGTTCACACTATGCATGTTATGATGGTACAAGACAAAAATACCAAAAATCTCTTTAAAGAAAAAATGGCTAGAGCGCTGTCCGCGCTAGAAAAGCCGGAATTGCTGGTCGAATTTTATTCATCCTTCTCAGAATTCTTAAAATAGTATTCCTTTCCAAATTAGTTTACAGCTCAATTATTAATATGAAATGACTCATACAATCGTTTAATAAAAATCACTTACTTATGTCTTATTGTTGTGTTTATTGATTCAGATTTATAATGAAAATTTATAATATGATTGAGTATGAATATAATGATAATATAATGGAGAAACTTTTTATTAATCCCAAGTCACTATCTCGGGTCTGTTTTGAGCTGCTAAAACCGGTAAGCTCCCTTTAACCCACATAGTTTCATCGGAACAAAATGGTACGGGTTTAGTTAAAGAATAGAAAATAACGTGTTTATCCGAATAAACATATTTCTGTACCACTCCTATAAACATTGAAAAACGTTGAAGTACTTCTTCGTTAAAATAATCATGATTTGTATCATACTCCGCGGCCATATATGAAGCCAAATTATGTTTAAAATCTGTAATGTTCAAAACATAGGTCTCATTATCAGTAAACTTTTCTGACATTTCCCGAAATAACCTCTCATTATAATTTAACGTTAAAATTAGATCTGCACCATCAAAACTAGGATAACTCCATTCTACGTCAGCCCAAGTAGTACCCGCGGGCAATGGACAATAACGCCCGTCTAGAGGATAACTTAATAAAGGTAATATATTTTCAGGACAAAGGGCTCCGTTTGGGGTAAACCTATGATTGGTTATATCCAAGAGCCAATTATTTTTTAAATCACCGGGACATAATTTTTCTACAGCTTTTTCAAAGCTCGATTTAGCTCGTTTAGTTATTATACACGAGTCAGCAGTGCAAAAGGCGCAAGTTCTTAAAAAAGGCGAATCTATTATCTCCTGGTGACCTAAATCAGCTTGTCTAAACTTAAGACTCATCTCTGGGTATAATGTGTGCATTTCTGAATTAGTCTTTGACAAAGTGTCCAAATTTTGTAAGTTATTTAAATGGGCAGAATATATAGAATCGAAAGTTCTGATTTTTGGAAGGCAACTGTATCTGGGATGTCGTCGGTTATAGTTCGATAAGCAGACTGACAATGCACTCGTATATTGGCCAAAACTTGCCTTTACATCGTCTGGTTTTAATTCATCAGCTGTTCAAGGTTATGAATTTGGAATGTGGGTTTAAGAGTTGTTATTAGCTAATTTGGAAATTTGATAAAATGAACGTTTAATAACCATTCCTTTGAGTTCCGTAAATCCAAATTTGGAAAATTGGGACCATGCCGAATGGCCGAAGTCGGTTAAGTTAGCACATATGTTTATTTTAGGCAAACATCGTTTTAAAATCCAATACATCCTAGAGCATTTCTCTTTGGTCAGACTGGTTATTTGAATTGATAACTCGCCCAAATTACTGGCACTAGTATAATACTCAAAACCAGTTAATGAAAACCAAAATCTCAATAGACATCTTAATTCGGACATCCCGTGTTGAACCGAATTTTGACCTTGGCCAGTTACTACGTTGTAGGTCTTTGTTTTCACTTGATACGATTTATCGGTCAAGTCATCTTTCCAAGTTAACTGACCATTCGAAAATTGTTTACCATGCATAAAACTACATATGGAATGGCATATGACCATTAAGCTTTCGTGTACCTTTAAGGACTTATTTTTCACATCGGCGCAAGTCGTTAGACGCTTACCACATCCAGAAGTTGACTCTACGCACGCTAAATCTCCGCATACGCGCAGCAATTTCCTAAATAAGTAATATTTGAATTATGCCTTTTAATATACAATAAATAACGGTGATTCGGTGATAAAGAATCAGAATGAACGAATATGATTATATGAACGTTTAATTTTAATATCAAATTAATAAATTGTCTTACCCGATTCCTACGCCATTATTGCAAATAAGTTTCTTTAGTTGAGTATTGTAAGCAAAATGTACCAATTCGAAATTACCACGAGTTACGGAAGCATGATGATACATTAAGTTCATTTTTGCAATAATTAAAGACTCTGGGTCTAACTCCCATTGTTGGCTGGCACCTTCGCATACCACATTATAATTTCCAGTAATTTCTAGACACGTTCGTGTAGAATAAGCTTAGCTGGATTAAAGTATTAATTATTAGAAAACTTTATATACCTTAAACGTTTAAATAAACTAAAAAACATAAAAAGTTGTGAAATGATCTTGAATGTTTTCTTCCTTTTTTCGCGCCTAACCAGGGTGTCGATGGCGACTTGGTTGGGTGCGAGCCTACTAATCTTAAGATTGGACGTTCGAATCCCGATGGGCTCAAGTAGATTTCTGCTGGCCGATCGGGTTCGACAAGGAAATTGTAGATGCGAATTCGCATCTACAAAATCCAGGCTGCAAAAATTTGCAGGTAAATCCCACATTACGAGCACTTTCCCAAGTTAAATTCTAATCCCTTTTGTTATTATTTTTGCAAACGTTTATCAAAATAATATCCTCTATTTCATTACTTACGGTCGGTTAGGCTAAAAACGGTTCAAACCTAAAAAATAAATAATGTTACCACTTTTTGGTAACGTTACTGAACTGCGCGTCTAATGCCTATATGGTCTGTCATTTGACATTTATAGCACACCAAGCTTATTTCTGAAAGTTTAATCGTCGAAAAAGTGATTTCCGGCTCTTTAATTATTTTTGTATTACAGTCTTCCCCCTCTTAAGTACCGTATTCAGTGAGGAACATGTTTTTCCGATAAAAATCTTTTGCGTTTTTATATTAGAACGATATTCCGTCAAATTAATGTTAAAAACTTTATCTAAAAAACATTTTAATCCATGCCTTCCCGATATACATTGGGTAAGGTCACTAATTCTACTTCTATTTTTGAGGCCTGGCTGTCCTTCCCAAGTGATATTAGCTCACTTTCGGTTAATAATGCGTACATTAAGGGCGAAGTTAGCATTTGATCTATAGAAGTAGCGTAATCGGTCTTGTTTGAACTAAACAACATCAAATTTTGAGGCTCAGACTCCACAGTATGCTGTTTGGTTTTGTCAATACTGGCAAAAAGATACTGGCCAATTTTGGAAATCAGGTCAGTACGATAAGCTGACCAATCCAAGTCTTCATAATCATGCTTCTTTTTGAACAATTGCAAATTTATATCAGAAACACCGGCTTTACGCAGGAAGGTTAATAATATGCCATATCGTATCTTAGATAATTAAGTTGGAACGTTTAAAAATTTTGATGTCATATATTACCGTTAAGTTTCTTTCGCTCAGAGTACCGGCCAGGGTGTCACATAAAGTCATGAATAAATTGTTCAGTCCAGAAATATTACATATAGCTAAGTCCAAAGTATTTAGCAGATGTACGCTTTCTGGCTCCAAAGTTAATCGAAACAACATAAGTATTATTGAAACAAAATGGGGGCGCAAATCGTTTAGATTTGGCCCCTTGGCATTTAGCAGCGGAATATTTACCACACTTGATAACATTTTTGCGAGTTTCTACAAAGAAGCTTTAAGTATTCATATTGTTGTGAAGTAAACGTTTAATTCAGAGTTAAAAATTTTCAAATTTAAAATTCACCTTCTAAAAACCCTAGAAATGTTCGTTTGACTTACTTGTGTCGCTGTGACTACAAAACTGAAAACTATTTCGTCCGGAAACTTAATTTTAGATCGGGAATTCTAGAAATTTAATGTTAAGAACAAAGTCTTAATGTTGTTTAAAATCTGGATTTGGAATTAAAGTCTTATTGTCACACATTAGTCTCTATGTCACGCTCGACCAATCAAAATTTAGTAAGCTAACACTTAGTTTACCAGAAAATTGGTAAATAATTAATTTCTGTAAAATTATCGGAAATTAGGATTAGAGAAAATAATCAGTATGGAAATGTCCTGGAGAGAACCTTATACCCAGAATCATATTGATGATTGGGATGGCCTTGTAGCAAGTTGTAACCAAATCGAGCATGATTTAGGCCAGTTTTATGTCGACTGGCCTCAAATAAAAATTAGTTATTACCATAACTTTCATTACTACCCAAAGTGCTTTCCACGGAAGTTATTTAAATTAATTATTTTGACCAAACATGCTCGAATGACCCCAGAATGGGGCCTGGATGAACCTAGTCAAATTTTTGGGTATGAAAAATTTTCTGCCCTTGAAAAAGGCATTTTCTACTTGGCCCGTTCACTCGACTCGGATGATTACGGTAAAGCACATACAGTCCCGGTGGTGAAAAATTTCCTGGCTAATCGTATTTGGGTCCTTGACGTGGCTTTTCGTCGTTGGGTGGAACAGTATACTGGTTTTTACAACCCACATGTTCCGAGTATTTTGGATCGATTTGACCGACAGTTTGATAAAGTTGTAAAACCAAAGAAATTGTTCAAAAGATACGTGGATAATCCAGCTAAGTACTTCAAAAGCCTCAAACAATTTCCTGAATGGTTTTAGGACAAGGTTCACGAATTCTCATGAAATTTTTTCCGTCTTTCTTATTGGCCCCTTAGTTAACTGCGGTCATATGTTTAATTGCTTTTGGCAACTCAAGATAAACGTTTACAGAGAAATTATTAAAATTATTAAAAAAGTTATTTCGTTGATAAAAAATTTTTTATAACTCAAAAATGGCCCTCCATAGATTCTCTGACCCTAAAGACGGGCTTTGTATTATGGACACCGAAGGCCGAAAAGGCATTCCACAAATTGCCGCTTATCTACAGTTGCGGAAAATTTTTGTTAAAGTGGAAGAAAGAAAGGGATACATGTTTTTTGACGAGCCCATGCCTTTGGCCCTTTTCGGACATTTAAATTCAGTCTGGCCTGATTTAACTCGTCCAAGATATTTTCGAACTGGGTACGACTATTTTGATAAAATTGGAGCTTGGCGAGCCGAGGCTCAGAAAAATCTGGATCATAATCATTTGGACCGAATTTTGGCTAGTAAGGAGTTCCAGAACTATTTGGAAAATAAAATAGTAACTGAAGCCTTAAACGCCTATCAAATAGTAGGGCGTTCTACGGGTATCGAGGAGCTGGAAGTTGTGAAATTTATGGGAACCTTAATTAAGCAACTTTATTATGCCTTGGAATCATTGGACGTTTATTGTTAACACATTCCAATCGACAAAGGTCGACTATAAACCAATTTTCTGATCTCTGTACTTATCTTTTCATTTATCAAAATGGTGAAAATGTTTGATTAACATACGGTGTCGACAAAATGTTAGCCGTATTATATAGCACTGCCCCCGATATTTTTCTCACCTTAAGTTTAAAATGTAGTTGGTCTGCTTTAGTAGATTGGCTCTCTTAAGTGGAAATTTCGGGAGTTACACGTTCTTAAAATTAAGAACTCCAGTACAGTCCTTAGACGGTAATCGGGCGCCATTAGTCCGACGCCTTCTCATTATCTAACACATGTTTGTGCAAATATTTTTGTCGATCGTGATGGCGGCCGATTCATGATAAGGGACTGTACTTGTTCTTTGTTTAATCGCTTAGTTTTTGCAGCTTGATGCCCTTATATTTCAATTATTTACAAAAAGGATACAGCTATCACATTGCCCTGTAATATCTTTCTCATGCCCATTCTACGTTCCTTTCGTTATTTTTGTTTAATCGGTGCTTTTTCGTGTTTCCAACATGTATTGGCTCCTATAAACATAGGATGTCATGTATATTTGTACATTTGTCAATTTTTGTAAATATTTATAAACGTTCAATATAACACTTCTAAATTCGAAAAACATTGGAATATTGCCTATCTTCAACATTTCATTCATAAACTTGTACTTTTAAACTATTCCACTATAATACCTGGTTACATTCAATACACTATCAAATAGCCATAAAAATTAGGTCTGAGCTTAGGCGGTACACAATGGAGCTTTTGCTTTATTTTGGACATTAACCTATTCTTGGACCTGTGTTCAGTTATTTTCTTGCAATACTAACGTAGATTTTTACAAATTTACATTATAAAAAGTGGAAAAATTCGCCTAATAAAACAATTTGGATGATTGTGCATTTTTGTGCGCCGCTGAGCAGTAAATGGTTGGGTAGCTAGGTAAGTTTTTTATGCTACCTTCACACACAAAACACAAAAGTTGATCAAAATATTTTGAAAAGTATTAAACGTTTGAAAGTATATAATTTCAATTATGTTGTCCACCTTGAGAGCTAAGAAGGACGAGGAAAACGATGATCGGGTCGAGGAAGTACAGGACGTTATCAGATATAATGTCTTTATGGCCGTAGTCCACCTTAGTAAAATTATAAAATCAGAGATAAACGTTCAAAAAAACGAAGGTACTTTCTGTGCATTTTACCAGTCCAACCCGCGATTAGCGGATGTTATTTTGCGAAACAGCCTTGGTAAACAAAAACTGAGCTGGTTCATTTTTGCGTTCATCCTGACCTTACAAGAAATTTCTACTTTCGAATTTTTCGCCTCGACTACTCGAGAAAGAAAAATCATTATCAAGGGACTCGAGCTTATTTTGATCGAAAATTTTGAGCCCTTATGGAATAATCCATATATTTCCGCCTTTGTTTTTCCCGAATTGCATAAGGTTATGGAAATTTTCGCAACCCAACTTCGAAAATGGGAAGTTGAAGCTCTAGACCTTGACTAATATAGAATTGTTAGTGTAGCACTTAGATTTTATGTTAGTTCACTTTCAACAAAAAACCACATTATCATTTGCGCAAAGTCTATTTCTTTAAACCTGTTAGTTTTGTTAGGCCAAATTTTCTCACCGTTTTATTTAAAAATTACATTATTAAATTTAGTTTTTTTGATGCATTTAAAATGTTTAATGGATTTTAATCTTACTAGATAATGGATGGTTTGAATCCAGTTCCACTTGTCTCGTTGGTAAATGACTATTCTGAGGCTGACCTGCGGCTCATGAACTCTGTCCCCAGTTGGAAGCTCATGAATCAACGTTTTCATATTAACGCTAGTACTGCGGGTTTTTATAAGGGTATGTTCGTTACGGTTCGGGGACGTATTATGACTATTTCTGAAGGGAAATATACCATATTTACGGGATATGGGTCCCTTTTGGCGACGGTTAATTCTGAGTTCTGCGGGGAAGCTGATGGTAAGGTCGACGACTTTGTTTGGTTGGAAGGGCTGATGGATCAGTCTAAAACTTTGCAGATCTACGAAATGTTGGTCATGGAAAATTGCGGTGACGTTTCCCTTCAACTGCACTCAAAAACTGCATCTATCTTGCACGCAAACCGAGATGTTTTTTACGGCAATGGAGATGGTCGACTTTCTTATCACCCAGAGATTTCAGGCGCTGATTAAACGTTCCATTTTTTGAAAAACTTTTAAACAAGAGATTTTTCCGAGAGATTTATAAAATAAGTTTTACAGTGTGAGTTATACTTTACCTTTTCTTGCTTTAGATTAAACGTTCATGACTTCTGACGATGCCGAGATAGTACTTATAAATTTCCATGAAATTAAGATTTTTAAGGAAATTTGGGACTTTAATAAAGTGCTTAATAAAAAAGTTACTATTGCAGCCCCATTCCCAAACGACCTTAATGCTACATTCACCATTGAGTTTATCCAAAACAAAATGGCCCTTGCTCTCCCTATCATAATGGGACCTATTATTATGGATTTTTTGTACCAGAAATACAAACATGTTCAAGGCCCGGTGCTTACTAATTTTAATAAGTTTCGGGATCAATTTCATTTCGCTTCCCTTAAAAACGAATTCACCCACTTTCGTTCTCTCCCTGGTATTTTCTGGCGACAACTTCATGATTTTCTGGCCCATTACGCTGCTCGGACTTTTTTTTCCGCACAGCTCATTTCTCCTACTGAATGTTCCATTAACGTCAGGGTTTTTAAACTACCTCAGCCTATTCGATTCATTATTAAACGTTTTTGATTCTGTTACGAATGGAAATTATATTTATCTTACCGATAAGTTTGAAAACAACGCTGACCCTATACTGGGGCTTATGCCAGTCAAATATTTGGGCTTTTCAGGAGGTTTTTTCTTAAACCGAACTTCTGCTCAACTCGATGCCCCTGCCGCTAATGCTTGCAACTCCCTGCTCCGCGATAGACTAAGATTCAACAACCTGTCTCGTCCAAATACCAATAGTTAGTATTACTATAATGTTTGTTTTAAACGTTTAAGGTAGTTGTTTCGTTTTTGCATCTTTTTGAGCTCTTTATTTCTTAGTTTTTCATGATATAAACGTTTAAAATTTACTTCGCTGTTCAAGTATTTATCATTTCTAAACCTTATCTCACCCCTACCCCCCCTTACCCCCTCCTTACGGTGGTTTCGCTTTTCTCCTGCTTTCGAGGAAAGCGATCACTAAGGCTAAATTTTTTCATTTTTTAGGCAACTAGTAGCCCGTTTGGCGTCTTTCGATGGGATGGGAACCTGCCCTGGAAAAGTCGTCAATAATTTTCTCACTGTAAACGTTTAATTTCTTTTTATTCAAGTCAACATTCATTCGAGTGCCATCGCGGAACTGCTATTGGAAGGGACACACTCGATATCAAGGCTATAAAACTAGTTGCTTATGTACAAAATGTTAAAATATGTAAATCTTTTATTTCAATAAAAGTGTCAGTTGCAATCTAAAAAAAATCCTTTTCTAACGGGTGTTGGAAGAAGTTTGTTTTTGTACTAGTCTTTGTAACATAGGCTATGTTACATAGCCGAGAAAACTGCGCNGTTTTTTGTCAAAAAATTTCGATTTGCTCATTTCTATAATAGTTACCATAAAAACTCACAAATCAGAGAATACTATTACATAACTTTCTTCCAACAGAGACGTTTGATTCTCGACAATAGCGTCCTTAATGGGATGAAGTGTCATAAAGTGTCCATTTTCTGACTGTTTTGGGGACATTTTTGCACAAAAAGCGTCCGTATTAGAAGCAATCATATTGTGTGCGTCTGTATTAAGAGTAAGGACTGTATATCCTTTAAAATTTGTATAATACAAAAGCCATACAAAAACACAACATACATCATTGAAACGCTACTGAAAGGTAAGGGAAAATGTTTTAATAAAAGCTGCTACATCCTAAAAAAGCCACCATGAAGTTGAAATTCTGATTTAGGTCTCATTGCTCCGAGTCTTCTGCCATCTCAATATCGATGAGAATTTCGTCGAGT
The DNA here is from genome assembly GCA_004367875.1 of Oikopleura albicans. Lineage (NCBI taxonomy): Eukaryota > Metazoa > Chordata > Appendicularia > Copelata > Oikopleuridae > Oikopleura > Oikopleura albicans. The sequence goes on along the minus strand of SCLG01000090.1, from coordinate 1,367 downwards.
TCTGCATTTATTTCCTCAGCAGTCATCAAATCTAGCCCAGTTGGTATAACCGGAGCTTCTTTAACAGGATTTGCCATTTTCCTACCGTATACGATTACACAGAACAGTATTACTAGAAAGAATTCTGAATACTGTTCTTTTTCCATCTCGTCTTTTCTATATATGACTATTTTTTTAACGGTTAAATGATTCGTAAACTGCTGGGAACACGATTACAATGTACGTGCAACATTCACAGCACATTGACAACAAAATAATTATATCCGGTAGCTGGAATTTTGAAAAGGTTTGTGTAGTGTTCTGAAGAACGTCACTGAAAAATGTTACACTATGACGATGGAGTTGACGAAACTCGAAGAGCTTATAGTTATTAAATTAATTATAATACATAATATGCTATAGTCCTAAAAGCTTAAATATGTTCTTTTAGTGACACCGACTTAATTGGACACATGTATTTTTGGTCGATGTCAGACTTGGTATTAAGGGTTAAGGTCCGTCTAGACGCAAACAGCCGAAAGTCCATACAGTATCTGTTTCGGTTCTTTTGGTCCCTATTAAGATTTTTTTTCGCTAAAATGGTCCTTTGATTATTTTGGGCACGCAAGGGCCATTATATGTTCCATACAATGTTCCCTATAGAGTGAGACGCTCTCGTTCGAATGTTTTTTTGTGAAAAAATTATTAAATTGAGCGGTCTAGGACTGGGACCATTTTCTAAATTTATTTTTGAGACACGAAATAGCGCTGTGGGGGCATATGTGTTGAGTTGTGGTTTTATTTTTTTAATAACATAGTCGGACAAACACTTCTGTAGCGACATGCAAAGTTTGAGATGTATTGTTATCGTACTTTCAGAAAAAATGGAATAATTTCCGATCACACTTTTTTAAGAAAAAGGGGTGTTTCCCAATCTTAAGCTTGCAGCAAACGGCCAAATTGCCCGTTGAAAAAGTAAGAGAATAGTTTTATGACAAGTTGCTAAATTTTAACAAGTTTTTTACATATGACTATTTTAATAGCTTGGTTGATTTTAAATTGTTACATGTTAATAATTGTTCCAGCAGATAGGCTCTTAACATTATTGCTGAAGGTTTCGATTCTCCATTCTTGTTTTTCCCCTTTTCGCCGTTGTACTCGGTGAAAGGGGATAAAGCTGAATGCGGAGCCAATTTTATATTAGGAAATTTTTTTTAGTTTTCTCCTTTTTCCAGCTACACGGCAGAGCCTACATCTGGAAAACGGTGATACTGGCGCGTGGAAAAAAATTGTCACCGAGAAAATTTCGTTTGTAGGTTTAAAATTCTACTCACTCGTACTTACTCTACTTTGATGGTCCTGAATCGAATGAGCATACTCTCGAAAGC
>SCLG01000089.1:698490-716738 GCA_004367875.1 Oikopleura albicans | reverse complement strand
CAGGTTTTGACGCCCATTATGTTTAACACAACTAAGTTACGGCAACCATAGAAATGTTTATGTTTGCATGAGTGAAGCGTATTACTGTTTTTTTTACGACAACTATGCTCTTTTATTGTAGAGACTAAATTTTTCAGTGAATAATGAAAATGGACAGTGAAATTGGTGCCTAAACAGGCAGGTGTCGCTTGACCCAACGTTGTGCATTTTGTCGAGCACTAGTGCAGCCAAGCAAGCCCCAATTTCGGTCCTCCATTAAACATCACCTCACTACGTTCGAAGCATAAAACGAGAACGATAACCATTGGCTGGCCAATAAGGATGCAGTCTCTTTTTAGCGAATATATTATTTTTATTTACTTATCCTTTTCAGTGTTTTGAAAATTGATCTTTTTATAATTTATTTTACTTTTTATGTTTATAAATATATTCGCATCTTTTTTGGTTAATTTTTCTAGAATTCGAGGTTCCAGATAATTTTTCGATTTTGTTCATTCACGCAAAGTGATTAAATCAGAGAATCACCAGGATATACAGGGAGTGATAAAAACATAATAATTTTTATTTAAATAATTTTTAATTACTTTTTAATTATTTTTGTTTTGTTTTGACTAGAACTTGGTTGTGCTACTCTTAGTCGTGTATATACAGTATCAGTGCCGATAATTTGTTTTTCTCATGGATTTTTTCATACAGATTTTACTTCTGGTAGACCGTATTTTTTGAGACATTATGTATAATAATTTGTCACTCTTATACAGTATGTCCTATATAGATGATGTGAAACAGCTCATGAGAGAAATCGACGATGACATTGCTGTACAGGTCGACTTAATGCACTCTGTTTTGGACAGCGACGAGCACGGATATGGGCATATTAATGATTTAACCCCTGAGAATTCGGTTTTGTATCATATGGCCCTCAACCGAGTAAGTATAATTCTAGAAATAAATCACTCCCTTATCACCGGTACAATGATTTTTAAATTCAATTTTTACTGTACTTCTATAAAAGCAACACCCCGGTATTTTTTACTTGTTTCCAATTTATGGTGTCACGTAGATACGGCACCGGTTACCGTGTCTGTTTAGTGTATTTTTTATTTATTTGACAACATGTTCTGAATTACGTTTCACAAATTTACCTCCCTAGAAAATGTATATTGTTGACTTTTCCGAAAATTATATAATTTCAGGTACGTGACCTAACCGAACTTCGAAAAGACGCCATGTGTGCCTATAATTCTATGCGGGCAAAACGGGATGTAATGTGGTTGGCTCCGGATTCCACCAGTGAGTCCGATAACGACCAAATGGACACTTTGTCGGATACGGCTGAATCCGATGCTTTGGTTGGTCAACATGGCGTGGCGCGTTTATTTCACCGAGAAAATGATTCGAACGCGTCAACTTATTTCGAGACTCAGTCTGGTACTTTCGGTGGTTTTGACGCTGATGACGAGGATTTACCCTCGTCTGTGGACACGCATATTCCCATCCCGGTTATTTACACGGGCGACGGTTTTGATACAATTTTAACAAAATTGTTATCACCTGCCTTGGCACAGGTGCAGCAAGTTTTTAACGCTGATAATGAGCCCATCGACTCTATGCTCATTCCTATGCAAGGCATTTCGCTTGCCGCATTTTTCGATGTAAGCATCTTTTATTTTATTCGAAGTTCTTTAAATTAACTATTTCACAATGGGTAATAATTATTTTTGAAATAATTATTCCGACGCGATTCGGCACATTTAGTCTAGCCAATTGTGCCGAATCGCGTCGTCGCCGACATTTCATCATTTCACCTATATTTTTCATCAATTTTCTGATCTAAAATGTGTCACCTTAATATATTTTCCCTTTAAATTTCATAATTGCAAACAAAATGTCACAGTTCGTTTTTTTAGTGTCTGAAATTGGTTATCCGACCACATTTGCACACAACTGTTGACATTGTTCATTATCAGTTTCGAACGCCCGCATTGGTTACCAATGAGCTTTTCCCCGTTCTCATTGATGCTTTGGATTTGGTATTTCAGCATTATTGTAATGCGAATTTAACCAAATTGTACAATGCGCTTCATAGGAACGTTGTATATTACATATATTTCTGATTTTATTGTGTCTAGTGAAAGGTGAAATAGATGACACATATTCAGTTTTAGTAGTTTAACACTAGGTTTGCCCGTTTTTCATATCAAATCATGTTTCGAGATTTTTGTACAAATTTTTATTATACATCTGATACAAGTGTTTACCTCATTATTTTTGAAGTATTTTCATTATAAATTTTTTTATAAATTTTTCTCTCTCGAGGCCTTATTTAACCAGGATATACAACTAATATTAGTCTCACTCTTTTTCATAACGTGAACATCGCACAAATGTTTTATTCGCTGGGAGAGTGGGCATCATTTGTTGACAAAAAACGCACCGATTTATTCATTATAAATCAGGCTGCCAGCCGAATTTCGGCTTATGTTTTGACTGAGTGTGCTGGACAGTTTATTTTTACAAATAACTGGGAGGTTGATGTGGTATCGACATTGGGCCGACAAGTTATGCCGGATTTAACGCGCTATCAGCTACAGCGTACAGCTAATGCGATCGTGGCTAACTTAGATAATCGTGAAAACTTTCCCAGGTATAACGACTTATATACATTTTTGTATATTTCAGTTATTTTTACCCCAGTTGTCGTTTACTACTAAGTATGCCATTTCAACCACGATGTGGAACTTTGTCCACACTCAAAAATTTTCTCCACCTTGGCATGGTAGCCGCTGGCAGACCCCCCCTTAGCAAGTAATCGACAACTCGGCCAAATTACGAACTAAACAAAGCAATTAGGTTTTTGTGTCAAAAAATAAGCACATCATTGATTCAATTTGATTTTATGATTTCTATTCGGGGTTTTTTATATTATTTTTTGTCACTTTTTATGCCATTTTTACCTGGTATACTCTTGTTTTTAACCTCCAATTTGTTCCTATCTGACTACGACTTTAACTGTGAATCTGATTTGCAGTCTAAATTTCATGTGATTTTAGCCATTGAATATATCAAATATATTCATGCGTTTTTAGTATTTATTTTTAATATAGTTTCATTTATTCTTTTTCATGTTTCTATGATTTTAATCTGATTTTAGCCCGGCAACACGCACTATTTTGGTCGACGGTCAAGAGCATATTTTTTGGTCCCCTACTGTAGAGTTTTTTTCCAAACTTGACTTTCCCCGAAATGTTCAGGAGCCTTTGAAACAGCCGCGCATTTTACCAGTTTCCGTCCAACATACCGGTGCGACAATTTTGGCTGATAATGCACTCTCAGTGGACCCTATTCCCATTACGGACGCTTTTTTGGTACAGGGTTCCCGATTCAAGTTAGAGTCTCAACGAACCCAACAGGCCCGTATTGAGTGGTTAATTTTTACCAATCGCCCCACTCTACACGATTTTAATTTTGCTCACCGATTTTTGGTCCTAAATGACCGACCAAAGACTTGTGCCTACGGTGCTGGGATCTTACAAAGTTTATGTGGAAATGACAATTGTGATCCATGCAAACTTCGTTATTGTCAAGCCGACACTCATGGAATTTCAACTTCACTTTCGGCGATAATTATTTCCGAGTGGCTCACGTATATTGCACGCCACCAAGCGTCGGAACATACGGTATGTAACAGACTATGGTGTATTGAAACGGTAATATTTCGGTTTCAAAATAAAATTATCCTATAATGTGTAATTTTTCTGGAAAAAAAAGCGTCTTACTGTACTAACCCTATGGATTTGTTTTCGATTCAAATTTTGTTCCTCTTTTTTTACGACCTAATTATTGTCTTTACCTACAAGTTTAAACAATTTTTTATATATCATATACTGTTATAGTATTTTAATGTATCTCATTAGAATACTGGTCAGCCCATGGTTACTGTAACCGATCCTATGAAGCCAGATGGACTTCGAATTCCGATGCTCGCACGATCCAATTCAACCAATGCCTTTACTGGGTTTGGCGAATTTGTTCAAATCATCGTTGGCCGTGGAAATCATGCTCCCAGAAACTTACCTCCTGGGACTGTGAGTATACATTTTCATTTTTACAATATATCGACCTGTATCTATGAAGCCTATTGAATCCCGGACCAAAAAATACGGACAAGACCCGAGCCCCCAACCTGACCCGCACTATTTTTTGGTTCTATTTTGTGGTATATAATATATGTATTATTAATACATAGAAAATGTCTAAATATGTATGTCCTGATTTTTCATTTAGCATAATCTACCACGAAATGAGACCAGTTTTCGACTACTATTTGATCGCGCTGGAATCAAATACGAGTATGATAACTCGTCATACGACCGATTTCACATCAATGTGTCACCTGCTGTGAACTCACCCGCTGTCTTCGAGGCATTTCGCGATGAGTGCCTAATTTTCCTTTTTGGTCGATATGGCCCTCAACAATTCACAATATACGAAGTTCGGGACCTGCTGTCCCCCAAGTTTAATACTTCATCCGCTGAGTAAGTTGAGTCTATATTTCGGTTATAGTAATCCTGGGCCATGATAAATTATTATATTTTATATTTGGGACTTGAACCTTATAATTTTTGTGACGTTATTTTTTAATACTGATCGTATTTTAATCATGTTTTTCGAGTTTTTGTTTTATAATGTTTTTTTAGTGTTTTATGTGAGCGGCGACGGCTGACGGGCCCAGCCCAGAATATGGGACGGCCCGCCGTCCGTCGCCGCTCACTTCAATTTTTTTAGGGCCTTACAGCTGCATTATCAGACGTATTTAACTGAGGTCAATACTGCGCAACACGAGATTTTAACTACAACGCGTTTACTACGGGAGTGGCGTGGAAACATAAACCGCAGTACAACTCGGGCAGCGGCCCATCGGGAGATGCCGCATTTGACTCGACAGCTCATCATAGCGCAGGCTCATCCAGAGCTGCCACTATATGGCGGTAGGGCTGTTTTGAAATTCATGTTTGCGAATGGTTTCTGTCCCGAACGAATCTGTCCTTCGCAAAATGGCGACCCACTGGAGTGTTCATTAAACCGAACAAATTTTATTAAGTTTCGGTCAGTGTTAACACAAAGTCACACTGTGGAGTCGGATACCCGGTATTATACCTTTGGAAACCGTGGTGTACATGTGCCAGCGGGCGCACAAGGTAAAATATTTATTATTACGTACAGTACTTAATAAGATATTTTATGCTACTTTTTTTGAAGTACACTACTTTTTTGCTCTTAAAAGTTGTGAGATATATAAATTTGCGCTCACTTTTTTTCCCTTGAAAACTGTATTTTATGAAAATTTCGTTTAGTGGCCAAAAAAAAACTGTTATGTTCACTACGGCGACTGCCACCATTTTACATGGGAGTCATCGTAATTTACCATAGCATTTTTTTGTAATTTTTGGTTATGAATCCTAGTAAACCAAGTTTTACCCAATTTTGATTAATTTTTTAGATAATCAAACATTGGTGATTGCCAAAAACGAGGGTTTCACGATGGAGACAATTACTGATTATCTACAAGCGTTTTGCACTCCTATGGTCCATTACACATTCCGCGACAATGGTTTTGATGGGGTACATACCCGCACGTACCGTGGTGCAGTTTACAAATTAAACGAACAACGCGGTTACAACAATCTTCCGTTTTTATTTTCATTTTCTACAGCTTCAATTTACCAAGGAAATGTTATAACTGATTGGGTAGCTGCCAATCAAGATGAGTTAACTGCGCACGCATGGTAAAGAAAAGATCGTATTTTTATGTTTTTGTACAAAGAAGAAAATTGAGTCATTGTGAAATCAGCTAAAAAGTGTCTTTGTGTTTATAATCCCATTTCTTCATTCCCCGTATCACGTTATTCTTCAATACTATAACAGCTTTTAATACACAGATATTTCCAAACTTTCCTTTGAAAAAATAACCACCGGCGGGTTTTGGCTAATTACTTGTATAAGCTTTATTTCTAGTTTTACATGTGTTCTCAGTAATATATATTTTTTATTATATATTTTATTTTGATCTCAGATTTACAAAACGTACCCCTATAATATGTTCGAAAGAAAAAAAAATAACGTTCTTTTTTAATGGTTTTGAACCTAGTAAGGTCAGAGGGCCAGGTCGGATCACATATTATTGTCGTTTTCCAAAAAAAGCCTCAAAAAATACCAGGTTTTTTATAAGGTCATAATCTTTAATTTATGTTTTGCACTTCCATTTCATATATGCGTATTTAGCCAAAACCCGCCGGTGGATATTTTATTATGATTTACCTATCGAAATTTGTCGAAAAGTCAATGCTACGAGATTTTTTAATAATACACCCGTCCAATGTAGGCGTCGATTTGCGTACCCGCGACCCTATGGACGCATTTGCCTCAGTATAGGCCCTTTTTCGTCCAAGTTTGACGCTTCCCACTGGCAAAAACTTTGATCGTGGGATAAGGGGTGAGTATTCGGACTGAGGGGTGATAATATTCTGCGCTGCATTTTGTACATTGACGACAAGTGATTCATCAAACGAGGTAAAAAGACCCTTGTGCTTTGAAATTCGGGTCATTGAGGCCTGAAACGGCTCATCAACATCTTCAAAGTTACCCACAATGCCAAGTAAGTCAACGCATTTTTCCAGCTTGTCTCTGCTACACATTTTCTCACATTGTAGAACTGCTTTCAGATCATTTAGGTCACTGACCCGTCGTCGAATGTCTTCAGAGGCCTTTTTGATGTCATTTTCAAAGACCATCTTGACATGCCCAGCGATACGCATGACCTTATGTGAGATCGCTATGCCCTTATCGCTGAACATGTCATGACGTTCCTTGAAGTCGGCATCAGATAGAGTAAGGCTAAGATTTGTATCGTTTTTTGCAAGCAAACCTGTGAAACCCTTGAGAAAGTCTTCCATTGCGACGATTGCTCTCCAAATGAACTGGTCGATTTTTGAGACATCACGATCCATAAGCATACTTTTCGTAGTTTTTACTTCATTCGTTGCCAACGACCTTTTTTCTTCGATTTTTTCTTTGAGATCAGTGATTTTTTTGATCCGTTTATTAATCATTCCCAAGCCGGACTGCTCACTTGACCCGTTTTCGATTTTCATATTTTTATATGCTTCATGTGACGACATGAGCATGCGGATTTCGAGATCCAACGCATTGAACCGAGCCGATACTTTGGCATTTCGGACATCAAAAACCTGGACAATATTTCGAGTTGTCATGGCATTTTGGGGAAGAGCACGGACCAATAGGTCACCTTGATTTTCATAGTAACCGTTATTGTGAAATGATTTTAGTCCCCGGCGACGAAACGACGCATCTGAACCCAGATCAAAATCCAAAAAACGACGACAAGAGGACCCTGGTGTGGATCCTTGGACACCCAAATCGTCGAAGATATTTGAGCCGATACTGTACTGGGAACCAGAGCTTTGTGAAACAGCGGAATCATCGAAAAAGGTGGGTTTTATTATGTCCGATGTAAGGTCGATTGTTTCCAAACCGTCCGTGTTTGAGAAAACATTACAGGCAATGATTTTTGTACGCATTGCGGCTGTAAGGACCTTATGTTGGGCAAATTGTGCAAACGTTTTTTCAAGAACTTTCTTTATTACCGGACACGCCTCAATTCGATCCCGATTTTTTTCGTAGATTTCATTTGTGATTCGAAAAATAATGTCCGGGGTCGAGTCAAACGGATCTTGTTGTTTCATTTTTGTTATGAACTCCGCCTTGTAGTAATGTGTAGAGTAGATTTTAAAAAGGTCTTCCAGTTCTTTGGCCTCAAAACCGTCTGGATCTTTGTCCAATGTGCACATGAACAGTTTTTTGCACGTGTATCCTACAATACCATTGTATAGGCGGGTATCAAAGTCATAACATTTTTTCACAGCTTTAGGGAAATCGGCACGCCAACATTCTGGGCATTTGAATCGGTGCGACATTTTGATATCGCATCCGTTCGGCCAATTTGAATGAGAACATAAATGATGTGCCCCGAATTCACGATTTTCGACATTGAGCATGAGTACTCCATCAGTTTGTATTTTGGAGATTTTAACATGGCCATTGTACTCCCAAAATTTCATGACAGCGTTTTGACCCATGTACTCAGTGATTGGTATTTCAGTCACTTTTTTTTCGAGTTTTTTCCACTGTTTTAAGGAGTATTCAGCAATACGTTTTGTCGACGGATAATATACGTGAAAAATCGGTATTTCGTCCCATAACAGATCGTCCGTTTTAGCATTCACAAGTAAATCGTCCGAGGCGGTTGCTATAGTAACAGTTTTAGTATATTTCAATTTAATGGTTTCTAAACGCTTTACTACGAACATCAGAATATGCACTTTATGGAATACACCCAATTATGTAAATCATATGTAACACATTACTTTGTAGAGAGGTGGAATCTGATACAGTCCAAGACTGTAGGTCATAGGGCCAATATGATAATTGACTCTATGGGTTGGTGATTATAAGGTAAACTTTAAATGACTTTTACACGCAGTAACATATATAAGGGCGGTAGGAATAAGTCTTGGTCTTTTTATTTGAAATTTGAAAAAATTTGAAAAACTTTTGAGTAGATATTGTGCGGTGTGCCCAATAGCATACTGCTCTTATTTGGGCACACCGCACATTCCAGTGTTACAGTTTATTTTTGAGACAAATCGTCGATGACGTTATGAGCTTTGTACGAAATTTTTTCTTGTTTCTGTTAGAGAAAATTAACTTTTTTTGAACTTTTTTCTAAAAGATTTTTAAAGCGCACATTTTTCAAAGTCGACAAGGCAAATTATAAGTAACGGAATAGGCTATTTTGCCTATATTCTTCACTAAGCTGTTTTAAGTACGTTTGATCATACGGTTTCACTTCTGACAAATAAGAATAGATAAAAGTTTTTCTCGCATTTACAATTTTGTCATTTTTCGACCAGTAGTTGGCCAACCCGCTGTATGCTAAAAAATCATGTCGGTCCCTATCTAGTTCATTATTCAGTTTATTACATACTACTGAATAATCTAATCTGGAAAAATTTAGATTCATTTCCGCTTCTTCAGATAGTTTGGTTGGAGCACAACGTTTACAGTAATTTTTTTTAGCTTTATATGGATGTTGGCATAAGTTATTGAAGTATTGCTTTATATTCGATTTGAACTTATTCAGGCCGAAAAGACTCCTGAAGATCTTAGGTAAGCTGTTAAATTCATTTATGAAACAAACGGGCCAGCTTTTTAAATATTCAGGATCATTTTTTAAATGGAGTTCATCAGTTGGGATTTCAAGCCGAACTGCATAATCACCCACCCCTGCGTGATAATAATATATTTTAGTTAATTGGCCCTGTGGGAAGCCACTTAAAAAGTTTTTTAAGGTAGGATCAGGGTCACTGGTACTGTATGGTCTAATAATTCCAATATTTTTATTTTCACATACCAAGAATTTATCAAGTCTAGAACTGAGCTCAATTGGTTTTTGGTTAATAAAAATAGCGTTAATTCTGCTCATAGCTAGATATTTATGAGAGTTCGATAAACTCCGTAGGTTAAATTTCTTTAATAATTCATTGTATGAAATATACCGTTTAATCTGGAAATATTCCAGTTTTGCTAGAGTTTTCACGCCATTACAGAACTCCCTTTGTAAAATTGAGTACCATTTTTCGTCTAACAACGGTTGGCACTCAAGCGCGTGTTGGAAAGAACCAACCGCTTGGGAGTTAAACAGAGTGATAATCTGTTTATAAGAGCCATACCCACGCATATTACAAACTCTGTGTTTAGCTTTTACAATTTTACCATATATATGTTGACATTGGACTTCGAGATTTATTTTACTATTTAAACGGCACCCTAGATATAAGATACTGTCTTCCACTTTGACTTCAGTATTCTGATGTTCGAGTTTTAAATCATTTTGCCACTCACCTAAGCGTAGACAGACAGTTTTTTTTGGGGCCATTTTTATGTTGACTGATTTCATGCATTCATCAACGTCCGAGAATAGTTGTTCAGCTTCACGTTTTACGTCGTCCTCGCAATTTCCCGACAGGACGCAAACTATATCATCGGCAAATGCCACAGTTTTATATTTTGTAGATAGTTTTTCAAGGATAGGATTATATACTATCGAGAAAACCACTGGGCCCGTGCCAGTTCCTTGGCCTACCCCGCATGACGGTAATACTCTTAGCTTTGACCTTATACCCTCGTTTTCTACAAAAAAACACCTCCCTGTCAGAAAGGTGCGAAACCAGTTTACTACATTATTATCTGAGAATTTATAAATCTCGTCCAAGATTTTACAGTGATCAGGTGAACCAAACGCGTTCTGTGCGTCGAGTAAACAGACAATTTTATATGGATCTTTATTTAGTCTTAGATAATTTGTAAGTTCACATACAGCGGTACCGCATCCTACGGATCGCCTAAAGCCATGTTGGCCTTTGAAGTACAAAAAATATTTTTCTAGGTAGTTTTGAAGTTGACAGGCTACAATTTTTTCTACTGCAGAAGCAATACAGTCCCCTACTGCTATTGGTCGCCAGTTTTTGATATCTTTCATATCCCCCTTTTTAGGTATGGCACACCACCTAGCGGTTTTCCAGAATCTAAAGTACTCACCATTTACAAGCGATTGATTTACGAGTTCTGTAATCACATTTTTGTACTGCGGCGAGAGCGATCCTAAAAATCGTTTACACATTCCGGCACGACCTTTACTCTCATTTTTACAACTAAGTAACGCAGTTTTTAGGCTGGTTGCTTTGGACTTACCTTCCCATGTGACTTTCTCAAGTTTGAACAATTTCGCCTTTGGTACGGTACGTAGACTTGTCTCTAGCCTGCTAGACATTTCAACTTCACTTTTTTTAATTAGTTCAGAAACCGGGCAATTTTTTTTAAAATCTATTTTTTCGAGTGTTAGCTTTTTTTTGTTTTCGTTATAGTAATCAACTCCCCACTGCAACCTACTAAAGCCATCTGCAATTTCGTCCGCCGAAAATGGACACTTACTCAAATTAGTTTTGTTTTTGTTCAATTTCGCGTTTATCTTAAAAAATTCGTCGGAGTCAATAAAGCCATTTAGATTTTTTTTACAATTCATGTACGATCTACGATCTACACTAGTTAGCTTGTAAGATACTTTTTTAGCTTCATAAAGTATTGGTTTATATTTTTCATAATCATCACTTATTTTAGACCTAATGTAATTTACTCTGTTACGCCACCATAGTGTTTTTTCTGAGTAAATCGGCTGGAACATACCTATAGTTCTTTTTTTAACTGTTTCAGGCTCAATTATATTAACTAGCCTTTCTAGAAGTTCTTCGAGCTTATAACATTTAGATCTGAAATCTAAGTCTGACGCAAGTACGTTCTCAAAAACAGGCCAACATTTGGCGCTCATTTCGCATACGTTTTCGACACTTTCGGCTGCTCTGGAAAAAGCGGTATTACAAATTTCAATGTCAGTTCCTTTTATATCAACTGACCATTTTTGGCCCAAATGACCGTCAGAGACTTCTCTAAGTTCATCTCTCAGGTTTAAATGATGAAAGTCTTTTATTACTATATTTTTCGTAAAGACTCCATCGATCATAGTTTCAGATGTTTTTTTTAGCTTTTTCTTATATTCACGCCGAAAAGTCTTACATTTCACATGGTTTTTAAACCCTTTGAGAACATTTGTTATAAGTCCTATTTTACGTTTACCCGCTTCAGTAGTTTTATCAAAGTGTGTGTTAAAGTCTCCAGCCACAATGCTCGGGAAATCATTATTGTTCACAATTTTAACTAACTCGCGGTAAAAGTCTTCAACATATTTGTCAGTTTTTTCTGTACTATTATTTAGGTATTTCCTAGATTGATCGCCTGGCCTATAAACTGAGCTAACTGATATGAAAAATTTCGTGTCAAACTTTAGATTTATTTTACAAATGAACTGGTTATTTATATTTTGTTGTGTAGCATACTTGTTAAATTCCTCTTTTATTAGGATTCCAGCGTAACATTCACCTGTCTTGTCTTCACGACTCAAATACAGTTTGTAACCTGCTGGACAGACGATTTCCTGCATGCTTTTTTTGAAGTGCAATTCATTTATGCAAAACACTCCGATATCATTATACGCTTTGGTAAGTTTATCAAGTTTATCACCGTCCAGTCTTCCTATATTAACGTTAAGAAAAGTTAATAACGATAATTTAAGCCTATCACATTTTTCTTCCTTATTTTCCCATGTATTAATACCATGGATGTTATAATAGTAGGCTGTAGCGTTTTCTTTGATATCGAATTCATTTTCATCGATAACATATTTTGATTTATAATTCATGTATTTTGAGCGGTTTTCTTGATATTCATTTTCTAATACAGTTGACAGTGAAGGGATAAAATGACCTTTTACAACATTAACTTTCTTATTTGCTTTGGCACCACCATCAATATATATTCCAAGTAATAATTGGGCAGTTTTACAGTCGTTTAGATACATTATTTGATATTTTTTAACACCTATTTCAAGTTTCGTAATCCCACGATCTTGAAACCACATTTTGATTTGTCCTAACGTCATCTCATTGATGTCCGGGGACGCACTATCAGATTCACAAATTGCATCCGGTTGAAATAAAAGATCACTAAAATTGAATATGTCACCTAGGTTTTCACACACACTTTCATTTGGTATAATTTCCGATATCATGTCACTTTGGATTAGTTGACAAGTATCAGTGCGAGCGCACTCTATACTACTGTCCCCGAGCCCTAGCTCCGGGACACCAGTATAGTGTGCGCTCACACTAGATGCTGCTCTAGAGCCAGCATGTTTTCTATTTTTGCAAAATTTTTTGTTTTTCCGATATTTCGAAATTTTCTGTTCGGTACATTTTTTTGCATAATCATTGTAAATATTGCTATTACACACCTTTGGAGTTGAAAAAATTGTGGGTAAAAAGTTGTAGGAAAAATTCTTGGTGTCGAATTGTCAGGTTGATTCGACCATATCAAAGCAGATACGCCATGCCCCCATACATGAGAGCGACCGTACCGTATTTCCTTTCCAGTTGCCTTGTTCAACACTGTCTTTTTTTGAAACCAGGTCAACAAACCAGTCGAAGATTTTTTTATCTGGCATCATGGCCAGAGCCGCACCGAATGCATTGGTGGTACCCGCACGTGTCATTTCACGAATGAACGTGGAGTCAAGGATGGTAGTTTTGGTTTCTACCATAGCGTCGTGCAGTCGAGATACAATCGACTGTTCAACACCCTCTAGAACTTCCAGGTTATCCTTGGCCGCATTTAGCCTGGCCTTGAGTTCATTAATGCATTCTTCACCATAGTATATTATCAGCCAAATCCAGTTACCAATTTCTGCATCCGTGATGGCTTTTCTACAGTCATCCCAAAATTTGGCTTGCGCTTTGGCCATAGTAAGACCAGACGCACGCCATTTACCCCCTGCGATGTAACGACCTTCTGTTGAGTCTTGGCGGCCGCGTTTCGGCGAGTTTACCGAATTTTCAGCGGCTTGTCGAAGACATTCTTCGGCCGTACGCCCGCGTTTTTTTGACCCACCTGGTGTACTGGGTGGAATACCAGCTTCACCTTCAAACAATACACGTTTGGGGCCGTTTTGCACTCCGGTCATTGGGGTTGGGAGTTGAATAGGGGGTGGGGGTGGGGGTGTTTTATCATTATTTACAGTGGAAACCGTTTTTAACTTAGTTACAGCACTCTTATATCTATCTTTTAGCTCGCCGACATTGCCGATTACACCGGCGCCATCGAGTTCCATGTCGGCTTCGGTTTCGAATCGGACCTCGTTCCATGCTGCATCGACTGGGGCCAGATCTTTTAGCGTGGTTTGGCGATGGACATTTTTCAAGCCAATCATATACGTGTCTCTGTGACTCCCGGTTACGCCCTCTGACGCATTTTCCCATAGGATCTGCGCAACACGTGAATTGACGTAACAACCGGTACGTAATGATGTGAGCTCTTTGGAAAAGTCAGAGTGCATGCTTTCAATATTACGCGTATTTGCCGTAACGCGTTTAGCCTCGTGAGTGGCCGCACGAAAAGTGCCTTCGATAGCTGCCGCTAGTTGGTCAGTGACGTTGACAGTGTCGACGTTTTGAGCCACAATCATGCACTTACATTTTTCGGCGATATTACCACTTATTTTTTTAATTTCGGCCTCGGCATACACTTTGAACTCTTTACGATGCTCTTCTAGTCGAGATAGTAAATCGTTCTTTTTACCATCGCTATCGCCTTTAACCCACACTTTGCCGTCAACGACGGTCACGCCCTGATCTTGGGCGGTGGCGCATGAATTACTTTTTTCGCGTAATTCGCGCTCTTTTTGCGCTTTGTCGACTTTTTTAAGGCGCTCATTGTTCAAATATTCACCCTCGCTGAATTTGAAGAGGTCATCATTAAACATGATGGCCAGACGCGGACAGACTTTTTTCTTTTTTATGTCCGTTATTGTTGTATAGTAACGGTCATAGAAGCAGGTACGGCTCCATGAGGTTTTATGGTCATTTTCAGGGCGATGGTAGTTCATAACCTCCAACGTATAATGTATGAATTGGACCAGTGGTTTTTTGCCACTTGCACGCTCCTTTTGCGTAGGATCGTGTTCCCACAAATGACGTTGCGGGCCCTCTAGCGACACATTTTGCGCATGCGCTCGCTGTAACCAATCATCAAAGGCCTTTTTATTGCTGTTATTGAACGACCAGTCACGTATACCAACAAGTTTTACAAAGTGTGCCGTGAGGAAAGGGCTCATGGCAACTTTGAACATTTTGTCTTCACGCGAGATGAACTTACATAAAAACATTGCGATTTTTAGGAAATCGAATTTCGTACGGGGGATGATGGCATCGACGTAGTTGCGGTTGTGGCCGTAGACGAACTCAACCTGGGAAGGACGAATTTGATAGTCCTTGAGCGCCCGTTCCAATGTCGAATGTTTAAGGTCTTTGGTGCAGTCAATTTTGAACAAGGACTCACCGTTTTCACCTTTTGTTGCCGGAATATCATCGCAGTTGCTACCATCATCATTAGGACGAAGTGTCGCTCGGTCAGTAACAGTATTTAGTCCAGGATATTCACAGTGGAAATTGGCCGACTCTTTGACCTTAGAGGTTTGGGCCTTACCACGGTTGTCTTTTTGGTGAATATTTTGATTGCCTCGATAACCATCATCATAATCGTTTGGGAAAGTCCCTACACAATTATAATTAGTGTCAACCTCAGATAAATTATCTGACTGTATAACACAGTTCACTTTCGGCACAGTGGAACGCGTGGACCATTGGTCGCACGCGTATGGGACATTACTGTGCTTACTTTTCCTACGTGAACTTTCAAAAAAATTTGGTTTAATCGAGTTATTATAACGAAAATTATTTTCAAAACTCGAATATATCAAGTTTGTTTTTTCATTAAATATAATGCAATTAAAATTACCTGGACCCCAGTGGTTATTTTGATTACCACCACGACTGCTTCCACTTTGACCACTGTAGTTACTGTAGCCACCTTGGCTGCCATATCCGCTGTAGCCACTGTAGCCACTCGAAGAGTTAGAACGCTCGCGTCCCTCGTATCGGGATTGATTCCCACGCCCACGCCAAGAAGGGGGGTTACCTCCTCCTCGGTAGTCATTGTTTCGGCGATAATTAGGGTCATATCGATACCCTCCACTATTGCCGTTACCTTGATAATTACCGCGACCGCGCCCGCGGCCCTTGTATGAATTGTAGCCCATAAGATAAGCGAATCAGCGTCGAGTATTCTGAAGATCAATATTACTATATGATCCAGGAAGTTGTGACTTCCAGAATTTCTCTGGGGACCGGTCAGTACGGTCAGCTAACTGCTTGTAAATTTTCGTAAAAATTCTCTTACCGGGTCTCTTGTAAACGCGTTTTTTGATATAAAATAAATGGCACAAAAATAAAATATGCTTTCGCTCCGACCTCGATCGAAACTGTAATTCGTTCATTTACAAAATTTTTGCGTCATTCTACTCCTACACACTCGGAAGCCTTGTTATGGGTTATATTTGGAATAAGCCATGTCCTATAATCAAGATGTCCTGTAGAAAAATCCATTTTTTTATCAAAAATGTCAAAATCAGCTCCTAGTCGTGAAAAATTTCAGAGTTCGGTAATGAGATTTTTCAATCGGTGTATTATGTTCTATAACTTGGTACTACTTTTTATTTTGGAGGCCTTTGAAAAGGGTGCCTGGCAAAACGCCGTGCATTTTATTTTCGCGCCTCATATTTTTTTTTCAGTGCATTTTAGTTTTAATTTAATATATCAGCTCACAGTCATTTTAGAATCTCTAACCACAATAGTTAAACTTAAAATTTCTAGGAGAATTTTTCTATCACTTTAGATTTTTTTTTTTCGATTTTTCGATTTTTTTTTTGTTTTTTCTTCAAAGTTTGCGCTTAACTTTAAACGAGCGCAACAGCTTGTAACAGATCAAACGCGCAAAATGGTTCAAAAAATTGAAGTTTTTTAGAAAGTACATTCTTTGTACATTCTTTGTATTCTACAACTGTAACTTTGGTCTTAATATTTCTTTAAAATACTGTCTTCAAATTAGTTTTTTAATCAAAAAATACTTCAAAATACTGGTCAATTACAAACATTTTTACATGTGGGGTACCAAAAGTCTAATACGAAACAAAATGAAAATTCTGTCAGTCAGTGATGATTTAGTCATAGAATAATATTCTATAGGTTTCGGCAATTATTATTTTGATTTATTTCCTACGATTTTTACAGTGAAAAATAGGAAGTTATGATTCATAACTCATGAACTGTGCGCATAATATCTGTAAAAAGGCGCATATAACTGCCCGTTTTGTTCCCGGTCACATACGTCCTACGGTGTACAAAAGTTATAATTAAGCTGCCTATCGGTATAAATTTTGTTTTCCATGGTCCTGTTTTTTGCTCGTAAGCTCCTCATACCGGAATGGAAAATTAGCGGACAGTTCAACATGCGTCTTTTTACTCACAAACAAATAGTACCATTTTTTAATTCATTCAACATGGCCGCCTAACATTAGCAGTAATAGTTAATAACGCCACACCCACAATGCTTCCAATGAGCATAGAAAGAACATTAATTCCAACAACATATCCAGTCGAGTAACCCGTTTCGACAATCGTTGTATTATAAACAATAGACTTATTAACTTCGATAAAATTTTCGTCAACTTTTTACCGGTGAATTTACTTGTAGACTACAATGTAACATACATATATATACATACATATATAGTATGTTTCATGGACCATGCATGATGCACGATAAAAAATTGTACTTTTTAATGATTTCAGTTGAAAATTTTATTTTTTTTTTGACTTAACCCTTTAATAAAATGTGTACACTACGTTGTGAAAGCATTTTGAATCCAATTATAAGGGTTACATTTTTAGTGTATGTTATACTAAAGTATGTAAATCTTTGCAGGAGGCTTGAAAAACTTCTTGTTTTATTGCCTTGTTTTATTTTATAAACGTTCTATTGCTTATGTTCTAGCGTTGCGACGCTACATGAGGATAAGCAAACATGAACGGCAAACATAAGGAGGCACCAACACAGAAACGCACTCATTATGATTATTAAACAAATTGATATGTACCATATCATATGTTCATCAATAAAAAGAGTTTCTATCAATCACAACTGGTGAATGAAGTGGGATTCGAACCCACGCCTCCAAAGAGAAAATCTTATAATTAAAATAATTTGTTATAGTACGCTTAAAAATCTCCGGGAAAAAACTTCCCGAAAAAAAACTTCGCCGAAATTTTTAATTCTCGTCTTGCTAAATATATTATCTATTCAAAAATAGCCCAGCTGATAATTATTGAATGAAATTGTAAACTGTTGATGTTAACAAACCCTACCTAGTCCTTTTCATGGATAAAGGGAGGGACGAAAATGATCGAAAGAAAATATTGTTGTTTATAAATGGACATAAAAAATTGATCAAATTCACATGGTACCAGTTTTAGCGCACAGGAATAAACACCACTGTTTTCCCTTAGTTGTAAAGAAATCATTGTGTTTTGGAGTACCCGGCGTTTATTTACTTTTCCCGTTACTTCTTTAGTCAGTATTTAAGCTTTTTTTATAATTAATAATTC
>SCLG01000089.1:577310-595723 GCA_004367875.1 Oikopleura albicans | reverse complement strand
CAAAACAGTCCAAAGATAGTAACTTTTATGTTTACGATCAAGAATACAAATTTACTATGTAAGTTACATTACTTTTTATTCGGTAACTTACGTCAGAAAATTTTACAAATATTTTCAGAGATTTGAAAGTTTTAGTTTCTTTTACTGACACAAGATGTATAATTTCCTTACATGTGATTCACTTACATTACGAAAGTATAATATAGTTAACTAATTTCTAGAACCTTCGAATTTATTTTTTCAAAAATTGATATCTAAAATACCATTACGATAAAGTTGGGGCAATAATCAATATTAGAATTGTCTCACAAAAAGTTATTTACAATTTAATAAAATTGATTATGTTATTCTTTATAACATGATATAAACTGTTTTGTTTGATTTATGGGAACAAAAAAATCTTATTAAACTGTACTATTTTATTACATTTTCAAATTGTACCTTTTTGTCGCCAATTAGGACCTTATAATTGTGTAAAAAGTAAAAATCGTCAAATAAAAACTGAAAAAGTTACAATCAAGCACCATAATTGTTCACATAAAAACTTTTTATAGTATTTTTCTCCATTTAAGTGTTAGGTACAATTGTGATACTACTTGTCACGACCGATGACAGTTCTACGAAGCTCAGTAGACTTCACCTCTCATCTCCGGACGTGAAAATCCGTGATTTTGAGTGAGCTCGCTTCAACTTAATTGGTCTCCCCTAATCAACCTTAACCTGCTGGCCAGGGGTAAAGCGAGGGTTAGTGACGGGAAATTTTGCAGAGGAACGGATCCTAGGGTCGTTTCTCAATATCCAAAAATTAAAACTTAAAAAGTAACTTACAATTTTAAAAATTCTTCCAAAAGTCTCAAAAAAAGGGAAAAAGTCCAAGGAGAAAGTTATAATTAAGACAAAAAAAAAATTTTATGCATCCTTCGAAATAAAATGTATGTTACCTTTCTAATATAAATCAACTGTTTTAAATCCTGCATATTTCAAAATAAGATGTTTGTTACATTTTCAAAATAAATAAACTTTTAATAAGTGTCCTACAACTTCTTTATTATCCAAGCATAATGTCGCAAAAGGCACGGAGAAAATTAACGGGTGAAATGGTAAACAAGGTAAAAATTGGCACCAAATTTCGCAGGAAGCTTGAAGGCTAAATGGTAGACGCATGGCAGCTTTGAAGATAATTTCGCATGGCAGCATATTTCGCACGACAGCTTGTCTCGCATAACGGCATTTCGAAAATCAGTTTATTCGAAAATTATTGGCGTCGATCAGCATCTAAAAATTAGATTTTTATTTTGAAATTCGATGAATTGTGAATGCTTTATAGTAAGTTACATGTTTATCTCAAAATAATATATTTTTTATGTTCAAAAACATTTAGACTTCTTAAGTTTCAAAATATGATTTCCTCATTTTTGTTTATAAACTACTTGTTAACTTTAAATCAATACATAATAAGTTATTTTCATTGAGACGGGAAATTATAAGTCACAGTTAATTTTCATAGCTAATGATGTTTATTTTTACCAGTTACAGTATTGTACCTTATTTAAAACAATTTTTGATAGTTATGATCATAAATAGTAACTTATATTAAGTTATAGAATAAGTTAAAAATTAATTTGGAAGTCTGATTTTTGCATTTTATTAATTCTATGACCTTATAAAAACTGTAACTTACCTAAAAATACTTTTTGTTTCAATTGACTAAATTTCATTTTAATCATTATGGGATAATTTTTATTCATTGAGACTAGAAATTGTAAGTTACTATTAATTCACTGACAGTACTAAAAAAGTCTTCTATGTCAAAAAAAATTAAGACTTACAAGTATAAAAATCGCTATGTAAATGATGTAAAATAAATTTGTAAGATATACTTACTTGCCCATTCACGATTCCAGAGTGAATTATTTGAGCCCAGCGAACCACTGGTTAGAGCTGCAGACCGGTTTGTCATTGTTATATTGTCGTTTTGACGATTGTACCGAACGTTTCCGACGTGATGTGTTACAGTTCGCTTTTTCCACCAACATTTGAAAATCATCACGGCAAATTGAACCACATAAAAAACCCCAAGAATTACGAGAGCAACATCTTTTTGAAAGACGTTAATTTTCAAGTAACCCAAAGGACATTCTAGTGTGATAACTGGAGCTAAATTATTTTTTTTTATTTTCACTTGACTTTTTTAAATACTCTTGCAATCTTGTTTTTCAATTAAAATGTCTATGTAAGTTACCCTTTGAAATTTTTAGCATGAAGGTTACAAAGTTTTGGACATACATAATTTTTAGTATCGTTTTATAGTATTAAAATTAGTGGACATACGAGAACTACTTTACGGTATTAAAATTTTAGAAGTTTGTGCGAATTATACATTTGTCGTATTATTCGTATTATCATTTACTTATCAGTTTCAATATTTATAATTCCCAGTGACGTTATATTTTGTAACTTACTTTTTGTTGGCCGGACTTTTCCACACTTTTTGAAGCATTTTTTCAGACAATTTGGAGCAAATGTTGTTGTTGTTTTTGTCGTCTCGATGTGCCGAATTTCATCATACTCATCCCAGTAATTTTCCAAATCAGCATAATCTTCGTCGTCTACAGGAAACTCGATTTCTCCTCCCTCATTAGATTCCGAGGAAATTTCAGATGTCTCGGTTTCAATATCCAAAACGAAAAGCAAAAATATCAAAATCATTTCAAGAAAAAAAAATTTAAATTAGCAATATAATATCAATAAATTCGATATAAAATTGTGATTTGATTCGGAAGAATTGATTCTTCGATGTAGATGCAAGGTGAGAATATGACCGCGAACCAATCACCTTATTTCTTAACTCGCGCTCATTGGCTATATTTGAGCACGTGTATTCTAACGTTAATTTTTAGCTATCAGGATTGAACCTGTTAGTTATACTAAAAATGACTCATCATATATTCTCTTGAATTTTGAAACCTTTACTAATTAAGGGTAAGTTACTTGAAAATCTACAGTAACTTACAAAAAATTTAATTATGTTCCTTATAATGAAAAAGTCGCACCATAACTTGAGTAATTAGGGTTTTATAACCTTAATTAACAAAGTACTCGCATCAATAAAACATGGGTTTAAATTGTTAAAAATTTATTGATTGTTCAGAAGGGTTCACAGGAAGTAAAAACAGGAAATAAATAGGAAGTGAACAGGTAGTAAAAACTTAATTATAGTAAGTTACACAAAAAAAATTTGGGTATAAAAGGAATGTTACAGAAACAGAGTTTCATAAAAACTAAAAGTTAGAGAATGAAACGATTTACGGTAAATTAAGTCAAATTTTTTAACGAAATTTTTCCGTAACTTTTAAGAATATTCTGTTCCTTAAAAACGGAAAATTTTCAAAGTAGAGAAAATAATGCAGAAAACAGAAAAATAATAGAAACAAATAATGATACAGTAGTTTTTAGTCAGCGTAGGTCCATGGAATGTTATTTTCTTTATTGATTTCGTCCTCAGTGAGGTAGTCGTTGTCGTAGGAATCTTGCAGAAATTGTTTCCATTGAGTTGGATAGTTGTTTGAAGTGTCATTTTCTGCATTGTTAGTTACGACGTCCTCCATTTCGTACCAGTCAGAGTAAATTCGGTAATTTTCGTCTACTTGATCTCCTTTTTCTTCTAATTTTGCGGCCCGCTGGCGAAAAAAATTCCGAAAAGCGGGTTTAACGCTCCATTTAATAAAAAGTTGCTCAAGTTCTTGCCGATATAATTCTGACATTTTTGATATGTAAGTGACGGAAAAATTTTCATTATATAGGGATTTTTAAAAGTGCTCAATCAGTAACATATGGTTTCTAGATCGGCGCGTCAAACGGTTCTGACATCAATAAGCGAAAAGGAAAACTTTGGGAGGAGGTTAGTTTATTAGATGTAACACATGTTACTTTTATCTTAGATTTACTGATGTTCACTTTTTACCAGTTACAGTATTTTACTTAATTAAACCATTTTTGACAATTATATTCCTGAATAGTAACTTACTTTATCTTGTTAGTTATAATAACTTTGTAGTTCTTATTAAATTATTTTAATGATGTTATGAAAGTTGTTTTTTACCTGAAAATACTTTTTACCATTTGTATGTTTAATAACTGTGAAACTTTTTTATTACTACATTTTAGTTTACATTTTAATAATTTGGTAACAAAATTAACGGTGATTTTATTCTTAATTTAAGATCGACGCTCATATGAAACAACTTGGGAATAATTATTTGCTCGAACCGCCACTTTCGACTCCAAATGTCCGAGAAAACGCTATTAAAACTTCAATTGGACAATCTAATCCCATACACAGTGGAGAAAAAAAACCTAAAATGGAGGTGAGTTTATATTATATAACACATATTATTTTTATTTTTCAGATTTGAACTTTTCACCAGTAATTTAAAACCATTTTTGACCCTTATGTTCATAAATCGTAATTTATATTAAGTTACTTAAAAATATTTTGTAAGTCGGATATATTTGAAAAACTATTTATTTCATGAAGTTATAAAATTTGTAACTTACCGAAAAATAATATATGCAATTCGTATGATTTTTACTACTAAATGTATCTGAAGTGGGTGAATAATATTAATGAATTTCATTCGTGTCAATTCATTCATGTTAATACAATATGTATACATTTAGGGTGAACCGGAAACAAAGGCGGAAACTAGTCCGGAAACTAAACGAGAATCAACACCTGAAGAAAAAACAGAAAATAACCAGAAAGTGTCCCTGGAAAATGAACCAGTCAGAGTATACAGAGGCACAATAAAATCATTAACGGTAATACATATATTTTTTTCATTTTGGTTGTAACTTACATATAGATAATTCGTTCCCCGAGTGGCAAATTTCTGACATACATTTACATGAAGGACGTCTACGAAGAAAACAATGAAGAAAAAACACAAATTGAGGTCGTCAAAACTTGGATCGAGGCGAATACCGAATTTCCAAAACCTGATACAGAACTGACATTCAAGATGAAAAATTCTGCAAACTTTGTTACACTTCTTGCGGCATATGAACGACTTTTTTAAATCTGACTATAAATTTAAATTTAAAATATTTTAAAATAAATTTTAGAATGAAAATTCAAGTTATTATAGAAAATGTCAGAGTTTTTAAGTCGTTCTATAAAAAGGTAAAACTAAATGTAAATTGTAAAAAACTAATATCTCGCAAAAGGACTGCCAATACGTGCTGCTGACAGTTTACGAAATAGATTCCAAGGAAAAATGTAAAGTACGAGGAACAGTCACACCTGACGTTTTGAAAGTAAGTTACGTCTCCAATTTTTTAGTCTTAATTTTGTGTTATTAAGTATTATTTTTTTCAATTTTAAGCGAATTTTGGCAGCTCTACAGGATCAACAAACCGTCAATATCACACGCTACTCAATGGCCCAAGAAGAAAAAGACCATAAAAAACGAGAGACCATGAGATCTTACACATTTACAACTATATTTTAGAACGTTTTTAATTTTCCATGTTTAAATAAACTTTATTTAGACATTTTTTGATAGATTTAACTTGTGTGTAAGATTGTAAAAGAACTTGGAAAAGTATGGTTACGTGACTTTTTGACTTGTATGTAACTTACTTTTTCAGTGCCAAAAACAACAAAATCAACGAAAAGTGACCGATTCCGTTTATCATTTATTCGCGAGAAAATGGATGATTGGCAAAAGAAGGCTTCAGAACTAGAACGCGTTGCAAAAAGATCATACAAAGCGATCCGAAAATATATTCCAAAACATGAAGATCATATCACCTGCGAGGAAAAAAACGAGTTAATTCAACTCATAAGTAAGTAACTATTAATACAGATTATAAATTACCAGTTTTACGTTGCATCAATTATTTTTCTATGAATTAAAATTTGGAATACTTTAGTAACTATCACATCTTTTGCAAATACTACAGTTTTACTATTTAAACATAATATAACTTGGATCAGTATAATGTAACTTACATTTTTTAGCATCTGGGCTTGATGCTATTGATAAAGGCTCACAAGCAGGTGTGGCCGCACTAGACAATTATGTTTGTTCCATGACCGAGTTCGAAGAATCCGAAGAGTCTCAAGAGAAAGATTCAACCAGCGAGGATTCAGAAGACACAGAGACCGAACAACTTTTTTAATCTGTTATTTTAGTTTTTAGTTTTATTGTAATATCGTAGTAACCTTAGTTTCTAATACATTTTTTTCCTAGATAAAACATAACAGATTAGTTGTAAATCGGTTTCAAGGTAAAATTACAGTTTATGTATAATTTCACTTAATATGAGAATTCACATGAAAGACAGTCCATGTGATTTGTTTTGTGCGCTCTGGGTTGGAAAGTCGGATAAGGGCGGGAACTTGAAAAGAGATCTTATGTATAAAAACGGTCAAGGTATTACAAAACCTGAAATTTGCGATGCTATTTCAGAAGATTACCAAAAATTTACAAGTTTCATGCCAGATGTAACTTACTTTTCAAGACTTGAGAAATTTTTCGATGTTAATTACACATTGTACACTTTTAGCGGTAAAGCTAACATTAAGTTTATGTTTAAATCAGAAAGTTGGGATAACATTATTACGATTCAAAAACGAAAACGGAATGCAATTTTTGAATACATTTACTCGAAGATTAATTTACGGACTATTTTATCAAAATTATCCAAAGAAGACTCCGTCATGGACATTTCTATGGTAAATGCCTTAAAAATTTTTGGAAAGCGTCCTCCAAATATGGTTTTGAATGACGAAAATTTACATGACTGGCAAGATTTTTTGCAAATGAACGTTATAGTTTACACGCGCAATTCGGACGGTAAAATTTGTTCTCGAAAAAACAGAATTTGTTCATTAAGGCGAAGGTATCCTGAATCAGATACAATACGGTTTATAGCAAAAAGTCGAAAAAAATTCAAAGCTGAAGGAACTGAGTACAAGTTACTTGCTAACGCAAAATTAATTTTTACTCTGTTTCGATGTAGCGTTAATGGATGTTTTTACAACACAATTCAAAAATCTAAACTGGATCGTCATGAAAAATCGTGTGCTGTGAGTGAGCGGGTTACTTCGAAACAAGTTACGTACGGTAACCCAGAAAATATTTTAGAAATCGGTATTAGGTTGGGTTACTTACCTGCAAGTGTAAAAACTTTCAGACAAAAACTTTTGGTCACTTTTGACATCGAATGTCTAGAATGTAATTTTGATGGGGAAAGAAAAGGGATGGAACATAACATCGAGAAATTGCAAAAACTAGTCAGTTTAGCCGTTGGGTCAAATTTACCCAATACTGAAACCAAATTTTTTTGCCGCGAGAATTCTAGCCCAGAGGCCGAACAAAAATTAATTGATGACTTTGTTGATCATTTGGTCTATTTGCATGAATTGTACCTTACCTTGTTACCTGAATTTATCAACGAGGCTATTGAAAAAATTGAACTCGATATGGAAACTTGTCGATTCGGAAAGCAAAAATGTGAACTTCAATCGTTGCGGAGTCACTTACGAAAGTACAAGCAGTTGCGTATATATGGTTTCAATGCTGGTAAGTTACTATCAAATTTTTATTAAGATATGTAGATTACTATTGCACAGCAATTTTCATTATATAAAATTTTTTCCAACAATTTAACAGTTGCATCTAAATTTCACAACAATTTTATAGTTGCATCCAAATTTTACATAAATTTTACAGTTATATGTCAATGTTATGTTACAAAGTCCTTTCATTCACTTAAAGTAACTTACAAAAAATTTTAATTTTCAGGAAAATACGATTATCCTTGTATTTTTGCGCCACTCATCAGCAGTTTGCAACGCGTAGATGACGATTTTCACAAGACGTTTTCATTTATCAAAAAGGGCGCTCAATACTTTGTGCTAAATTCTCAACGGTTCATTTTCAATGACACGTTACATTACAGTGCGCCGTGTCCGTACTCGAGTTATTTGAAACAATGGGGTGTTGTAGAGAAAAAATCTATATTTCCCTACACACTGTATGCATCAGTGGAAGAAATGGAGCAAGCTGTTGAGTTTCCAAATCATGAAAATTTCTACAGCGAACTTACATGTAAGAACGTTTCCGAAGAAGATTACATGGCAGCCAAAACGGAGTACGAGCGATGTCGAAAATTGGAAAGTTCGGATCCCAAGCATATGCGAAACATGAAAGACTGGTTGAAGATGTACAACTCGCTTGATGTGGAGCCTTTGGCAAAAGCAATGGATAATTCGTTCGAATGTTTTCACCAATACTTCAATCAAGATCCGAATACTCAACTTTCATTACCTGGAATTGCTGCTGGTGCGCTCTACCGAAACTACGATCAAACATGCTCTTACATTTACAGTTTCCGACCAATAAATGACGACATTCGCGACTTACATCGAAAAACGCTTGTGGGAGGACTCGTCAATGTTTTTCATCGCTATGTTAATTTAAAAGTAAGTTTTTGTATGTTACATCTAATATTTTACATTACAAATATTTTACTGTAATATACAATATAATTGCTAAAAATCGCGGATAGATTAATCACACTAATAATGTAACTTACCTAGGATGACAAAGACCAACTACCAGAAAACGCGTATTTAGCACCAAACAAAGATCCAATAACTCATTTGGAACAACTGGATTTCAATGCTCTATATGGTGCAATGCAAAGTCGAACACTTCCGACAACGCCTGGAATATTATGGCGAAAAGTAGGTAACAAGTTTGAGAAGTCTGTAATGGCGGACGGTACCTCGCTTGTAGCAACACAATGGCTTTACCACATGCAAGCTTCGGCCCCGTATTTAACCGACAAAAAAGGCGATCGTGTTGTAATTCAACATGCATACCACCAAGGTGAGAAAAATTTGAACTGGGATTTTGTCGACGGCTATGCTGAAGTGGATCATCAAAAATACATCTTCGAATTCCTGGGCTGTTATCACCATTCATGCAAATGTCAAGAAATACAAGATGTCGAGAAAAAATATAATTGGACACTCAAAAAGAAAAGACTTGAAAAACAAGGTAACTTACATGCAACGAAGTTTTTACATTTCACATACAGTGTGGAAGATCATACAGTGTGGCGATAAGGAAGTTTGAAATTAACATTAATAAATAACAAATATTAAAGGAAACCTGATTTACATTTGGGAATGCGACTGGGCGCAATTTTTAGCAATCGATCCGAGTATTGCAGCAACACCTACTCACTTTCCCCACATTATACATGCACAAGAAGACTACAACCAGCTGGAGTCGTATATCCGAAACGGGACCTTTTTCGGCTTTGTTGAATGCGATTTGTGGTAAGTTACATTTAAGATGTTTCAACAATTTCGAATATTTTACGTTTAAATTTTGTTACATGTTTTTTCTTATGTAACTTACATTTGTAGGTGTTCGGATGATCTTATCGAAAAAATAAAATGGATCAATTTCCCGCCACTCATTGGAAAACGAGAAATCACAACGGAACATTTGTCAGAATACATGAAACAACGATACAACGAAGAAGAACGGAAAATGGATGACAAACTCAAACTTGTCCAAACTTTTCGGGGAGAACGGATGTTCGTATTCAGTGAACTGTTACAGTTTTACTTGGAGATGGGGTACGAGATGCGAAATGTTACAAGAGCAACACAGTACATTGGGGAAGAGTGTTTAGCACCATTCATCAAAAAAGTTGTGGATATGAGAATAAAAGCAACTTACGAAGGAGACGAGACAAAAGCCAACACAGCAAAAATTATGGGTAATTCGAGTTACGGTAAGTTACTGGAAAACCCAGCTCGTCATACAAGAGCTCTACTGGTACCCGACAAAAAAGTGATGAAGTATGCAAGAAAGAAAAATATGAACAATTTCACGCAACTGGAAACAGAAAGTAGTCAACTCGGAATAACGGAAGTCATAATGGACAAAACAAAAATTGAAGATCGTTATGGTGTGCATGTTGGAAATGCTGTGTTGCAACACAGTAAATTACATTTTTTACGGTAAGTTATTGTAAGGTACTATTTTTCCGTTTTTCTAGTTTTCCAATTTCCAATTGTTTGTAAATTGCATTCAGAAATAATTTTTTATAGTTTTGTATATTTCCTGCATGCTCACCTGGTTCCCGGCTCCATTCGGTTGACTTATATGGACACTGACAGTATAGGTAAAAATTAAAATATTATACTGAATATATTCAAACTCTCGGTTAAGCATTTTGCACTACAAAAACTGCTGTTCCAAAAGATGAAAGTCGGAAGTCTCAGATGGAGAGCATATTTTTACCTATTGTCCGACCTGAAAAAATGACATCCTTTTTGCAAAAATGGGTTGACTGGTTTGTATTAGACGACACAATCGAAGAAAAAAGATATCCCGGTAAATTAAAAAGTAAGTTATATAATAATAGTTCATTCCCAACTTCTACCGAATTTCAGTTGCATGTTAATTTTTGTTTGCAGTTTTATATTATTGTTGTAAATAATTGTTGTGAATTACTGTTGTAATTTCCAGTTGTAATTTCCAGTTGTAATTTACAGTTGTGAATAACTGTTGTAAATTACTGTTGTAAATTATTGTTGCAATGTTGTACGTTATAAATTTGAACTCCAGTTGTGAATTACAGTTGCATGTAAATAACATTATAATAATTTTAGGTGAGTTTGCATTTCAAAAGGGCGAATATGTGGCCCTTACATGTAAGTCTTATCTGGCTGAAGATGCTGAGAGTGAAAACTACAAGCGATCGGCCAAAGGAATACCAAACCGGATTGCCTTGGAAATGGACGATTTTCGAGGAACTCTGTTTCAAACCGCAGACACTCATACAGTCAACATGACTTGTCTGAGATTAACTAGAGATAGGAAAATGGCCCGATTTAGTATGAAAAAGAGAGGACTAAGTGATTTGTTTTATAAGATGTCTGTACAAAATGACCGCATTACCTGTTTACCTCTGAAACTGAACGGAGAATATTTGTGAATGTAACTTACATTTTTTTTTTATAAAACTTAGAATGAATATACCTTTCATCCCATTTGAGAAGATTTACGCTAAATTGAGCTTCAATNTTTTTGCAAACATTTTCTAAATAAAAACGCATACTGTATGCGGCATACACTTATTTTTGCATTCTATTCGTTTCGTATACCGGACAAAAACACTCGAAAAAGCGCATTAGTGGAGTATCACAGTACTGCCGTGTTACAGTCATTGGTGATTCGATAATTTTTGAGCACTATTTGTCTAGAGTTCACCAACTTTTGTTTTAATATAAATCACACATATTGAATACACCACCTACCTGCTTAAAGTAACGCTGCTTAAACTAGCAGTTTTTTTGCAAATAGTGGTAATTTTTTAACCCACGCACTACCTGCTTAAAGTAACAGTTCCGTTTAAACTGACAGTTTTTTAGGATTTAATTTTAATGCTTCAATATTTTCGGATGTAAAGTATTTTTAGTACATTTCAAAAATATTTTTCATCGGATTAATCATTCAGAACTGTTTTTGATGCAAAAAAGTTATCAAAAAACTTTTTCTCCAATTGGTTACAAGGTCAAGTCAGTTTATTAAAAGTGTAAAATGAAAAGCAAAATCTTAACAATCCTTAAAGATAAAGTCACGTGATGTTAACAAATTGCGCAATTCTATCATCTCATTTCTGCTTAAAGTAACAAAAAAGTAATTGTGAAATTCAAATTGAGCAATTCAAAAGCCTAATTCGGCTTAAAGTAACAGAAAAAACCTGATTTCGCTTAACGTTACACTAATTTAACTTTTTTTGATTAAACCTACTCCCTACGTGCTTAAAGTAACAGTTATTTCGCTCATTTTGGTGTTACTTCAAGCAGGTAGGTGGTGTATATGAATTTTTGCGGAACTGAAATCGTCGACGCAATGAACGTTGGCCAGGTCGTCGAACTGGTCGAGCTCGACAATCTTTCAGGAACTCAGAGTTGTGAGTCATAACTTATGACAGATGTAGAAGTACTTTTTGTCATAATAATACGGGTCACTGAGACATACGATGATTTATCGAGTGTTTTATGAAATTGGACTTTTATCCATTTATGGTGAACTACATCTATGTTACTATGTTGTTATTTTAGTCTTTTTGTAGCAAAATCCACGTGGTGTCCCAATCCAGTAGAAAGATATAAAGTATATCATATATCATATATACATGTACAGATATATCTACAGTTATATCTTATTTACAGCCATTATTTATCGTTTCAGTGGATTGGGACACTGCGCTGATTTTGTTGTAAAAAGACTAAAATAACAAATTTAGTATATCTAACTTTAATATGAAGAGTTCATAGTCTTTTCATAAAGTTTCAAACTATAATATAGTAAAATTTGATATGGCAATGAATGTGACCAAGTATTTTCCTAAAAATACTGAGAATAAACAGAAATTAGCTATAAAACTATTTTAGTTGCAATCATTGACGATAAAAATGAAACCGTATTATTGTTACTAGTCAATAATAGATGTTTTAATGTTGAATGACTGAATGTAAATATTAACTAAATGCACGAGCTAATGCACAAACACTCATGCTGATTAAACTATCTGAGTTTATCCCTTCCGATGATATTTTAAATTAAATTTCGTTTTTTTTTTTCAATATGATTTTTAATTCAATCGGACTGAGGTAAAAAAAGGTAGGTAGTAAAGGGAGAGAATTTGTAAGTTTTTTTATGTGTGCACCTTAAAAAATGGACGATGGTGAATCAGGATGATGAAACAAAAAAACGAAAAGGTCCAATTTTGGCGTTAGAGAGCATTTTTAGGGTCATATGATTGGTTTGGCATTCAAACTTTGGCCGCTAAGAATAATTGAGACTGCCGATCCCAAAGCACAATTTAGTGATTGGGTTTAGATTAATACTGGCAAATCATATTTGTTAATTAACAACGTATCTATAATTTTTACGGACGGGCCAAATTTTAGTACTGTACACTGCACAGAAATAATTTTTTGAATAAACGGTAATCGGCCAAAAATGATTTTTAGATTGTGTTAAAAATGGGTAAGCATGAGCACGCTTGGTTTTACGAGGGCCGCAACGGCTGGTGGCAGTATGATGAGCGCACGAATGACATTCTCGAACTCGCCTTTGAAAACAAGACCGACTGCATTAATGTGCTCATCGCCGGGTCAATATATGTTGTTGATTTTGAGAATAAGTGTCAATTTAAACAGAATGCGCGAACGCGAAAACGCAAAATAAAACGCGCTTTGGTGAAAGATATCCGGCGCAACAAGGGCATCGCCGGCATCCCAAAACGTTCAAAAGATAATGAACTACAGCAAAAAGCCCGGTAAGAGGCACTCTTAGCAGAAATTTTGTCCAACATAGCAACACAGGTTTATACGTGTTTATAGATTACTTTGCTCTTAAACCTATATTAAGTGATGAAATGGCTGCATTGCGGGTAAAATTACAATACTTAGAAGAAAATCGATTAATGAACGAAACCCTATTGACAACTTTGAGAGATCAATATACCGAGGTGTTTCATCTTTGGCAAGCTGATATAAATAATTTTCGTAATATAGAGCACGCAAGAAAAACAGAAATTGATGAATTGCGTACGACCCTGGTAACACTCACAGAACAGTTTACCAGCAAAGGGTTAGATTATTGGGAAAATATTGGTAGTCTAATTAAAGTTGAACTAAGTTGAAGTTTTTTTTATTTCTGAATTTTTTTTTTTGGATTTTTTTTTCTTTTTAAACTTTTTAAACTTTTAAAACTTTTTTTTTATTTAAAAAAAAACAAATTTTATTTTTTTGAGTTTTTTTTAAATAAAAAAAATTAGTTTTCTTAAATTTTTGTTTTTAATTTTTAAAACTGTTTTTTTACATTTTGAAAATTGGAAGACCAAATTGGTTTCTTATATTCATTTTTTGGTAGGTGAATGGCCACGTGGGGCCCTTAGTACCACTAAACGCAGTTTATTATTTTTAATTCCATGGACCATGGTATAGATCGTCCAAGATAGTGTATTTATCTATAGGTTTTTTTGTAAACAAAGGGTATGTACGGTCCTTAAGTAACTATCACAATCCTTGTATTAGCGCTATGGACAAAAGTAATGATCAAGGTGCAAAAATTGAGGAATTAGAAAGACTTGTCAACGAACTAAATAAAAAGTTGAGAGATGAAATTCAGTCAAATGAAAATCGAACTGCAGAAAATAGTTGTCCAATTTGTATGGAAACGGTAGGATATAAATATCAGTAGTCGTTGTTGTATTTTCACGTTATTTTAAAAATTAATCTTCGCCTGATAACTAGCCACCTATATCATAATTGCGTTCTGGTCTTTATTCTACATTTTAAAGTATTCATCAATATTGAAATCACAACAAAATATAAATTGAGAATATTTTAGTACAGCGACCAGAAACCTCGACATTGTATTCGAACTTGTGGTCATTCGTTCTGTGAAACTTGTATAAGGAGATCTGGTAACGGTTGTGGCTTGTGTCGCCTGGTCTTCACTGCACAAGATATCGTTAGAGTACGCTAAAGAGAGTGGAAATATTCAAAAAAGTATATAAAAGTATACCAATAAAACTCAATTCAGTTACATATTTGTTATTCGTATACTGCGAGATATAGGCTCATTTCAATAAAAACGATGTAAAAACCATTTTTTTTACAAATTGTTATTATTATAATATGCTCATGATTCGAAAGCGTATTAGATAACTTTAGTGATATTATAGCGTTATAGGCTATAACTTATAGCCTATAACTTATAGCCTATAACTTATAGCCTATAAGTTATAGCCTCATAACGTTATTAACCGATACATGATTTTTTGTTAAACATTTGTCCAGGAATAAGCCTTTATTTATTTAACCCAAGTGGGTCACATGTGTTCGTTTACCCCGTAGGGGACATTGTGTGATGATCATCACACAAGCCTGTTATGGCCGTTTTTAAAGGATAAAAAGTTAAGCTTTTCTCTGCAGTAGACTTTCTCCATTTTTACCCTTATCCACTTTCAATTTTTTTTGGGACGGATTTCCTTTTAGACCAATTAGCCCTTCGACCACTACGGCATGATACTAATTCAGTAGATGCCGTTCTAACCTATAACTTACAGATTGGGGATCCCTAATGCGATCCTAATCATTTTCGGTAAAGTGGAAGTGTGCGTGTGTAAAGACCGTAAAAAATGCAAGAAAAAGAATCAAACATTGCCCCGCGGCACAGTCGTTATTTCCTCGTTCGTATTACCGAGAATAACGCGACTGATCGAAAGGTAAGAAAAAAAAAGTGGAAATTGATAGAGGGTTTGGCGACGGAGAAAGCGAAAGATAATAAACACTTTGTATTTTTAAGTGTCAAGCACGTTTTACGAACACTTTCGACGCATTGAATTTTCACATATAATGAGTCTATAGTAAAAAAATATTTTGGAGTAAAAAAAACGAGCAAAAGAGACACAGAATTAGAGATTGTAGGGGAGCATACTGTACAATTAAAGGTAACTACAACTGTTATTGAAAAATGGCGAACAAAAATCAAGCAAGAGTTTTTTTTTATTATACGCTGAATTATTTCATAATTATATACCTGATTCGACTGTGTTAGTCCCTATTATTAGTAGCTTAATTATTAAACCTTTTTTCTCCAAAATGGTCGGGCCTTCAAAAAACTCGAGAGCTGCAGATATTTTGAAAATTTTATTATTCCAGATTTGTTTACAAACTTTTTAAATTCTATTAATTGACAAAATTGGTTAAAAATATCAGAAAACCGAAAAATCATTAATAAATGATTAAATAAATAATAATGATTAAAACGGAATGAATCATCCTTTTTCAAAGTAGGAAGGTTAGTCTGAGCTTACTAAGTGAAACATGACTGACCTTGAATGTCAGGCTTTGTAAATTATGAAATGAATCATATTATGACTCCCTTTAAAATTCATCTGTGTTCGCTTATTTTTTAGGAGAAACACGCAAAATTAAAGTATACTGAAACATCCCTTCGAAGTTAATATGAAATTTGAAACACACCGGACAAACCAGTAGGTGGTCAGATAAACCCTCAGTATGTGGGCGGGCTAGGCGAAAAAATTTGGGAAAATAAGAGTACGAGCAGACAAAGTCGCCGGATAAAGGGGCGAATTAAACGGTGTATACCGTATACAGTATGTGTTTAATGTACGTTTTTACAAAAATTTATTTTCTAGTGCTGTTACGTAACAACATTTTTGAGGTTTCATATACGAAAATATACACAAATAAATTCATATTTTTGAAAAAAAAATGCTACAGCAAAATTTTTTCACGTCAAAGTGGTTGCTTGACCTTGAAATTTTAATTTAACTTAAAGTTGACGGAAGTCTATCGGCACAAGTTAAATGATTCAAGTTAAACAATTTATATATGCTTAAATTCCTAATAGATTTTTGATATTTTTTAAAGGATTTCACGCTGAGTCCGTATCACAAACGAATTATACAGTGCGTTATCTCAATAATAGGTTTGGGCATTAATCCAATATAAGGATTTTCTTTTACGTTTAACACTTTATGTATTCTTTCACTTTTTTTTAAATTTACAATAGGGTTAGGTGCGAAAAACCACGGTTCACGACCAGTCTAATCCAATAAAAAGGTTTTATAGTATTCTCATTTCATATTGCGTGTGTCCAATAATTCGTAAAAAAAATTAATTAGCGATTTTACATCATGCATTAGTACGAATAAGTTGTACGCCTATAAAAATCCTAAACGTTTAATGTCGAGCATTTATTACACCAAATCAAATATTTTGGACACGTTTAGACCGTTTATTTTGTGGTAGAAATCATCCTCATAAATAAACAAAAATATAAATTACAATGATTCATTATGATATTTTTTCGGCAAAGCATTTGGAAACGTTTTTACTATGTTATCTTTTTAGTATT
Source organism: Oikopleura albicans (assembly GCA_004367875.1). Taxonomy (NCBI): domain Eukaryota; kingdom Metazoa; phylum Chordata; class Appendicularia; order Copelata; family Oikopleuridae; genus Oikopleura; species Oikopleura albicans. Next base: position 578,726 of record SCLG01000089.1, on the reverse strand, counting down.
TCAAGGTAAATCCACATGGTGTCCCAATGAACAGCAAACATACAGACGACTATCATATCTTGCGAAAGGATTGGGAGACCGTGTGGATTAAGTGGGGGAAAATATTAAAGTGATAATACGGTTAAAAACGAGATGCACGTTTATTTACCTCAATCTATATATTGAATTCAATTGAAATAGTTTTCAGGCAGAAACCCTAAATTAAATGAGCCGGGCGCGTGGGAGTTAATAACCATGAAGAATTTAAATAAACAATATATTTGATATGTTAAAAATGAGCATAAAAGACATGAATCATGACATCGAATTAAAAAATAAGCTCAAAGAAATTTATCTCTTAAGAATACGAGGGACTCAACGTGACTGCATTTTGAATGGGACGATACAATTGAGCTCTAAACATCACTTTTCTTTGTTCTTTCATCAACATGAATTTCAGAATCAATAAATTTAGCCTTTTTCGTTTTTAGAGAAAACAACGAAAGAATTCCACTGGAAACATTTTTTTTATTTACCAGGCAAGTTTTTCAGTACGCCAAAATCAGTGAAATATTTGTTGATATTTTTGTGAAATTATGGAAATTAAAATTACACAGGGTTACCCTATAAGTCCCTTGTCTGTTATGGCCCATAACTTATGGGCCATGAGAGTCAAGAGTGTTTTATGATTGCTTAACAGATTGATTGGACAATGATTATGCGGTTCTTAAAATTAATTTTTGACCTGCTTTAATGTACAATGGAAGTTTTACATATTTTCATAATTTCACAGTAATATAAAACGGCTCAGGGTTTATCAAGCCACTTTTCCCTGTCGTGCGCTTTTTAGGCCACTATTTTCCCCAAAGTTTTTCGCGTAACCCGCCCACGCACTGAGGGTTAGCAAGCCACCTGAGGGTTTATCAGGCCAGGTTTGGAAGGCGAAAGTGGCCCGATAAACCCTCAAGCGGGGTACAAACCTATTATGTTCCGAATTTAATACCATTTGTATCCCTTTAATCGTGAGAAAAAAACTTGAGTCGAACCTTTTTCACACAGAAAATTTTTTGTCAGAAATTGTCGTTTCTTTTATGTTGTTTGACATATCTAAAATGGAGCTAATGTCAACGAGCGTAAAAAAAACTTCTTTTAAACTTTTAAAAAATAAAATGGCGAACACGCTCGTAATTTCCTTTTCTTATTAGATTATATGCATTTTAACACAATTTCGATAAGCTTAGTCTGCGCCCTCAAACTGGCAAACCGCTACTTGAATGTTCCCCCGAAAAAAATTTTGTCAGGATTTTCAATTGGCCTTGACCGCCCCGGCATATTCAAATTTATTAACTGTTGAGTAGGGATAGAAACGTTGATCAACCCAGCTTTTTTTCAATGCTCAACAGAATGTTTTCCAATGCCAGGGCGCGACAAACCGTA
>SCLG01000089.1:562159-576775 GCA_004367875.1 Oikopleura albicans | reverse complement strand
CAAGATTTTTTCTAGATTTTTTTCTAGACTAACTTGAATTCAATTAATTCACTTAAGTCGGGGCCCACCGTCGGGCGTAGGCCGAAAATTTTACTCGCGCCGCCTGGACTCAGGTGAATTTGATCACTTACATGAATTTTGTTAACATGCGTATTACTAACTTGTGTAGTGTTAACATATGTAGGTAGGTGGTGGAGCTCTTTTCGCTTTGTAAATAAGACGTCTGGCACCATTATGTGGACATAACCGAAAACACGAAATTTATTGTTTTTCGTATTCATATTCCTCATCCTTATCTTTTTGACAGCTGAATGTCTCATGTCAAAGGAAAATAAGCCTTTTCTTTTATTTGGCGAATTTCGCGAAACGAAAAAAAATGAGATTCACCTTTTGAATTTGATGTTAAACAAATTCAGTACAACTTTCACTTTCTCTTTTCTAAAATAAACATATTTAGAAAGCAAAATGCGGGAGTTCCTGTTGATACTGTTACCAAATTTGAGCGAAACATGTAAAAAAATTGTCGACTTTGGCCAAGCAAGTTCGAAATTTGATTGTGAAGAAACCGGTTATTATAAAGATCACACACAATGTGTTTTTAACGATTGCAACTATGATGGGAACGGGTGTTTTTAAGTACTCTATACTGCTATTTGACAAAACTAACTAAAATAAGTTACCCTTACCCTATATACTACGGAATCCTATAACGGGGCAGTACGTAGTGCCTTATGTTGTGCAAATTAAGTAACTTTTTTGTTCAAATTTTTATTGTCCCAATACAGGGCAACGTAAAAATTATACAGGAGAAATAAATGGACAGATAACTCTATGTTAACTGTTACAATTCGACACAGAGATAATAAGGGAGCCAATGATATTGAATCTTATTTTGGTCACAAAGTACTACAGGGGTGCTGAATAAGGACCTGATGAACCGTCGCTTGTGCTGAATAAGGGTCGGTAGTGCGAAATAAGGGTTAGTAGTGCTAAATAAGGGTCCTAGTGCTAAATAGGGGTCCTTTTTCGATAAAAATATTATTGCTTAGAACAATGATCGCTGATTATCACATAATACAATTTGTATCCGATAGACTATGGGCCATAGGCATTTTTACTTTTTTTGGCCCATTTATGGAATATAGTAAACTTAAATTGTTTCAACACTAAACCCGCATTAATACCCTTGAAAAGTCACTGTACCGAAACAACATGCCTGATACGGTATGACGGGTCAATCGACGGCGAAGAAATCTGTACAGAATTGACGAAAAAACTTCCCAGACGCCTTCGAAATCGTATTCAATATCAAGAGCACATTTACGATTATGATCATGTTGAGGTGCGTCATGCCGTTATAATATATTAACAGGCCGCTTTTGGTCACTTTGAAGTGAAGTGTACCTGTAATATGGGTAGTCTGATGACTATTATTAGGAGGAAGCTGAGAATTTTGTGATATCGCAATTATCCTATTATAAACTATAAAAAATAATCTACCTGTTGTCGATGATGAGATTGACGAGATTAAGTCTTAATCAGGGTATTAATTTCCAGAACAAATTGTTAATCGGAATCAGGGCTCGGGACGCGGCTCACATAACCATAGCTTACTTTGGCTGGACTTAGCGTATGTAGGCTAAGCCAAAGCTAAACTAAAGAAAAATTCTGGCTTACATAAGTTAAGCTAAGCCAAAGCATAAGCCAAAACATAAGCTAAAGTATATTTTGGCTCAGATGAGCTAAGCCAAGCCAAAGTTTTTTTTGTCTCTAAAAAAATTCTCTAATTCGAAAACCACAACATTTTTTCAGGGGTCATCAGTCGACGACGATTGTCTCTATCCAAACTCGGACGACGAAGAATTGTCAGATTGTCGAAAATATCCGAACTTTGGGCCAACTGATGAAGTGCAGGTCCCAGAACAGGATCAGTTTCTCATTTATGAAAATATAATTCTCTTAGTTGGCACTTGTTTGGGCTTTATTGGTGCAATTTTACTCGGTTTTCTTATTGCCAAAAGGAAAGAGTTGAAATAATACATACAGTCCTTACTCCCAATTCGGACGTTTTTGGTTTTCGAAAATAGCGTCCGCATTGGGGTGAACTGACATCCATAAAGTGTTCATTATTACAGTATTTTGGGCACATTTTTTACGGCTTTTATAGCGTGGATTTTCTTTAACTCCTTAACAGCAAACGCATGTTATGCTTCAAAGAAAAAGAAGTGACAAAATCGATTGATGAAAACAAAAAATTCCTCGATGCCTGAAGCTGTTAACCTCATTCGGTGTGTTTTTTCGCCCGCAAAATTCAATCCGACGGGGATCTTGCAATTAACTGCGCTAAAACGAATGACGTTTTCGAAATGATTCCAAAACCAAAGAAAAAAACGAGAAAATATCAAAAAAGTTTCTTCAATTTTAACCCCTCGCCGCGAAGACTGTGTTTTATATATTATTTTGCTTCTGATGCTGAAAATGTTTTATTTTCATTTTGTTAATAAATCCACTACGCCATTATTTTTACAGTTTTTTTTCATAATAATGTTATATTCGATAAGTCCTGTGCTAGAGAATTCACGTTAAAAAAAATTAAAGTTTGTTTTCGGTAAAAAGCATTTTGTAAAAAGTGTTTTCATAACATTTTTATAAAGTTTTTAAAAAAGTTTTTTTATATTCAAATAATGTTTTGTTTATACAAAATAGTAGTTTTGTTTTTTAAAGAGGATAATTTTAGCGCTTTTATAAAATGCATTTTGTAGAATATTTTATTTAGTTTGGTTTCCATGATTTAAGGGTGGATTTAAGTACGATTCAAAACACAATAACTAATCAGTTTCTTTATTTATTCGTCTTTTTCGATACTCAGAGTTGTTTTTATGCACAGTTGTTATGTTTTGGCCATGTCCAAAAGTTAGCGAGGTCTTTTTGGCTTATTATAAGAACCACGAGATTAACCAAAAAAAAATCGAAAAACCGATCGCCAAATTTCGGATGCAGCCTTGAATTGAATATCTAAATATGTTTAGAGCGATGTTTGTTCATTGTCGCTGCTAAATATTATGGGACGTCTTGGTCCGTACTTCATCATTTCTGCAAAAATGGTTTTAAAATAAATTAACAAACAACGTTCAGTTAAAAATGACTAGGCCTATTTAGTATAATGTGCTGATAATTAATCATTGTATTTCTTCCTATTCTATTAACAGTTATTTGACCCTTAAGCAGTGTTGCGAAAATGTGACTAACGCTAGCGACGGTCGTCGACGAACGACGGCCGTCGACAAGACTTGCCTAACGCTAACGGTTTTTGAGAAACCATTGTACCGTGCACAAAACTACAGTGTAATGTGACATAAACGCACTTTTGTTATTCACGTTAATACAACTACTAGTTTAGGTTTACTATTTTAAACCATTTTCGAAGGGACGGTATAGTCGCAGAGCCGTAAATGTGCACATTAGTGTTACTAATTTGTAGACAACATGAATTTGTACCATGGAGATCATAAGGCCATAACGGTCATGGAGACGGCAGTTACCAGACGTACCACATGTTTCTTTCCATAATATGCAAACGTTGTCTGTTTTTTGGTTATAGACTATAACTTATACTTGTCAGTAACAGTTTTTTACTATGAAATATATGTACCGTATATTCCGTTTTTCCCGGTTTTTAAAGACGCTTCTTGAAATTATATTAGACTTGACTATCAGCAAGAATTTTAAATATTCGATGGTTTTAGCATCATTATTTTGAATTAGAGCTCCGACTGGGAGTTAACTATAACTATGAACCGAATCTATTAGAGCTCCGGCAATAATTGGGGCAGGCAACTGCCCAATTAACTTCATGATAACAAACTCAATGCCAATAGCTGTAAATTAGGGTACATAGTGTATGAGGTGTTATTTTCACGTTATTAAGTTTTTAAGCGAACACCTTTTTATCCGAAAATTTAAAATGGTATAAAAGTAAATTGTCCGTGCTGCACGGACCGTGCAACAGCCTTATTGTCCGCGCTGCCAATTCTGATTTTGTTTTTGTTGCATGACCCATTACTAACCTAATGGGCCATTAGGTTGGGACCTAATATTTGATACAGCTGTTTCTTCGTAAAAAGGTACCCTACTTGAGATCGATAATCGGGACTAACAACCCGCAGAATTATATTTGTTGTTGGTGCTCCATTGATAAATGTGAGGAAAACCGTGACAAAATATCCACTTAGAAATATTTTATAGTTGCAGTTCTAAAATATTATTATTTAGTCTAGTTGGTATTTAGTCTAGTTGGTAGTTTTTCTATTATTTCCCCAATGTAATCCCCATACCGTATGGGGCCATACGTTAATAGTAGATACCGTTCAGTTGCCTATTTCGGGCGCTAGAGAGTTTGTAAGAAATTCAAAAATAAGCTAATTTTGCTGACAATAAACAAATTTTATCGAAAAACTTTTCCGGTTTTAATTCAATATCCAAAATTATCAAATTTTACTATCCTTCTTCTCCTGAACATGTTTAAAATGTTCAATAAATAATAATTGTCAAATGTCCAAAATGCCTGCGGACACTAATATACTAATATTTTGACATAAAATTTTCTCAAATCTAATCCTAACTTATATTTTGACACCGCATATATTGACACCGCATATGTTGACACCTCATATCGTGACAACTTTTAGCTTGATGAGTCATATAATACGTTATATAAAACGTGCGATTGCCCTATGTTTACCCCTAACCACAATTCGGGTTTTGTTGGCTCCATGACTCATTCTGCATGTTTTATGCGAAAGTGTCAAGATATGGATTAAACTTGAAATTTCACAATTACCTTATTTTCTTTACATGTTCCACTTTTAATAGATGACGGAGTCCGTGGAAAGCAGGCGCATGAAGTCATGTTGTTTACAGTATTTGAGTTACATCCGGCATAACATGGAGAATAGTAACTAACTTCAATAGTGGTTTAACGAGTTAGATTGGAACAATAATTATTTTATGAAAGCCTATCAATGATAGGCTATCATCAAAAGTGTTATTTGTTAACGTAAGACGGTTAAAAGACTTTCAATGGTAGGAGGTAAACCGTCACTGTGTCAATACAAATGGGATAAAAATTATCCAAATTACATTCGCATGTTGCATCGGAAAAACATGGAAGATTTAAATTCGTTTCGAGTTCAATAGTGTTCATTTCCTTTTGTTTTATTTCTAAAAATGCTTTTTACAGGTGTTGATTAAAAAAACACTTTTTGATATAATTTACGAGTAGGAAATTCATGTGGATCTGGGGTTATTTGCCGCGACTCATATTTTAAAATTGGCTCTAAAAAGTTGAACTCGAATATGTTCTCGTATTCCACGGTGGGGAATTTTTAAAAGCAAATTCCTGAATTCGAGGTGAGAATATCTTTGTAATTAAGATTAACGCCGGCAAAAACGCGTTCGTCACAGTGATACAAGAAACATACCAGTGACACGAAAGAAATTGACAACATCGTACAGCTGAATTGCAGTTGTCTTAAATCGGAAAACACTAATGATAGAAAGTAAAAAAAAACTAACAAATCGTGCTGCTAGCCGAGACTGTAATTTTACAAAATATTGTATTGTAATTTATCAGAAGAAGACGTTAGAAAACTTTATACACCTCGTGCACATTTATCCTTCATTAAACTTCGCACAGGGGTTTTATCAATGCGTTTTAATAGACGTTTCCCTTGTAATGGTTGCATTTGTCTTCGTGACCCAGTATCCACCCAGAATTTGTCCAATCACGCCGGCAAAAACGGTTACTACTCCAGCTGCCATAACAGCCTCTGACAATGATACACCAAACTGTTCTTCGATATACTACGGATAGTTAAGTTACTTACCGAAGTGTACCGAAGGGTACTTTGTGAATAGCTTTTATTTTTTTGCCATTTTTGGGTAAAACTATACACCAGATTATGGTTAAAAGAAAATAATATAATATGATAATATAAGGATATTTGGGACTTCTGGGCGGGGTCAAAAATCACTTATCTACCGTATGGGGACGCTCAGACTGCGAGGGTGACGTCAATCGGTTATGTTTATTCAACAATTCCGAAAAATATGGCCCCGCGCAGAATTCTCAAATCTCCCATTGTGATAATAATTGCACCTTTGGTCCATACGCCGTAATGATGGAAAACAGACCCAGTTCTACACCATTCGCGATATTGACTAGCATGTAAACTTTGTTACTTAGAAGTGACTTCGATACCTCAAGAAAATATTGTAATCCATTATTACTAGATGTGCTATTTTCAATTTTATTCGTCATTGCATCTTCTTTCGTTGATTGTACTCGTTCCGGTAAGCCAGCTTTGTACAGGGATTGAACTTCATGGCACCAAAAAACTTGGACACATAAGTTACTCAAGATAAATATTCATGCTGTGGTACAAAAAGTTAAGTAATATAATAACAAAAAGAGAGTAATTTTGGTGCTAGAGACCGTTTGGTTTGTGATATACAGTATGTGGCATACTGTATGCCATAAATTATGGCCCATAATGATAGCGAATGACAAAAAAAATATTAACGAAACGCAAGGAAAGTTCTTACAGGGCATAATTTAAAAGCATTCCCCTTTCTATTAGTAGTCCGATTACAATAGCCAAAATTCCGGAGAAGACAAAGGGTGTCCACCAATTCCCAACCCACAAATCATTATCGATAGATATATCGGGTGGTTGGTTAGAAACGCCATCTACCCAAACACTCAAGAATTGTCCGGCTTTGGCGGGTTGAAATTTTTACCAAGGGCCCTTGGTGGCCATTACAAGCCTCGTATTCAGAAGAAGCCAGTCATTGATAAAGTAATCCAAATTGTATTATCTAATACGTTTATACGATGTACTGTGCATCCAGACTGGCGCTTTTATCGTAGAATAAAGTTACACATCATATAATGGTTGCTTCAAATCCGTCAGTCTATACAGCGACACACGGTAAAAAGTTTCATTTGAGCTCCTCATCGTTGGTCATAAATTTATGGCGTTTTATATCGTTTTATTAACGTTTATAAAACACACATACACAAGAATTAACTACACGTAATTTTTATTTGCCTATCTTAAAAGAAACCGAGAATTCATGACGAACGCTGAGTATATTTTTTCTATAGAACTAAACATATAAATAGTATCATATTTTTGGTAGTGTTCGAAAAATTTTGAATTTCTTAAAAATTTACCGTATGTTGAAGCTTTAACACATATACTCGGTAATTAAAAGTTTTTCTAAAAAGAATGAAGTTTTGTCCACAAAGTAAAGAAGGTATATATTTGTAGTTATACACTTTTGTAATAACTCACTTACTATTCGAAGTGATTTTCAACCCTACAAAACCATAAGCAACAGCTGGACCCAAACACGATACCCCCAACACGATACCAAGAACAGCAGACACATTACGTTCTGACATATTATCATCGAGATAAACTGTGCCCAATGTGAGCAATGCGACCCCGCCCAATCCTTGCAAAATCCTACCACCAACAAAAAGAGAATAAATTAAGATATTTTTTGGAGCACTTGATTCCTATTAAGGGTCTATTAGTTAAATTTAATTAAAAGTTGCCCCTTTAACTGACCATTTTACCCCTTCATTAAAATTAGGGGTTTTCAGATCATTTTCGAATCCAGCAGTTCAAGTCGCTGGCAAATTCGACATGTAAATAAAATTGTAGACCTTTCCTGATCATCACACATTTCAATATGACAGTCCTCATTTTGTGTTTGTTCGAAAGCTTTTGTATACATTTCGGTCAAATAATAGGGTAGGGCATAAAGAAGAGAACTTGTTTTGTTCACTTTCAGGTCTATCTATGACGTCCCGTTCAATAAAAGGAGTAATTACGAAAGAGAACAACTATACACCGTCTTTAAGATATACACCGTCAATACTAATAGTATTGAGCAATGTTCCAAAGGTAATTTTCAAATTTGCCTTTTAATTTAATATGTGAAATCGCTCTAAACGAGAATAGCGCGCAGCGCCACTGCCGTCACGGCTCAAAAATGAAAAAAGAGAAAAAAACGAGTAAGCGCCGTTCACTGTCGACCCTTTTTTTCTAACCAGGACAGTATGCTTATAAAATGAAAAATATGTTTTTCTATAAGTTTTCCGTTTTTCTCGTTTTTTCCATTTTCAGGTTGTGCCGTATGACACACTGGGTCATAGGGGACTATTTTATTAATTGGCCTGTTTCTAGAACAATATTCCCGATTCCAAGTAACACGAAGGAGATTCCCATCACAAACGGCTTATTTCGGTTTGCGCAGAAGTGTGTTACTGGTATGACAGATAATAAAGTTGCGGTGGTCGGGGTTTCAAAACCTTACAACCTATGAAAGTCATGTTCATAGTCTTTTGATATAAATATTACCGGTGAGGGTAACGATTCTGTCACCACACTGAACGGGACAAGTTGTATATTGGCGACAACCATCAGTTATGGGCCGACAAGTCCAATTGAGCTTGGTAACAAACTCATTACCCATACCAGTAGATGTTATTTTGAATATTGAATGTTAGTTTTTTTTGTGATATAGTAAATCGTTAAAAACCCCGTGGCTAGATGCTCCATTGACACTATGTATCCCATGTTCTTCGAACTAAGTTGAAATTGTCTTTGTAGTGGAACAAATGTGACTTTTAAGAGTAAAAAAAAAGATTTGAAGTTTTAATTTTATTTAAATTGTATTAACCATATCGTAACACTTTTACAGAAACTGGTTTCAATTTGTGAGTGTACACACTATACTAAATTGTTACTTTAGTATTTTGTCGCAATATCAACGCGGTATCGTAAGCCATTACTAACATATAATATATAATTTACATCAATCACTATCTTTTTAGTGGATTGGGACGCCGTGTGGATTTTTATTCATAAAGACTTTAGTGAAAATATAGTACATAGGACCCAAAAGTTGGGATTCCTAACTATAAAGATAGGTCTGTTATAAAAAACCCGAAACATGACAATTATAATACTCTAACATTAACCAGTCCATCAACCACAAACCCTCTAAAGAAATTTCCAATACACATCAGAAACACAAGAAACCATGGTTTAGTTATACACAAAACTCGGCAGTACTTCCTTTGCTGCTCTGTCATGGCGCACTCTTATTTTTTTTCTCGATGATACAGTATTTTAAATTTTTCAATAAGTTTGCAATAATCTATGTCAAACTAGATTGAAACTAAGTTGTTGTTATAATAGACGTGGTCGTTTCCATCCGCTATGAGTCATTTAGTTAGCGAACGGCAATGTTTTGATGAATGGAATTATACAACAGTTTAAAACGTTTTCAACTGACGCTGTGTTGTATACTCCATAAATTAACCACTGTGCAATTATCCGCTATCGAGATATCGACAGGTTCAGGTGCTCATATTGTCATTTGCTTAAGTTATTTCATTTTGTTTACATCCGGCGCAGCCTGCGCCGCGCAGGTATATGACAGTTATTATACACCCCTTGCAGTGCACGGTTACAGAGTGATCCTTTATTCGGTGAAACCAGAAATTGGGTGAAACTTTTGCCTAATTTTGCGGAAAGTTTTCCAGTTACCACTACGCTCTGCGCCGTTATCGGGTAAAAATGAATTTTGGTAGGTTTTTAACTTGAAACCTACTAGATAACTGCCCGGGGCGTGTAACCAAGACAGTCATGGTAGACCAATTCGATAACCGGTGAACTTCGTTTTTTCTGAAAACTTTCAAGAGTTTATTGTTGTACGGATTATACATGTAATGTTAATCATGTTTCTGCTGGCGAATTACTGCGATGGTGCTCGTTTTTTGATCAAATAATTTCCAAACAGTCCTATATCCAAAGTTGACATTAGATTCGGATTGAAAAGACGGATTTTGTAATTCTCGACCATGTCTGATGTAAGGCTTAGGAATTTGTGCGCCTACGTGAAAGAATTTTCATTTGAAAAATAATTGAGCTCTCTAGGAGGCTCTGGTGGGCGAAATTAATTTTTGATTGATCAAACCGACGGAGTTTGAAAATCTTTTTAACTTATACCGTTTACCGTATTTGTTTTTGCAATTTTATTTTCAAAACGATTGATTTTTTCAACATCTTCTAATAAAAAGTTACGCTTTTCTGTTAAGTACCGATGCTTTCTCAAATGTGGTGAGTTGAAGGTTTATCAAAGTCGAATTGGTCCGTTATATATGCCCACATCCGATTTCTGTGTGGACTCTCAGTTTTTTAGGTAGTTTTATACCAAAAATACTCAAGCCGGGCCTGTTATGCGAAAGTCATTGGCAGCTTGCAAAAAATCTCGATTTATATAAATACAATGGTATCTCCAATAGTGAACTCGTTAGCCTTGTGTTAATATCAATCATACACTGCGGTATTACATTAAACTTTCTCAGAGAATACAATTCGGCTTGTGACAAGCGGTTTGCCTATTATCTTAAAGATAACCAGTGTTACGCCCAACCAACGTGTTGGGAACGTTGAGGCAATTTTCTTCCCAACACGTTGGGAACGTTGAGCGTTGAGGCAATTTTCGTGTAGGAAAAATTCGACTGTTGGCCAACAGGTCGTTTTCGGCATTGTGTGAAGCATTATACATAATGTATAATTCATACTTAGGTTCAAAATTGGATGCACCATCTAGAATATACTCCCATTACAAAGAGCACTAAAAATAATTATATTTAAAAAGCCATTGATCGCTTGAAAGACCGACAAAGTTTGCATATTTATTTTTCAGCTAGTAAACTAACTCATCATTATTTATTATTAGTTTTACTGAGTAGTATGTCACAAAAAATAATCATATTACATGCCAGAAGCTGTGTTTTATTGATACAGCGGGAAAACAATTAAATCGCTTCAGTATAAAGTGCTCAAAAAGCCCTTTTTTCCCAGCGTTAAGTTTGTAAACAACACGATGGACGGTCCATCATGGACCCCTCCTTAAATCTTTTAGTTAAATTGTTTATAAAAATAAAATAGGCTTACTATTGCGCGTCGATTTAACAGGTCGTGGAAAACAAAAAAAAATTAATTGAAAAGTGGCTGAACATACAATGTTAGATTATCGGAGCGTTATACATGTACAGTCCTTACTTCTTTTTAGGACGTTTTTGGTTTTAAATAACAGCGTGTCAAAAAAGATCATTTTTCTATAATAGAAACTTAGACTAGCCCCATTTTGGGCGAAAAAGCGTCCAAAAAAGAGCGTCCGAAAAAGGAGTAAGGACTGTAAATAATTCGAAAATTTATTTTTTTTTGTCCTACTAGTCCGCTCTAATAATTCATCAATTCAAATCTCATAACAAAAAATGTAAAAACTAACCTGAAAAGTTCATTCTTTCAACAAAGATTTTTCAATTTGAATGATGGACTTTGACGAACAGAATTAAAAGGATTGCGATATCGAATATAATAACACATTCAGAATTAGATAATCAACTATTATATTTAATATAGTAGCAAGTAATATATACATTCTGAATTTGAAAGTGCACTTATTGATTAACGGTTTTATGTCAGGTTTATGTCACGTTTGGCCTGCTTAAAACAGTATGAACGATTTGATATAAATTATTACGAGATAACTTCTACTGCATTATAATGTACCGAAGACGGTATGAGTGGTTCTGTACACCAAAACTATTAACCACGATTACGCCGTAAATCACGGCCCATAATGATTAACGACAGGCGAACGATAAGTATAAATTCACCATACCCGACGTTGTACATGCTCCAATTACTTCAACACAAGTTCTTATATAATATTCTTATATAATATTTAATTAAATTAAATACATATTATATATAATTATCCACAAACTGCGGTCAGTTTCTGTATGCCAATTTTCAGACATAAAAGCTAGATTAGGCAGTTTTCGTAATAAATTGATGTGACAGCGAATGAAGGAGAACTGACGATTTTGAGGAAAAACATATTTAACCTCTATTTAACGATTATTGGTCGAAGTCATCAATGATTGAATCATTCATTATAATTTATAGATTTACATTAATAAATATGCGTAAATTTGATGGTAACCCGTCGACTATGTCCCGTTCTGAGATGTATATTTGGTCAGAAATGGAACAATTTCAGCGGAAAATAAACGATTCAGACGGTGTCAGCGGAACCATTCGTTTGGGGCAACTATCACCATATAACGATCATATAATATGCCCTTATATTTTTCAAATACTGAGACCATTATTTATTTCATATATTTATGAAATTTCGGTCCGAGTCTTATTTGTTTCCAACATCCGAATTCCGTGCGGCACCTGCGTTGCCCATCGGCATGAGTATTATGTATCCACGGGAAAATATGTGAATATCAATACATTATTGAGCAATAGTCAAAAACGAACAAGAGTTGTTCCAACAATGTTTTATCTGTATTGTTTGATCTGATTGAATAAAAAAATAAGTTTAGAATTCAAACGGATTGAGCCAAGACCAGAAGTCATGTTTTGATGTATGTGGTGTTTTCAACCCTCGTGCATGTTTTTCGTGGATCCCCAATGCCGTATTTCCGCCACGACTGTCTAAAATATTAAACTTACAATTAGGAGCCTAGTTTTTCCTCGTGAAAACAAAGTTTGCAACCAACGTGATAACCCAACGCCTTTAGCACTCTCGTGGTGAGGCACTGTATTTGAATGTTTGTTGTTTGGCGTGTAATAAACATAATAGTAACTAGCGGAAACTTATTAAACTCAACTCCCAAGGGTTCCAAGTGTTTCTTGTACACCAGGTGCGCAGTTATGTTACAAAACCAAATAAAAAAAAAGTGTCACATAAAGTAAAATTGTAACATAACGGCGTAGTGCTTAGGCGATTGCGCTGGAAAACGCCAAAAAAAAATTAAAAGTTGTAACATGACGGGACGAACGGGGGAAATATTGCGCAATACTTTTTTTTGTACAAATTGTAACATAACAGGACGAATGTGGAAAATATTGCGCAATAAGTGTTTTTTTTGTACAAATTGTAACATAACGGAAAATAGTGATTACGTAACTCAAAAGTATTGCGAAATACGCCAGAAATACGCCTTTAAAAAACTAATAGCCAGATCGTGCATTTATCTGGCCAAATCTTAAAAAATCCATGATTTCCAGCTAATCCGCCTACGCCATGTGCGTTTATCTTGCCATTTGCACTTATCTTGTCAATTTTTGAGTCGGTGAATATGCAGGATAAATGCACAGGTAGTGTGCTGTTATTGAAAGCTCGCATTGTATGACAGTTACTGTCTATAAAACAGTCAAATATACCACGTGTGTAAAACCACTTACTTCGTCAGTTTTTGTGTTCTATTAGAACACTTAAAGTTATGCGTCTAAGTGTTATTTCCATGAGGATAATAATGAATGAGATTAATTAGCTGATATAAAAAGTTAATGTATGATTGCGTAACGTGGAGTCAAAATGACACATTTCACAAGCCTGGACAACAGTTGGGAGTCTGGGATGCTCCTACAGTAGTAGAGGTAAGTTGAGGTCTACATAAATTATCAAGAGGACGTACATAAATGGTCTGTACATAAATGGTCTGTACATAAATTATCAAGAGGACGTTGCGGGCCAATTCTATGGGTTGTGATAGTCTTCGCAAATTGAGTTCTGTCATATAAGCCAATCTGTCAAGGTTGTTACTAGTAATACTAGTAATAGTAGAATACAACGGGTGCGCCGTTATATTATATAGATAGAAAATACTCTGGTGCCATATAGAATTCATTCAACCATGGTGGCATCAAACCCTATATTCTATAGTCAGGAGGATTTATAGAATATTTTAAATAGACCTGGTGCGCACCGTGCGCCGTTATTTGGCCGAAAAATTTTGTAACGTAATAATGGCCACATAACGCCGCAGGGCGTTGTGGGAAAAGTGATAGAATAAACAAACGAGTAAACAAAGTGGTCGGATACATTTTTGTAAACATTTTTGATAAATTATTTTAATAAAATTTAAATAAAAAAATAATAAGTAAAAGTAAAAAAAAACACACAAAAAAGAGTATTGTAATATTTTATTTTTTGAAAATTTCCTGCCAGATAAAATTTTCTCTTAAAAATTCGGCCAGATAAAGGAACGAGCGGGAATTCTGGCTAGATAACGACGCACCCGGTGTAAAGTATTACCGGTGTATAGTATAATACTATAACATTTACTTGAAGTTGAAAACAATCTTCTCGCTATAATACTTTTTGAAAACAAATGTTATCTCAATTGAGATATTCAGTATATATGTATAGATTATAAATTATAATTTATAATATGATTAATATAAATCCCGTTCTTATTACAGTAGAGATTTTGAAAGATGTTCAGTTCAGAGAGAACTACTTGGTTTTGTCGGTTAATTATTTATTAAAGAGATTAAACAATCCGTGCGGATACGTACACAATTTTTCCTACGGGTTATCATTCAACACAGACCGTGGGAGTTGAAAATTTTATGCCGATGTGAAGTCTTGCACCGAATATTGAAAGGTTTTGTATTTTGATTTTTTCGTATACTTACCTTTACTAAACAAATTCCTTTATTGGTA
>SCLG01000089.1:471120-511427 GCA_004367875.1 Oikopleura albicans | reverse complement strand
TTTTGATCTAGAGGTCATGCCGACCTAATTTTTATTTTTTTGAATAGGTTCAGAGTAGGCGAAAAATCGGTCCAGCCCTATGTTATATCGAGTTTTTTGTTAATTTTTGGTCTAGAGACCAATCAAGGTTCGACAATGAAGATTTTTGCGCCATTTTTCGCCATTTTTTGCGCCATTTTTCGCGTTGGCCTTCGGGTTCTTTAAATCTCAAATTAAAATTTAAATTTAATACCGTTGTATTTTTTTATGAATGCCAGAGGTCAGACCTTTCAAACTAAAACTTAACATTGGCCATTCGATGTCGCGTTAAGGCACACTGAGGTCCCAAAGACGCGGGATACAAATTTGTATCCCGGTGGTGAACAAGCACTAGCAGAGCGGTGGAGAACAAGTGTTAAATTGAAGTTTAATTTTCGATTTAAAATGTAATACAAATAATAATTTTCCAATATTAGATAACCAAATTTCTAAAACACAAAATTTAAATTTTTTAGTGATTCTTTTTCAAAAATAATTTTTGTGTTGGTCGTTTTGAGCAACTCATTTAAATGTAACAGATTATCGTACAGAAATGTAATTTTATTATAGTCCACAATAGCATGCCACTGATGAGTACTGGTACAGTTCTTACTCCCAATAGGAATGTTTTTATCCTCGAAAATAGCAACTTTTAGGATAAATTGACTCTAGGACTGTACTGCGTAAGCAAACACAAGTAAAAATGCTGTGTATGATAATATATGTTTTACGACAAATTACCCAAATAGTGACGCTATTTTGGACAGTAAAAACACCCGTATTGAGAATAGGCGGTTCTGAGAAAGAAGTGACCTTAGGCTAAGGCCCTTAGTTCTTTATATTATTTTGAGAAGCAGATTGTTCTACACAGTAATTTTTTCTGAATATACAAATTGTTCAAGTTGCAAATAAAATGAAAGTGATTACTAGTAGGGTCCAGCCCAATAATTTATTATTTTTGTTTCAAGACACATTTTCAAAAAAAAAACAATTTTTATGCTTTTGCGTGGAATCGTTTGAAGGTATTTCCTTTGCCAGTCCAAGTCTCAACAAGTTCGCCACCAACGTTTTCGAAAGTCATTTCGACACCAATGGCCGCGGCTAAACATGGGGTTTCGAAAATGTGAAAATTATTTGGTCTAGGTCACGTGACACGTAACTATAAGCGTGACCTAGAACGTTTTTCTAAATTTTATAGTCCATATAGTATGGATCATATGTATCATGCAACAACGACAGAAAATAAAAAGCCAGAAAGTACCTTTAGCAACAACTTTTCCACCATCACGTGAAATAGCAAAGGAATGTTTGTTTCCAAGAGGGCCTTCAATTTCGGACGTAGTACCAACTTTAATCTCGTGGGATACCGTTTTTGATTCGCTAAAAATGGTTAGATAAATAAAAAAATATATGGAGGGAATCGCAAATGTGGTTTATGATGTAAGTAATCTACAAAAAAGCACTGTGTGATATCTCGTGTACTGTAAATCTTAATTTTAAGTTCTCTAAATAATTCTTTTCGTACGGAATTACGAATAGTTTGTTTATTCATACCATAAAAAATGACATTTATGAACCTAAAACTCATTTAACAAACTCTTTTTTCGCTATTTCCATTAAAAAATAAGATACAAAAAATGTGTCGGCAAATCCGTGTTGGTACTTTTTTTCACGAAAGTACTCACAAGAGTTAACAAATTGCAAATAATTCTTACCCTCCAAGAGTGTAGGTACGTGTGAGTTTGATGGTGTCGCCAGACTCGGTGACTTCACTGACGAGTTCGGCCGATGCAGCTCGTTTCAGTTTGTCTTCTGGGGCGTTGAAAGCTGCGAAAAAAGCCTCACCGCCTTCGGTCTTTGTGCGTTTCCATTTGCCAGCAAAACTCATTTCTTTTGAAAAGTCTTATAAAGGTGATTTCGTAAAAAAGTTAAATAATTGTTTCTGGAAATCCACTACCTAATCTTTTTGGAATCAGATTTTTTTGACTGAAAAGTGTTATCTTAAATGCAAATTGTTATTTCAAATACAAACTGTTATTTCAAATGGTTATCAGAAAAACGATAGAAGAAATCGCTTGAATGTGTTTCGAACACATTCAATTATTTGTTTTATACTAAAACGTTTAGTTGACTGAACACCCTTCTAGCTATTTCAGCTTGAACACATGTTAAGTCGCCTAGTAAGTGCTATATTCCCCCTTAAAACAGCCCTGTGAGGCCCTACTGAATTGCTCGGAAATATTTTGTCCAAAAACCCATTTTTGGCCGTCATCGGCTTTTCGTTGGAAGCCCTTTACATGGCAACCCTCTAATCATTTCCGCTTTGACACTCTACTATGCTCTCAACAAGTCGTTTTTATTTCAAATGTTTAAAAAACCACCTTAGGAATGACCTGTAAGTAAAGACCAGTTAATTTTAATGGTAGGTAAAATGTTCCGTGGGCCTTCCTTTTATGTGAGATCGGACCTATTACAAATAAAACATATTGCTCTATTAGAACAAATACAATATCAAGCGTTTCAATTGACAGCGCAATTTTGACAAAGTTCAACGACCCTTTTTGGGCGCACTCTATTGTAAACGCACAGTGCCTCTCATTTTTGCACGCTCATTTTTTCTTTTCTCTCGATTCGGCGACGAAATTAAAAATCATCGAGCAAATACGGCATCCGTATCTCCTACAATAACACACTATTTTATGAGCCATATTCGTTTTACGAGTTTAATAGGGATTGTTAAACACCGCGAAATTTGACGTTTACATGGAAAGCAGCTCATTATCAATTTATTTTCTCATAAGGAATGTACGAATTTGACCTTGAGACTAGGACCAACGCGTTGCAACGCCAATGTCAAAAATGCAAGAAACAATGCCCAAAAATGATAGCCAAGTTCTCTAGAATATGATGCACAAAGTTTGATTTTATTAAAGTTTTCCAATTTTATTAATCCAGATCCAAGATTCGACTGTTTTTATTGAAATTTTTTTATGTTTTATTATCCAAAAACTTGGTTGTTATCATTTATTGAGAGTTTTTCAAACTTTAACAAAATTTTCATCCAAAGTTCTACAAGAAATTCTACAGGAAATCAAATGACAGCACACGTGATGGCCCATGATTTGTCGATCACGAACAAATACATTTTCTGAATTCAAGTAAACCAAACTGGAGCTATAAATAATTATGATAATAATAATTATGATACTGCTGATTAGCAAAAAGGTTTCCGCAGATTTTTTATTAGGCCAGTTTAAAGGTTAATATACAGTTTTAATATCAGTTTGTGAGTCTCTGTCACCCAAATAAAATATTGTTAAAAATGTATTGACCAAAATCAATTTCGCCAAGGCCTGGATATATTGTCTATACAAAAAGTGGAGATCTTCAAATGTATATGTTGATGCCTTTTGATGAGCATTTTTTGCAAATAAGATCTTCATGCGTTCACTCTACTTGGGACATTATAATTTATTTCAAATTCAAAATTTTTATCTGTGAAAACTGAAAGCTATCAATGTGATGGTAACCACTTTCAAATAAAGTGGTTTAGGAATTGATAAAAAAAATTGTATGATTAACCATCGATTGTAAACCATTTAACAACCTATCATAGCAGTAAATTCGGCAATTTTTGAAAATATTAACAAGTAAGTAATTTTATCACAAGGAAATTACTTTGAAAAACGTTGAAGAAACGGTTTCTGTAGAAAATAGTCGACAGACACTTATCTTCTATGGTGGATTTTTGTCAACCTTTTTCGAGAATTTAGGCGTGAGAAAACTACTAAATTTTCCAGATCTTAACTACTCGGCGTTTAACATGAATTTCCGCCATCTTTTCTCGCGTATTTTCTAGATGGCGATATTTGCATTTTTGACGTGCGGAGTTTGGCTATCTGGAAAATACGAAAGAAAAACGGCGGAAAGTCATGTAAAACGCTGAATAGTACTCAAAAGTTTTTTTTTCAATTTTTTTTGCAAAAAATGACCTTCCTATTTCTTTTTGTTATTTTCATTACATGTAATTTAAATAACACATTGGAAAAATACGGTAAGCGTTTTCCAATTTACACGTTATGAGGATAGAGTTCGATGACTTTTACTTAAAGTTAGCTCACGATATAAACATCTAATTAAATAAATCAGTGTCAATGACTGTCAATTCCATTCAACTTTTTAATGACTCACAAGTAAAATATTCCCAGGATGCTATGGGGAACGGTTACTGTACTTATAGAATAGAAACGTTTTGTAAAAAAAACACCTGTATTTTTATTTATATAACGAATAACGTCTGGCGTCAGTTATGCCGCAAAACCGTTCAAACATAGTAAAAGTGCCCGGAACATGACATTTCATTAATAAAATGAGCATAGAGATGCGTCTTTCAGCTAACTAATACCGGGTATACTAATAGGTACGAAATTACTTTCCAGTGTTGGAGGCTGGCTAATTGTAATAAAGAGTAAGAAAAAACTATTTTGGTTATATTTTGAAAAAAAAAAATCATTCCAAACAACTTCCCAAAAAATAGCAAAATTTATTTCAAAGTTCATCATTAGCCATTGTGATATATTTGCACAAACCAAAATGTGGTTTAAAAATAAATTTATGAATTGAGTGTCCAGACATTTAAAAGTAATTTCACAGAAAATAGCAATATTTATTTATATTCATAAAAGTACTGTTGGCTTCTCGCCTAACATATAATCGTTTAATAAGGAAATTCGCCAGTCATCATATCTGCGCCTAGGCTGTCCAAACTGCCTTTTTGGTTACCATTTTCGATCGAAAGGTTCCTTAAGGGTGTCTTTTCATCAACGTACTTCTAATGGCACGAGTTACCATTTCACGTCTTCCATGCTAAAGTTTTCCAAATAATCGCGGACGTTCTCCCAAAAACTTATTCCTCGAAAAATGTGAGGTTTTTAGCAATTTTCTTATGATTTGTAACGCAATTCTGACGTCACCCTCACAGTCTGACCGTCCCCATAAGGTACATGGTAGAGATGCAAACTCATTCGATTACGTGTTTTCCGAAAAACTTTTTTTCGAAAAACGTTTTCCAGAAAACCACGATGCAAAAATACAGTCTTAAAAATGGTGATGATTTTTGTAATGCAGTTTGAACAGCCTATCTGAATCGTGTTTTTGTGCTCGAAGCCGCCGGAAAAAACTGCGCAATGCCATTTTCTGCTGGGCACGGCCCTTTAAATTGTGCCACTGTGAGGACGTAAATCGCCCCGATCGATTTAACTCCTCGCCGTAATCCTGTGCGGCGAGCCCTCCAATGAGGGCAAACAAGGCAAAAAGTGTCTTTAAATACATTTATTTTAAATTTATTTATGTTCGAAATGAAAAAAAGTCAAAAATAGCTTGAGTTATAAGCACTTTGAATTGATCGACGGTCGGTGACGTCGAGACTAATGATTCGCGTGGCGACTACGTAACCAACAAAAGGCCTTAGATTTGATTCTAAATACGAAAAAAAAATCATCGGTGGCGAAATATGACATGATGTTCGATAATGTCATGTCGACTGAATATGCCTGATAATGCCCCACTTAACAGAAATGAACCCCTGAATATTTATAATTTGCTCGTGCTAAACATACATGTAGTTTTGGAGACAAATTAAGAAAAAAAACGTATTCGCGACAAAACACCAATCTGAGATGTTGAAGTCAGTCTGTTGTCTTTTACAGAAAAATAGCAGGTTCGAGTCGAATCGTTCGACGTAATACATGTATTACCGCACTGATCGAGAAATACAGTAGAAATTCCCATTACGAAACCACAGAATCCTAGTCACATCGTGATTTTTGCCTTTAAACCATGGTATAGACTAAGTAGTAGCATTAATTATTAGTGGTAAGGGGTCGGTTCGCCGTAGTCACTACCGCCAAAAAAATATTTATTTGGCGGTAGTGCCTGACCCGCTTCCTTATTAGTACACTAAAACGAATTTAATAGCGTTTTCCCTGAACGTGCAGTTTGTAAACAACATGACTGACAGGTCCTTAAGCGGTTATGCGGCCCTTCGCTTTACCAGGTCACTTTGCCCGCTCGTACGCTTATCAAACCATTTTTTTCTCAAATTTTATTCGCTTATCCAGCCCAAGCAGGGTTTTTGCTGACAACTTCCGAATTTCGCAACTTTTTCCGAAAAAAAAAAGATATTTTTTGGACAGTGGGTTTCCAAATTCGTTCTGGTCAGCCTAACACTAGGAGGATTTCAATAAATTAGAGAACCTCTGATCTAACATTGCGAATAAACAAGAGAGCGAGCGCATTACTAGTAAGGTTGCCACGTTACCGCAAATACGAAGACCTTTTTGCCCAAATGCGTATACAAGATATGCGGTCTGCTCAGTACTACCCTGCCTAGATTCCTCAAGTGGCTTCGACAGTTCAGCTAACGAAATGGAAATAAGAAGAGAAAAAGTATATTGAAAGACATTGGCCCGAAAACTTTACTCGGTTTATAAATATGAAGAAATATGTACACAACCTAATCATTTGAATTAATACTAAAATTAAAAAAAACGTATTTATTCTAATGCAAATTGTTAATTTAAACAGTGTTAATTCAAACTTTTCAGGTGGTATAGTTCTAAATAGCTAGCAACATTTATCGTATTTAAATAATTTTGTACAGTCCTCGTGTCCGCCTTTTATTAACATCTTCGAAACCTTGTCAATATAGCTGTGTATAAGTTTAGCCTCTTTTGCCGCATACAGATGGGAATAGTCGATTGTCTTTTTGCGATAAAATTCTCCAACTGGGTCGGCATTGATACAGCCAAGTCGTCGGTGATCCAATTTTAAAAAGTCCAGCCAGGTTCCAACTTCCGGTATCGTATTTTTCACCAAATGCTCGAAACAACTTACTCGAACTGGGCCGGAAAACCTGAAGTATGTCCGATTACTAGTGTATTGATTATGAAATCGTGATGATTTCAAGAAAAGGGTTTTAGACTAAAACATAACACATTAAAGTAACATTGTAGTAATTCAGGCGGGACAAGCCTGTCTGGAAAGTAGATCTTAACCTCAGTCAACGACCAACGCCCAACCAACGCGTTGGAAACGTTGGGAAAAATTCAAGCGTTGGCCAACGCTTACGTTGGGCTTGGAGAAATTTGGAGCGTTGGCCAACTTTTTCAACACTGCTATCAAACTTACTTATTGAACCATTCGTCATGAAACTTAAGCCATCTATTAGCATTATCCCTGGCAAACTCCGGCCATCGTTTCTCCTTATAAACGCTCAATGGTGGCTGCCCGGTCTTGCCCGCTCGGTGATGATTATACTCGGCAATGATTGCATCAAACGGGTTTCGAATCAATACAAGGCCTTCCTCGAAGTGGCATGCTTAAATGTACTGTATGTAATTTATCTGATAAAACATTGGCATTTTAATCTAATAAAATATGTCTCTCATTTTTTTGTAATCGGGATCGATGATCAACTGTATTTGAAATATTGTAGAAAAAATAAAATCACCGGTTTCAAATTAATAAACTTCTCATGGCAAAAACTGGCATATCTCCATATACACCCCTGCACTGTTATCTTGCAACTTTTGCATGGAAAAAATCCGCTCGATTGAGTTTCCTGGAAAATTGGCTCAAAAAATCGGAAAACGGAGCCAGCGGGAAAATTTGCAAGATAGCGGGTGACCAGATAACAGCGCAGGGGTATATAAAATAGAAAAAAATGTCGAAAATCTGTTGAAAAATAAACTCGGCCAAATTTTTGAACTTGAAGAGTTTTATGTGGCGCTCCTTTAAGAAGATTATGTCTAACTGAGGGGAAATTGAAAAAATTTTTCTTATGGTCAAATTGACCAACATTATATTTATTCCAGTAGGGTTATATCATCTAATAACTACCTTTATTGTTATGCAGCCTATGGGTTTTTTGTGCGATTGTTGTCCGTGATTCGCAGTCAATATCTTCCCCTTTCCATCCTGCGTTTTTCAGTGGTTTTGCCGAACGCCGATTTCCTGTCCAGTATCCCGAGGCCATATGCAATAAATGTCTCGCCCATGTATTTCCAGAACCCGGAAAACTACTTATGGCCGTAACGGGTCGTTTACTTTTTTTGCTAAAAAATCGTAGTGGCGCCGAGCACATTTGTCCCTTGGCCACGTTGGCATACCTTTCCCAATCTGCGAGACCTTCGGATATTTTTTCACTTGCATTTTCAGTTTCCTCCAAAGTTGAAATGTCAAATTCTTCGTCTTCTTCAACTAGTTCCTTACATGGAGCTCAGCAATATTTGTTTTTATTTTAATATACTTTCGTTCCGTTTATATTGAATTTTTTGTCAATTTAAGGAGGGATCCGTCGTTTTTATATTATTTTTTGTAAATATGGTTGATTTTTTGATGCGTCGGCATCCTACCAGAATAAATTTAAGTGATTTTAGGAGGAATAAGTTAAATTTTTTGCGTACCTTTTGGACAGCAGTTTTCTAACCGGAAGTCACCGGAAGTAAACTTTTCCCGTTGATTTCAAAAAATGATTACTTTTGGGATAAAATTGGGAGATATCAATTTGTTCTGAGTGGTTTGAAATGTCAGTTTTGTAAAACTCTTTATAAAAACGGAAGTTAAACCCAAGAAATCTCAGCCGCTAACTTGCCGAACCCTACCTCGTATTGATCATCATATTCATCATCGTCATAATATTCGTCATCGTCGTATTCTTCATCATCGTATTCGTCATCATTGTATTCGTCATCATCGTATTCGTCGTCATCGTATTCGTCATCGTCATATTCGTCATCATTGTAATACTCATGTTTATAATGTTCAACTTCATTGTTTGTATTGTGCGTTTCGTAGTTTCCTGATTCGTATTGTTTCATTTTTATTTCATCATAACTATCATTTAAACTGGGTTCAACTTCCACAACTTTTGGTGGCTTTGTTATCCTGATTTTTGGCTTTTCAATTTTGCTTTTTTGAACCATTTTTTGAGGTATTGGAGTTTCTGCAATTTCCTGATTTTTTTCCGTTTTTGGAACTTGGGCCTTCTCAGCATGTTTAATGGGAGACTGTGTCTCATATAAGGGCACAACATTTAAGTCATCTAATGGGAATATGTCTTCAACTTTAAAATTGTGGATATGCTCGCCGTAGAAGTTGCTAAAATATTCATTTTTGTAATATGGATTTATTTGGTAGGTTGCCCCGCTCGTACCAAGGCTCGGCAAAGCCAGACATTTCCATTGCAATGGCTTGGCTTTTTACATAATGTATCTTTTAACATAATTTATCTTTGTACATTCTTTTGACTTTATACATTCTCAAAAAATTTTGGCGTCACCGGCGTCATGACGCGTCACCGTTCGTACTAAAATAGAAATTTTTCTTTTATAATAGAGTCTTTCACTTATTTTAATGCTCAAAATTTTAAAGTTCAGTTCAAATGAAGGCGACTTTTGTTATGACAAGCTTTCTTATTACAACTTCTCACACCGATAAATATAAATATTAGTAATCAAAGATTCAAATGCTTACAGAACCGTCATATATTAGCAATACTATCGCTATTAGTGATACTATCACTGCGATAGTATTTTCAGAAAACTTTGAAATTCAGAGTCTGAATCATCTTCTAGCTCAAATTTTTTGCTTCGAAGTAATTTTGACCACGGTGACCAAACATGTTTACGCAACATTGTTTCAAAATTAGACCATTTAGGGACGAGTTATTCGTAAAACGGAATTCATCTGGTAATAAATTGAAGTAAAAATACGTGTCGGGCACTAAAAAATAGTGAAAACCGACAAGCCGTATATTTACGTGTTCAGAAATTACACGTATTATAATGTATTTAAAAGTAAGAGTTTGCTATAAATTTCCGGATCTCAAAAATCGATTATTATGGTTTTTGGAATTAAATTTTATTCAAAGAAATCAAACCTGCCAAGCTTTGTCGACATGAAAACGAAAATTGTGATGAGTACTGTAACTAAAATAAAAATATCGGCGCCTTTGTAATTTTCTCTCATTATAAAACTTTATTGTAGTATTTTTTCTTAAATGTCAAATAAAATTGTGTAGTTATGTGTCATTTATTTTTGAACATTATTGTTATTTTCTACCAATGCTACAATAATGTCGGATAAGAAAATAAGGTTTGCCGCAGGTTGCAAGTTGCATCATTAATATCAATCAAAATTGTAGCAGAATTAGAAATTTATTTTTACCCGTACCTAGGAAGTGATCATGGAAATAAAGTATACTGCAGTAACTTATTCCTAAACACACTGTCTAACAAATAGTAAATATTAATTATTAATTAAGCCTTAATATTTTAAGGAAACTAGAACTGTATTATTTTTTAATGTATTTTTAACAAACTATCGAAATTTTAGATGAAATGTCAACAATTAAGCAAACAATAATAACAAACAAAAAATTTAACTTGACTTTTGGAATCTGATCTGAGATTTTCTTCGGGCAATTCAAATATGCGACTTTTTAATTATTTTTTATCGATAACTTGGGCTTTGAATCAAGACGACTGCTGTGAAAAACATGTCGATATTGAGTAAGAATTGAGAACTCGCCGATGTTCCCTATAGAATTCGACTTTCTCTTTCGAACGGTTTTTATGAAAGAAAATATCTAATGTGGCCGCCCAGTAGGAGGAAACTTTTTTTAGATTCATTTTTGAGCCACAAAAAGGCGCTGTATGGGAGAATATGTAATTAGTGTATGATTATTTATTCAATATGAACCGTCTAACATTTCGTTAGCGACCTACAAACTTAGAGATTTATTGTTACCGTACTTTCTGACAAATTCAATAATTTCCGATCACATCTTTTCCGAAAAATAGGAAGTTCACCCTCTATCGCAGTGATTTTCAAACGAGAAAAAAAATAAATAATTTTACCACTTTTTGGTAATGTTGCTTGACAGCGCATCTGAGGCCTATGTGGCCTGTCATTGGTCTTTTTTGAGCGCGCTCGGCCAATCACCGAAAGGCGATTTCCTTCTTTTAAAATATTTCTGTATACAGTCCTCCCCTCTTAAGTGGCGCACTTAAGGAAAAATATGCATTTGCCTTAAAAAATGTTTTTCGCGTTTTAAAATCAAGACAATAAAAGATTTTTTAGTGGAGCTCTATTTTCATCGAATCGCGTTGGTTTTATCGAAAATGTAATAAGTCCAAATTTGTGTCAAGCCGAATGTCGCAAAAAACGCAATGATAACTGCAAGTACTATGTCTATGAGTCGGTAACCAAAGATTGCACTTTGTATAATGGAATTTGGGGAATTGAGTACGACGATGACATTGAGGAAGGAAAATGCACTGGCCACATTGATAAGTGCCTTCGTACTGAATGTGAGAGAGAGGGATGGGATTATGTTAAAACTGGAAGTGGCCAGAATATTGTTCAGGACACGATTCGAAATCGTCGTATCTTACATATCACTAAAACCAATTATCTTTTCAAAATTGGGTTTTTTGCCACTTGGTGGCACTTTTTGTATGTTGATTACTGATTACGTGGTAATCACCCCTGCGCCGCGCCGTTATATGGCCAACATTTTTGACAAAAAAACATTTTGTTACGTAATACTGGCCATATAATGGCGCATTATTTTATTTTATGCATTACAAAAAATAATCTGAAAAAATAGGAGTTCCTGGGAAATTATTCCTCATAATTTGAACAGTATAAAGATTATCTAGCCGAAAGTGCTGAGTAATTCTTTTAGGATTTGTTTTGTTAGTCAAAAATCTGATTTCGAATCGGTGGTCAGTATAGGTCTATATATGACGTTGAGGATGTTTTTATTTGTCTCAAAATTTGTCGCCTCGCCCCAGATTGTCAAGTTGTCAGGTAACGACTTTAGCGTATTTTGATTGACCGGGTTTGTATGGTTGTAACCCTATAAAAGAAACTTTAAAAACATAAATTTCAGCTACGACTCAAGTACTAAACGTTGCTACTTGAAAAATGAAGAAGCTGTTGAAACATCGACTAATTTCAATTTCGTTTCGGCTGCGCGCTGTTGCATTAGCAGGGACGATTGCGTAGAACGGGTATGTTAATTTATTTGAAACCTGGAAATTCAAAGCACACCACCTACCTAGTAGGTATTTCGTAAAAAAGGTTTTAACTTACGTGCACTTTGTTAACTTACGTGCGTTTACGCGGAAAAGTTGTCACGAGCAGACTGTTAATTTACGTGGATTTTGTTAACTTACGTTGATTTTGTTAACTTACGTGGATTTTGTTAACTTACGTGGATTTTGTTAACTTACGTAAATTTTGTTGACTTACGTGGATTTTGTTAACTTACGTGAATTTTGTTAACTTACGTGGTGTTAGCTTACGTAGCTAGGTGGTGCATATGAAAATTACAAAAAAAATTATCATGATTTAAACTTACCCAAAAAAAGCGACAGCTGTAACGTAGGTGATAGTTTGTTGGGCTATAAATTATAGGCCACCTATGGCCTATAATTTTTGATTTCACCATCTCTCTCAATTCTTACAATATTATCAGAACATTTTTTTAACCGGTTTCTCCAAAATAATAGGGAGTTGTCTACGAAGATGCGGGATGGCTATCTACCAAGCATTACAGCATTATCAGCAATTCGGCCGCTGCTTCAATTCCAAACGTTGCCAGTACTAAAGATTGTGACCGTATTTGCAGTTTGGTTGACACCTGTCAATTTTGGACATTTGAACAGCCGGAAAAAAATTGCTATCTAGTTCGATCAGCCACTGCTCTCGAATACTCCAGTGATAAAATATCGGGACATGCTGGTTGTACCAATTCAAAACCCCAGGCCGACCCACTTTGCACAAATTTGTCCCAATATTATGATGAAGAAAATAACGATAGTGATTCATCTATCTTTGACACAAACGATTATTATCACTAAAAAGATTTAAAGAAATAAACTTTTATGCAAAATTGTCACTGACTGAAATGACATCATATGTGAATGGTTGGGCGTTGGGAAAATTTGAGCGTTGGCCAACGCTTGCGTTGGGCTTTGAGAAGATTTGACCGTTGGGCAACTTTTCCAACACTGATTATAAATTATAACATTATGTACAGTGTTGGAAACATTGGGCGTTGGGGTACGTTGGCCAACGTCCAACGCCCAACCAACGCGTTGGGAAGTAAACCCCTTGTGTCGTTATCTGGCCCGATTTCCCGCTCGTTCGTTTTTTAGCCAGAATTTCGAGGAATAATTTTCCAGGAACTCCTATCTTTACATGTTAAGCATTGCGCCATTATCTGGCCAGTAATACGTAACAATATGTTTTTTTCCGATTTAGATATTTATTAACAAAACTTACATGGTGAACAGATTTTAAAAGATTATAGACTACAATTTATACTCAATATTTAAATTTATTTTGTACGGTCTTTTTTGACTTTATTCATGTACTTCCACAGGGCCAACAGACGAATAGGCTTTGAAGATTTCAGTTTTTTAAAGTTGATGCCTCGTCTTTCAATAGACGAACTTTCAAAGCCTTGTGGTTCATAAGATACCATATCACGGCCGTTCAACTTATAAAAATCATCGCCGAAGAAATACGTGCTGCAGAATGCTGAACTGAAAGATCAACATCAGCTAAAAATTTCTCCGAAAACCTACCGGTATTATCCGCAATTTTTTTGTTCAAAAACTATGTAAAAAAACATTTAAATTTTTACGAAAAACATCGTCGATAAAGTTTTCTTTTAACTCACATGGGGAAGTGCGTGTAAATAGACACGCAACTGGTTTTTCGTCGATTTAAGGCATATGGAGGCCCCGTAGGGCAAAACGGGTATTGGTGACCCCCCCCCCTCAACTTTTCGATTGAGGTTGTTTTTTTGCGTAGGTTGGAGATTTCAAACAGCTCTCTAGGAGGCCCTGGTGACTCAAATCAATTTCTGAAAAGTCAGATCGACGTAGTTTGACGAGCTCTACAACTTGGCTCTACCAGTTTTTTTGAATTATTGCGGATTACTGTGATTTTTTTAGGTGCGTGTTTATTTACACGCATTTTCCCCCTACGGGTTCCCAAAAACTCCTTCCCCCTGAGAGTTAAAAAACTGTTATTCATAACAGCATGGGCCGATTTATAGGTTTTACGGTACTTTACGCTACATTTCTTTGATGTCAAGCAATACGCCTACGCGAGTCTATATTCTAGAACAAAATGTGTAGTTCCAGTTAATTTACGCGTAAGCTTAAATCCATTTTTGCAGGCCAAATGTTGGTATTTCGAGATATGGAAAAATTTCAGAGAAATATTATAAGAATTCCGCAGTTCGTGTACTTGGAACATCACTCTTATTTTCAATGTCCCGAAAATACAATTGTGATCTCTTTCTTGGTGTTCTCCCAGTATAAGTATGGCCATTATGAATAATTTCATAGTTTATAAAACTTTATGTTGTCGTTGAATAATTTCTTGGCTTTGTAGGGGTGGTATCAGCTAGAAATATACAGAAAGTGTGATCGGTACCGTACCCATTTACCAACTTACAACTAGTTTTCTAAGTGAATGAGAACTCAGAACTTCCCTTGATTTTATGAAATACATATGTACCGTGTATCCCACACTAAGAATGCTCGCTTTTATATGTAAAAAGGCCTAAAAGCGAGCATTTTTAGTGTGGGATGCACGGTATAGTTTAACCTTCAAATGGGCATTTTTAATGCAATATCATGTGTTAACGCTGAATCTATGTGCGGAAACAAGTTTTGAGACTATCACCCTTTTCTGTACTAATTTTATTTAGATTTTTTGTTATTATATACATTATATGTATGTCAGTAATGTCAGTTTTCTGCCTTTTAAAAATAAAAACAGTCTTATTTCTGACATTACTGTGTTTTACTGTCGTGTTTCTACACAATTGGCAAAAACAGAAAAATGCCTGAATAAAATTGTACAACGTAAGCTTTCCCACGAAAGTGGCTTCGCAGCTCAAAGAAAAATGTTATTTTTGTACACCGGGTGTGCAGTTATCTTGCGAAAATTCCCGTTCGTACGATTATGTCGCGACTTTGCTGAAATTTTTTCGGGACTTCCGCCCACGCACTGAGCAGTTTTCTTGCAAAACACGCTTATCTTGCGTCTTTGAGGACCCCTGCAACAGATATTTATTTTAAGTATTTTTTATCTCCAAGTTATGTACAATATAAGTATGTATTGCAACTTAAACCTTTAAACTTTAACCTTCACGCCATTGTGTTTGTATTTTGTTGACGCAGGTAGCGTCGGTTGACCTGGTTCCAAGCAAATAGAACCGGATTTCACCAGTTTGATGAGCTTAGGCCTAAGATTACTATAAGCCAAAGTAATCCCATATACATGTACTAGGTTAATAGTACATAGGTTTATAGTACATAGGTTAATACACCTTATAACATAGGCACCGGGGCATCTCATAGAAAGCGTATCTCTCAAAAGAAATACGAAACGTTTTTCGCATAAAACAAACCAAAAAACGTATTTTGTTACATAGGTATTTTATGTATTTGGAAAGTCAAAATTTTGATTCCAAACGAAGCCAAAAAATTATACGCCGAACCCTGAATTTCCGACAAGACATCTTTATTGAGAATGCAGCATATGTTAGAACAATTTAAATAGTGAGTTTCACAATTGTTTTTTGTTGTTTTTTGTACGGATGATGAGGAGCGTTGACTTTTGAAAAGCTTCAATTGAAATAACCGTCAGATAACATATTGCCTATAACATCATATGGCTTTTCCGCTGGATTACCAAAAATTCGTTATCCCAAAAATAAGAACTGTTATGGCGATATTTTACGCGATGATTCCTGTTCAAAAACCTTTTATTTTTTCGAGCTTTCAAATTCGTTAGATTAAAAAAACTGATACAGTCCTCGTCCCCAAATCGGCAAGAAACAGGAAAAACATCCTTGCCAATTTGGGGTATTCTTGTCGATTTGGGGACGAGGACTGTAAGTCGCCTTTTGAAATAGTCGTAATAGTATACAAAAGTCAGTCCAGTGTCCTTTCCGGTGTTTTTCTTCGTAATTTTATCTTGATAATTATTTAGAGCAGATTTTATCCATGATCCCATCCATGAATCTTTGCCTTTGACACTGTCCGACCACGACCGTTTAGTAGCTTCACCAGTAAAATAACCATTACATATATTTATTAATGCTAACACTAGCCCTGAAATAATCGTTAAGAGTATGAAAACATAGATATGAATTATGATATCTATTTGTTTAAAGTTTCATAAAAATCAATTTGCTAGGTGATATAATAAGTTTTTTTAATTATTGATTGTCCGCGCAACACCTTAATTGTCTCACGGTGCCAATTTTGATTGGGCGCGTCACCATAACAACGCTAAACAACAAGTAACAATTTCTTCTTCTTTTTGTTCCGCGGACAATCAGGTTACGGTTTGATTTTATTTTCCGTTATCCTTCGTCATTATAGCCATGGTTTTCGAATGATAAAGATACAACTAGTGTATACATTGGACTCAAATTAAAGGGGCTATAAATTATAGCCTATAATTTAAGAAACATCCGTTTTGTCATATGTTGCTGTTGCATTAATGTGGACGCTTGAGGTGTTGCCTTTGAATGAAATCATTTAATATACGATATTATTTCAACTTATAAACGTTACAATTTTTGATTCTGCTTCAACGCTATCCGACAAAGCATGCTTTATTTGAGCAAATTATTTCGAAACTAAATTGAAATATAAATTCCTATACAAATTAGAGCCGTTATTAAATGTATGGATTTTATTATTTGACTGAAAACCGATTTATTCAAAATCAAAGCATAATAGGTAGGGAATCTGTGAATCTATTCCACCTTTTTGTTAAGTTGTGTTTTACGGGCCTCATAATGATCAGACCCTCACTTGATCGAACTCATTTTGATCCAACATCACTTTGGCAAATCTAAATCTAAGACCAATTTTTGAAGGTGATAAATAATGTATCGACAATGCCCAGCCTGGAAGTCCTAGGGCAGTGTGGGAAACGTTGGGCGTTGGGGTCTGTTGGCCAACGTCCATCGCCCAACTGACGCGTTCGGAAGAATCCGAGTGTTGGCCAACGCTTGCGTGATTTGGAGCGTTGGCCAACTTTTCCAGCACTGGTCGCAGGAGTTAAAGGAGTTTTTAACATGGGATTTTTTAAATTTACTCAATCAATATCAGTGAACATTGAGTAAATTACCATTATGGTTTCAATTAGGGTTGCATCAATTTTAGCAAAGCCCGTCCTTACTGCTTACATTTATTTTAAAACAAAATATATCTGAAATAAAATATATCTGAAATGTCCAGACTCTTTCTGAATCTTTATGTTACCAGTCCCGTGACGGGACTCCCGTCCCTTTCCATTATTTTTTTAGAAATTATTTGCTTGGTAAACAAAACCTATTTTTTTTCGTATTTTTTAGGAACAGTTCATTTTATGGTTTTCGCTCAGTCAAATGTGCCACGGTTGCATATGTGTACCACAATTGGTATACTTCTAACTGGTATACACTAACTGTTATCACGTTTTGTCAAAAATTGATAAATGTCCTAAGTTGGTATCCTAATTTTTATATACCCTCATAATTAAAATACAACCAGTTCTGTCAAATTTTTCATGTCTAGAATCTAGACTCTAGATAGTCTTAAAAGGTTCCCACAATTTTTTTGTAATTCGGGCTCTTGGGAGTTAATCCTTAAAAATATCGAAATTATACAAACCTGTGAGGAGAATAAAACGAATTGAATTCATATTGTTTTCTGAGGCTAAAATTCAGTTTGATCGTAATTTATAAGGAAGAGCACAGAACGCCCCGATACTGCCCCGAGCGATTCGAGCAATCTGGACAAAAAACGACACGTCTGCTCAGATAAACCTCAAATGTCTGCCATTTGACCAAAATCAATTTCATTCTCAAGGCCATCAAATATGAAACCGAATGTACCGAATATTCGATTTTATTCCTCGATTTTATTTTATTTTTTCGCCATATTCACTATTAATAACAGGGTGTTGCAATAATTTATTATATTGTTAATGTTAAGGTTCTTTGACTGAACACGGAAAATTTACAAAGCAATTAGTAACGATAATCTTTGTTCGTCAAAATTAAAGGGTTGTTTGCATGAATGCACACACTTCCCCTGACAATTAAAAACTAAGCTATTTATGGAAAAAATCTGCAAAATTTATTATACTTGCCGAATTGGGGACTTGCCGAAATGAGGACTTGCCGAATTGAGGACTTGCCGAACTGAGGCCACTAAAAAATTGAAAAAATCATTGCCGAAATGGGGTATACTTGCCGAATTGGGGACGAGGACTGTAATAGTTCTAATAGAAAATTCTATGACCTGAAACGTTGAGGTCAACAGTCGAGGCTTGACTTACCGAAAAACTTGCAAACGTTTGTTGCCAATGATGACTCCCGAATGCTCATTTACTATTTATTATAATTATTTGAAAGGTCTATCAAAATTATATTTTACGCATGTCAAAATTCTAAAACGACTAATGAAATAATTGTGACTTCGCTGACCAGTTTTGGGCCCGTTGTAACGATGAGTTCATGCAGTATGACTCATGATTTATAAATGGGCCCCTGAAAATCCCTAACTGTACTAGTATGACCCTACCCTTAAAATGACTATCTTGGGTTAAATTAGTAATCAGTTTGATGTGTGTGAAAGTAACCCTCGTTCGAACTCACAAAAGCACTGAATATAAGTATATTTTAGTTTTATATGAGCTAAATTATATGATTTTTACCCAGTGCCCATATTGAAGAAATATTGATAGAAAATAAAGTAAAATTGTATTTTGCATCTTTTATGTATATAGGCTTTTATATCATATAGGCTATAGCGAAGGGCCTATACTGTACTTAATACAGGTCTTCCGATTTCCAACATATCTGAATTTCAAAAAAAAAATGTACACGAAGAAAGTCAAGCTAAAATTTTTATTTGTACATGGCGTTTTACATGAATTTCCGCCATGTTTTCTCACGCATTTTCTAGATTGCGATGATTGAGTTTTTGACGTGCGGAAACAAACCCGAGTTTGGCTATCTAAAAAATACAAAAGAAAAAACAGCAGAAATTCATGTAAAACGCTGAGTAGAATGGCATTGTACGTGCTAATTTCAGTATACATGGCCTCTGTACAGAAAAATAAGTCCAGTTGACCGAAACAAGTTGAGAGTTAGTCGCAAATATTATAGCGGAATTTGAGTCCATTAGCTACGGCCCTCCAAGCCCATGCGATGTAATGATTATCTGACAATTATGGCACAGCTTTAGTTGAATTAGACGACTCGTATTTTCAGATTATTATGCTTTAAAATTAGGTCCGTCCAGCAAAAAACGCATCTGCTCTTATACTTGCAAATATGTGTAGATCAGACTTATGAATCTCGAGAAGCTTTGTTACGTCATGTTGTCCATAAACATTCCGATATGGACTAAAAACCCTTTTTGAGACTTTCTCAAATATGGCTTACACCACATATCTACGTTAGTTAACACCGATGCGCCACCAACTTGCTAGCGTTATTTCGCCAGTCAAGCACACCGTGTGTAGCACCGCCGGCTTAGGCTGTCATTTCTTACTAGATCATTGTATAATAAATACAAAGGTAGTTCTGTAATGTCGACCGCTTATATTTTAAGAATATCCATTAATATTTTATAAAAATTTCCAAATTTAACCCCCCAGGAAATCATTTGTCGGCCAAATTTACGATTTTTGAAGAAATATCACCGAAAATCGACGAAAAAAAGTTTATCCTGGTCGATGTGTTGAGAATTTGAGTAAACATAGAAAGGATCAAAAATTGGTACGTGTCTTGGGCTTAATTTGCGCTACCTACCGAGTAAATCGGTTGAAAATTAAAAAAAAACTAGCGCCAAAAGAAAATCAGCGGTCTAAAATGAAAATTGGTCAAAATTCAATCTTCAAGCAAATTAATTCTCACTCAAATACTGAGAAAACGTACTTTTCTGAATTTTGTGAATATCCTGGTGAATTTTGATAATGATAAATCGTGAAAATGTAGAAAAATTATTAAAAATACGAAAAATGTGGTAAAACTAATAGATTTATAGATTTCGTCTATACATGTATTTGTTTTGAAAATCCATTCCAAACGAGTCATATATTTTCACTCATAATTTCTTAAATATTCATTTTAAAAGTTTTACACACCCATCAGGTTAAAGGTATTGAACCTACCAATTTTTGATCCTTCCTATGTTTCCAGAAAGCTTACCCTACTTAGCCGCTAGGAGGCGTTTCACTAAAATTTCTACGTTTTTTCGCAAAAAGTGGTGGAAGTGGTGTTTTTGCGAGCTCAATTCAAAAAACTTCGACTTCTCCAAAATTCACGTGTGGTAGTTTTATAAATCGCAATTAACCTTAATTTACCTGGTCAAAACGAACTGAGGACTTTCGAACTCGATAAGAAATGAGAGCCATTTAAAGTCCGCAACTACACACCGTGTGTAGCAGTGGTGCATCGGGGTTAACACGACTTAAGTTAACAAAATTCACGTAAGTTAACAAAATTCATGGCAGTTAACAGTCTACTCGCCACAACTTTTCCGCCTACGCCCTACCCACCTAAATTAACAAAATTCACGTAAGTTAACAAAATTCACGTTAATTGACACTTTTTTCCTAATGTAAATTCACGTAAGTTAACAGTTTTGTCAATTTTCGACAAAAAATCCTAAATTCGCGCAAGTTTACAGGTTTTCAAAAGTTTTCCAGCACTTCCGCTTACGCGCTACCCATCTTAGTTAACAAAATACAGGTAATTTTAAAAAATCCACGCAAATTAACGCCTTTTTCCCAAAGTTTTGTTTACTTACGTAGGGCGTGGGCGGAATGGTAATTTAAAAAAAAAATTTGCCGCCGTCAACATGAGTGGACGAACTTCCCGGATAACTCGTTTCGGCATAACTGCGCAGGGGGTGTAGTTTGCCCATAAAACTTCAACTTTTTTCGTCAAATAAGTTATCCGTTTTTTCCTTATATCCAGTTAAACTATGCAATCGCTAATGCCTAATTTCCTTCATAGCGTATTTGAACGCAAAATGGTCATTAATCTGAAAGTATGTCACTATAGGTTAAAAATTAAATATACATTATAAGTATACTTTCTAAGTTACTTTAGGTATACTTTATAAAGCTTAAGATTAAAGGTCGAATTGGAGAAACTTAAATTAAGGTCCTTAACTCTCAACAGCTTAGTGGTCATTAAATCGAACACTTGGCTTTTAGCGGCTCAGCTGAGACCATAATTATCGAGCATTATAAGATTTTGTGTGCAAACCTTTGACACAAACTGTGTCACACAAATTTTTTTTGGGGCATTATCATACTGTACTATACCGTTGTTAAACCTTTTAAGGTTTGTGCGCAAAATTTTCCGTTTTTCAATGATATGATTTTATGCGCGAAATTGATATGATCTTAGTCTAAGAGACCTCATATCAATTTCGCGCATAAAATCATGTGATCGAAACCACTTGAATAACGGAAAATTGTGCGCACAAAAATGCGTGCAAAATTCTGCTCCACCCAAAAAGAGCTAACACTGTTTCGCAAAAACTGACCGAACGAAACTTTCTGACTCAGTGCCACCGAGTCGGTGGTTATTTGGAAATTAAGGACGGTACAATTTGTTTACTGAAGGGTATGTATTCCCCCTTAAATGAATAAACTATAATTAACTATGAATATCTAATAAACTTCATATCGTATGTCATTTCTCGACTTTGTAACCGACAGTTTGGTGGTGTTTACTGCCAAATACGCATTATATCATATATGAATATCTCGCATATACATTTGGTGCATATAATATGGACAAGACAACGAAAATTGAGACTATTGAATCCAATATTAAATATAAAAATATGTTCCATCACCGTTTTTTATTGTTTTATTTGCGTTATTTCCAATTTCGGACATATAACATCACATACGGATTATGTAAGTGCATTTAGCATTGTTACTTCTGTGTTTGTATTCTGCTGTGTTTGTATTTTTGTGCTTGAACTCGTAACCTTTGAACCGGTCAAACTCTCATACCTTCAAATACACCACTTGCTCAGTTATTTTGCAAAAGTATTTTTCAAATAATAACAAGATAACTGCGCAAAGCGTAGGCGGTGAAATGGCGCAATATTACAGTGAAAAATAACTGGGTGAAACATAATTATGTAGACAAAAAATGATGAAATATTACAAAAAAAACAATTTACATTTAGACAAGATATATGTGTAAGTCGTGGACATAAAAATATAAACCGTCATATATGGTGCAGTTTGACCGTTAGAACACAAATTTGACATGAAAAATGGGTATACATTTAGCCACTAAAAGCTAGTTTTTGATTCCAAAGGCATTGAATTACGCAAAATGCGCCAGCTCTTTTTAATAAATTTAAATTCGTGATCTACAGCCCGGGCCCCAGATCTTTGAGTTTCAAGAATCTTTTCATATCCTTATACCGTCAATTATTTCCTGAACCAGTTAGACAAATAGACTCGTATACGCTTTAACATACAATAATCAGATATTAGGGCCCCTGCCAGAAGAAAACTAACTTCACACTTATATTGAATGTTCAAAAATTGACACTAAAAATTGTAGTCTACAATTAACCAAAACAATAACAAAATTTGCATAACTCGTAAACAAACAAAATGTTTTTAGAATTTGTTTTACTAAGAATTTTTAAATGCCTTCTAGATTTAAACTTGTTTTTTTTCATTTTTCAATCAGTTCTAAAATCAGTTCCATTATATTCAGACAGGAGTTCAGGTAACTTAAGGTCACTGACCTGAGTTTGGTAAATTACTATTATACAGAGCATTGGAGATTTGTAGGTAAGCTTAGTAAGCCCGTCTGGTGGAGTTTTTAAATACGATATTTTTATGTACACTCCCCCCTCATGATAAGGGCCCCACGATAAGGGCCACTTTGGCCCGCTTTCTCATAATAAGGGTCACTTTCTCATGATAAGGGCCACTTTTTCGACGAAGCAGTTTTTTTTTCTCATGATAAGGGCCAAAATAGGCAATTTTGGCCAATAAATGGCCATTTATCTCTCATAATAGGGGCCAAATATTTTTTTACTCATAATAGTGGCCAAAATGTTTTTGATATTCGTATACCCGGTATACGGTATATGATATACCGTATATCTAATTGCTATAACATGTTATCTACATAATGCATGCACTTTCTTGGTACTGGAGTGTAGTAAGTTACTAGTAACTAGANAGCACCCTAGTCAGCTTTTGTCCAAGTCGGAAATCTGTCCAAGTGATGCACAACCGTATGCATTGGGTATTACAATATTAACAAGAACCGATTTTGCGTCAATTTTGCTCAGATAACACAAATAGAAAAAAAAATATTTGTCGACCATCGACCATCCCGGATGGTCGATGGGCGGTAGGCGGATGGTCGACCATCTACCGCCCATCCGCATCTGACCTGCGACCATCTACCGCCCATCTACATCCAAAAATCTCGGATGTTTTCGAACACTGAACTAGACTGTCTCAAGCTTTTTTCAATAAATTTTCAATTTTCTTCTGGCAAATAGTTACAAAAAAGCTATATACACCACCTAACCATTTGACTTAACACCATTTGGCTTAACAGTTTGCATTTGACTTAACAGTTTGCAGTTGAATTAACACTTTTTTTGTCCCTTTTTTGTCTTTTTTTTCCAGCATTTCCGCCTACGCCCTTGGGGTTTACCACGCCGCCTGAGGGTTTATCAGGCCGGTTTTGGAAGGAGAAAGTGTCCTGACAAACCCTCAGGCGGTGTAGAACAATTTTTTGGATTTTTTCGTTCATTATATTGTTTTATATCATTTTTTTATAGTTTCAAGTTTTCCAGGGTTTTAACCTACGCACTAGCCATATGGCTTAACAGTTTGCATTTGATTTAACAATTTGCATTT
This sequence comes from Oikopleura albicans, assembly GCA_004367875.1. NCBI lineage: Eukaryota > Metazoa > Chordata > Appendicularia > Copelata > Oikopleuridae > Oikopleura > Oikopleura albicans. Next base: position 487,385 of record SCLG01000089.1, on the reverse strand, counting down.
GAATTAACACCTTTTTTCGGAAAAAAATGTGTTAAGCCAAATGGTTAGGTGGTATATACAAAATGTATATTACAAAATGTATAATACGAATTTTGGGAATTTTTGTATCATAGGCTATGAATTCATAGCGTATGATTCAAACCCTGTGAATTAAATAGCTTATGTGACATAAGTTATGTCATATAAAAGTCCCGAATATACGTACATTTTGTTGCTGTTTTGAAACTATATTCGAAATATCGAAAATAGAAAATTTGTAGAAAAATGGCTTAAATTAATCATAGGAACGCCTGCTATATACGTATTTTATACGTCGGATAACTTATACGGTGTAATTTATTACGGTAAAAGTTTAGGCAAATCCTGAGGCGATTATAATATGACGGAAAAGGACGACTCAAAAAAGGAAGAAAATGAAGAAAAAAAAGAACCCGATCCAAAAGTTGCTTATTTTCAACTGGTAAATTTAATTTCATTTTTAGTTAGTTTCATTTTTAAGTCATAAATAATCTAAACGGTCATTAATCAATGATTTAGTATCGATATGCAACCGGGTTGGATTGGTTTATGATCACCATGGGTTGGTTATCGGCGGTTGTTGTTGGCGTTTCGCAGCCAGTATTGTGCATTGTTTTTGGTCAAGTGCACGGTTCAAACTTTCAATCTATATTAACAATTGAATGTCTATAATCTGTACTCAGGGTAACCCATTAACCGGCAGCACAAAATTTTGAAAACCTGCCGGTTAATGGCAAATAGCCGGTTAATGGAGACATGCCTAGGCGGAATCACGGAAAAATTGCGACCTGACAATTAACGGAAAATAAGGATTTCAAGCTTTTTGGACGTTGTACATTATAAAATAATTCTGCCTTACACAATAATAATGTTTCGCAAATTGCTCATTGATTTAAGCTCCTGAAAAAACGTTATTTGTGTACATGCGTGAGGGTTTTTGCTGGAAAATTTTTGATCAAAAAACTGCCGGTCAACAGCAAACTGCCGGTTAATGGCATGCCGGTTAATGGGTTACCCCAGGGATCGAAAAAACGTGTGATTGTGACCAAAGTGCAATCACACTCACAAAATCACAGAATTCACGGAAATCACAAAATCACAAACGTTTCAATCACAATCACGCGAAAATCACGCTGTGATTGGCAAAAACCGACTAAAATCACAAAGATGTGATTTTGGTGTGATTGAGGAATTTCCAATCACAATCACGCAAAAATCACGCGAAAATCACAAAATCACAAAAATCACATTTCACTTTTTTAATTAACAAAAAAAACTTAAAATGTTTTTGTGGCTTAATTGACATCGGCGTTCAAATTACTAATTGTGCTCTTTAGATTTTCCGCGATAGTCATATTTTTTTCTTTTGAAGGCCTACGAATCTGAAATTTCACCTGTAGGTAATTGTGGGTCTTATCTAAATTTCATGTGCAAAAGCACGCTAATGTCATTGAACAAAATTGGGCCATTTTCACAAAAAGTACTTGCCCAACCCAGCGTCGTCGAGGCGTTGGGATATATTCACAAAAAAAGACTCGGCCAACCCAACAAGCCAACCCCACGCCGTTGGGACGTCAGGGAATTTTACAAAAAGGATTCGCCTAACCCAACGACTCAACTCAATACCTTGTAGTAAATCAAAAACGAAAAACATAAATTTGCCATTTATTTTTGGTGAAATAGGGTAATATTGTAGCAAGAAACACAAATATCGCTTCGGTTTTGAAAATTAATTGGTCGTTTTGACGGTTTAGTAATTTAGTTCACTAACCCAACAGTTAACTTATGCAATAAGTTCACTGTTAGGTTAAGTAGGTCAATTTAATACACTAGTTATTATGTCGCGAAAGCGTCATAACTTCTGCCTATTCACACATCATGTTAACCCCTATATAATCGACTGTATCTGTACACTAGATTATTGTGATCCAGGTAATAAAGATTATTACAATTATTCGATTCCGTCAATGGTGTCAGACGAAGTGTGAAGCCTTCAAAATCAGGCCGACCAAAAAGAACTGGTTATTCGTATTCCGTGGGAAGCTCCAAGGGTCACAATCACACACTTCAAATTAAGTCGGACGAAAAAAGAAAAGCCTACGATGAAAATTTAGTAAAATGGATGTTTTACGGCCAAAAAACGAAAAAAAAATGCGGAAGGTCTAATCAGTGGCGGCACGTTGTTCAGGCTGACCAAGGAGCGCGGGTTAAGACCCACGAAAGAAGCATGGACACTGTGAAAGGAACCTAAATCTAATACTGGATTGTTCCTTTTCACCCAATCACAGCTCGATGTTACGACCACTAGCGTCTAGCCGTTAACGGAGAATTCCGGGCAAAGATTTTTTTTTTGTTATAAAAAAAAATATAGCCTATAAGGCAAAGAACTTTTGAAAAAAAATTATAATAAATCGAGCCCTGAGGTCATAGCTTATAAGTTATAGCCTATACGTCTAAAAACAAAAGTCAACATGAACTCTCCCTTATGCAACCATGGGATACAAACAACTGGCAATTGGTTACGAGAGAATGACTTGCATGAAGACAAAAATTAAAAAAAAAATAAAGAAGATTTTTTTGAGAGACCTGACTGTATTAAATTTATATTAGTAACTGGTAAAGGGAACTTATGTAATTAATTATGTCATAATGAACTAGTTATTTCTCAGTCAAAATGATTAACGTAATGTAAAACAATTTGAGATCAGTTTTTAACCAAAAAAAAATCGAGGGTCAACGCGGTGAACGCATTTTTCACAAAAGCGGCCATAAATTAATGTGGGCTTAAAAATGCGAAGAAATTTAATTGTTACCGATATTTAATCGGTTAACCGCAATTTTTGTCAATTCATCGCAGTGGTCAAATAAACGGCACTAATTAGCGGGATTCAAGTCGGCAATAAGGAATTTTGATAATTTTATCCTCCGAGTTGCAAAGAGCGTAAAATTATTGAACTTATTTATAGAAAAAATGTTTTCATGTTTTTGATAATACGCTTAGATATTTTTGTATTATAAATAAGTGTCAAAAACCGAATAAGGTTATTTGGAGATACTTAAAGCCCCAAAACTTGAAGTAATGACCATAGAACATTTTTTGGTTAATAACAGGATAAATAATGAACAAATTTTTGTTTAATTTGTTAAGGCTAGGAAGAGTTATAGATAGGAACGAAAGCCTCAATAATAAAATAACGCGTAGCCGAATTTTTGTATTTAAATTTTAGTCAACAAATTTATTTGTTTAATGGCGGGGAAAATTGACGGTTTAGTAATTTAGTTCACTAACCCAACAGTTAACTTATGCAATAAGTTCACTGTTAGGTTAAGTAGGTCAATTTAATACACTTGTTATTATGTCGCGAAAGCGTCATAACTTCTGCCTATTCACACATCATGTTAACCCCTATATAATCGACTGTATCTGTACACTAGATTATTGTGATCCAGGTAATAAAGATTATTACAATTATTCGACTCCGTCAGTTTACAAATACTTACCTCAGCAAATAAATCGTTTTACATAAGATGCGGCCACTCTACTGGGATACAGAATTGGCCCGCGAAGCGGGGCTACATAGGATGGGATGGTACTTTCTTAAAGGGTACAACATTGAAATGGGATAACGTATAATTGGTCTAAAACACATTTGGGATAACTTACAATGTGGTATAACGTTTAAAATGTATCAAATTTTGATACCTTTTCAACGTTACAGTCCAGGCTTTCAAATTGTGCACCCTCAAATTGTGCACGACTGCCAAATTGTGCACTTTTTCAGGAAAATTTACGTGACTGCCAAATTTTGCACATTTTCCAGACCAATGTTTTACAAAACGACTTTAAAAGTGTGCATTTGTTTCTAACTAATTTTAAGTGGTGGTTAATTGCGATTTCAATAGAAATAATGCTAAATTTGAGTTAAGCGTGATTAATTTATTAAAAAACCGATAAAACCGGTAATATTTTAGTCTTTTTTACCAAAAAAAAACAATTTTTACCGGTCAATTTGTTAAAAATTATATCAAATTTGGACTCTACGTCTCAAATTACCCTTAGAAGCAGAAAAACCGACAATCAATTTGTCGAAAACCGACTTCCGGTCAAAACCGGTAAAACTCAAAACCCCCAGGAATTTTTTTTCTGCTGAATTCCTCATTCAAAACTGTACACATGAGTGAAATTTCATGTTCGTAGCTGTTTACACATTTTTATGGCCATTTGAAATTCAGTTGTAAAACCCTATCAACGAGGCTCCTTTTTATGGAACCAGTTACACGCCGGTCTCAATTCAGATGCGCGGGGGCTTTTGTCATAGGAACTTTTTATGACCACATCGACTAAAATTTGTCCAAGGGTGGACAATTGACTATCGCGCAAGGTCTTAGGGGGTACGAAAATCTGCAAGTATTGTTAGCGTCCGCCTCACATGTTTTTTCCTTAGTTGCAAAATTATTCCTTCTGACTACAGAAAATTTATAAAAAAACATGCCAAAAATCAATCATAAAATGTTTAAAAAATCATTTTGTGATCACAATAAAATCACAAAAATCACAGAAATCACAAAATCACAACTAAAAAAAAAGCGAATCACAATCACAAAAGCCAAAAAAATTTTCAATCACAATCACGCAAAAATCACACGTGTGATTGTGATTGTGAGTGTGATTGTGTGATTTTTGTGATTGCATTTCGATCCCTGGGTTACCCTACGTATGTTTATGAATTATTATAATAATTAGGGAGAATTACGTGTATAAATAATAATTTAAAAGGTCAATAAAAACACCATATGTGAACCGTAAAAGCTCTCGACGATTTCACAAATGCAGGAAAATTTTCATTTTGCGGCAAAAATGACACAGATTCCGAAGCTCTTTGCAATCTGACAAAGAAATTTTCCGATAATCAGACGTTAATGGGCATGATTGGTTTGGATAATCCTGTCGGAATCAAAACTGAGCATGGGAGAACGTGGCAAAGTCGTATGGCAGATGGCGATGTAAATGGAGGAATAGGGTTTTATAGAAACTTAACTACCATAGGACAATCGGTAAAGGTCTTCTCGGATTTTACCAAATTAGTATTTCCATAACTTGACAAAATTAAGCACACGGTGTGCAGCACACCTCATTTAGTACATGTAATGTACACCTCTAACCATTTCCCTTGAGCGCTTTTGGTGTTGAGATAAGTGGTTAGGTGGTGTATTTCAAAGGTTAAAACCGTTAAATAGATACAATAAATAGCATGATGAAGGATAATTCGATGTGGTTCATTGGAATCGGAATGGTATCTTGGCTGTGCGGTTGGATTCAAACATTTTGTTTAATGTGGTCTGCGCAGAGGTACGCATCCTAATAGTAGTCTCACACTAGACAACATTTCCCTTATTGTGACACCTGAACATATCATTGTGTTTTTGAAATAAAAGTATGTTTTTCATCAGTAAAACTTGAGAAACCTTTTTTTTTGTTTTAAACGCAATACTTTATTGCCAATACCGGTACGCGGTTGCAATACCGGCGTGGTCTTAAGGACGGGTATGGCTTGTTGTTTACAAAATAATCTAAAAATCAGAAAAGTGAAGATTAGACTTAATTTTTGTGGTTAAATTAGCTAATTATGGTTTGCTTAGCACAATAAAGTCCTTTCAAGTTCCTTTGGGGAAATAAATCTAGAAAATTTAGACGTTTGAAAATTTCGATCAAACACGATAATGAAAAAAATAAGCGAACTCTTTATAAAATTAAAATATTATGAAACAACTTGTTTCTGTATTATTTCTTTATTATAGTAGTCTATAATGTCCAATTTTCTAGTAAAACATGTTTGACTGCAAAATTGCTGCTAAATAATATCACAAGAGACACTTTTCACACACTATTATGCGTTTTTTGAGGTAATTTTTTCATACCGTATTTTTATTTTTTGAGCAGTTTTGTTGTTATCTATTTTATTTTTGTTTTATTCGTTGTTCTGAAACCAGGCGCACAAAATAATTTCGGCAATTTTTGATATCAGTTTTTATTCATTAATTTTCAAGGTCATGAATGACGCCCATTTGCTCATTTTTTTGCGCTTTTCTTGAATATTTTTTTTATCAGACATTTTTTCAGAAATCAGAGAAAACAGTTTTGTGCGCCTTGTCAAAGCAAACCTTTTTCAGAAAATAAAAAACTCAATATCATCAAAATTGTAAAAGTTTATCCAATATCCGAATTGATTTTAGGCCAAGTTGACGGCCATGTGGGTGGCCTGTGGTAACAATTACAGACAAATCAAATCAACTGATCCGAGGACTTTTCGAGAGTATTTTACAAAAAAGAATATAAAAATTGATCGTGTCAAACGTCCGTTATGAACACTTTTCTGACACGTTATGTTTGTACACAACAGGCCATACCCGTCCTTAAGAGTGGTTTGATCGCTATTCGGTTCAAAAACATAACGGTGTATTAATTTTTTAAATATATTTTACAGGCAAACGACTAAATTGCGAGCAAATTACTTTCGTTCGATTATGCGTCAAGATATTGGATATTTTGATGTAACAGATACGGGAGAAATGACCACCCGCATGTTCGATGACGTTAAAAAGGTTGAAGATGCAATTGCGGAAAAAGTTGGAGTGGCAGTACAGTCCCTGGCACAGTTTGTGGCTGGTATTTTTATTGCTTTTTGGTTTGGGTGGCAAATGGCGCTGGTCATTTTGGGCACAGCCCCCATGCTTGCCATTTCAAGCATAGGGAACTTATCGCTAGATTTAGAGTCGTAGCTAACACTATGACCATGCTATACCGGTATTTTTGCTACAAAATAAACTAAAATAATCATATTTACCGCGTGTTGGCGCTCATACGGTGATGCTAAATAGGTAACAAATCATATGATATGAAGATTGCCCCAAGCCCGACGGTCTGAGCGCCAACGTACAGTATCATGTATACGGTATACATGATACTGTACAGTATACCGTATACACATGTATATACTTTTGGAATTTGTACAAAATCTTTAAACTATGGTTACCCTAAACAAGTTATATTTGGCTTGTTGTAACCACGAAATCGACTAAAAACGAACTTGATGCATACGCAACAGCTGGAGGTATTGCTGAAGAGGTTCTTTCAGGGATTCGGACAGTAACTGCCTTTACGGGACAAAAAGAAGAATTGAAAAGGTATAAAGCACCATTAAGTATCGCTGAAAAAGCTGGCATTTTAAAATCAACTTGGATTGGTGGAGCGCAAGGTCTTATGCAGTTAGGGTTGTCCATCAATCTAAAATCATGAATAAATTCATGGCCATAAAAACCACAGTACAAGTATGTATAAGTGTTGATATTTTACGTTTGATATTGTTTAATACGCATTTTTTTTTTTTGCAAAATATTTTGATCACATATATCACAACTTTGCAGGAATTTTCCTTGTTGATATTTTTGATTCTTTAAAAAACGGTACCGGAATGGATGCATAATATGCAGCGCATAGCCTATAATTCGTAGCCAAAATTCGTAGGCGTGATTTTTTTGTAAAATTAAACCAAGATAACGTAAGTCAAAAGTCATAATTTGGCCCTACTTTCCATTATCTTGGTTCTTATAAGCCACAAAATTTGACTTACGTTATTTTGGTTTAATTTTAGAAAAAAAAATTAAAAAGGAAAAGCCCTTCCAAATGTCATATGACCCTATTTTCCGTTATCTTGGTTTAATTTTCTCTCAAACTTTTCCAAGATAAAGGTATATCTGGTGTATTTAAGAGTTTTGGGTCAACATTTTTGACGTAAAAATCTTTTTTCGGTTTTTTGAAGTATCTACGCTGTTATTTTATTCAGGGTTCGGCAAAAATCGATTTTTAAAAAGCTCAACTTTCCTCAACTGTCGGGTATAAATTGTGAAAAAAAACTCAACTTTGAGGAAAAGTAACTTTTGCCGAACCCTGATTTTATTAGTCAGTGACAACCTTAAAAATAGTTTACAATGTTTTGTGCTTATGGGCTTGCTTTTTGGTATGGTGCCGAATTGATTTCCGAAAATGACTACACTGTAGGCCGAAAACTGCTCGTTTTCTTTGGCGTTCTTATTGGAGCATTTGGCATGGGCCAATTAGGCCAAAATGCTGAAGCTATTGCGACCGGCCAAACTGCTGCATTTTCAATTTTCCAAATTATTGATCGTGTGCCAAAAATTGATACTGAATCGAACGAAGGCCGTGTCCTTAAAGTTGTAGGTAGGGCAATTAAATTGACTAAACAACGGCACGTTTTATATCCGATATGCAGCAATTAAACAAACCTCATAACCTATGAGTCATAGACCCATAAGTGGCTTCTTTAGTACGCAAAAATAGCTAGTCCATTTTGAACATTTTGGTAAAAGAGAAAAAAATAAGGAATGGTTGGCTCAGAAAATCGGAAAAAAACTGACAATAACATTCGACTTCGAATCGAAAAGTAGATTATAGGGACCGAGATCAGTTTTGCGCTAAGTTCAATAGATCACGTGATAAATGACTCATAAGGCCCCGTAAGAGGCCATATTTACGCACCCTTTTTAAGTGCCTTAATCATTTTTTTTACTTAGAATTGTGTCAGATGGTCATAAATTGATTTTATACCTAACTTCCGAGCGTAAAAAATCCCTTATGTAACGTTAGGATTATTCCATATGATTCTGCCATAGTCTGTGGCCCATAGACGTTCTGAACTTTGCATTGAAAATCACAAGGAAAATAGATTTTGGGAATTGAATGAACTTTCATTTAAGCCAAGAAAAAAACAAAACAAAAAATGATTAAGGCACTCAAAAAGGGTGTGTAAATATGGTCTCTTACGGGGCCTTATGAGTTACTTATCACGTGATTCGTTCAAGTTCGCGCAAAACTGACCTCGGTCCTTATAATCTACTTTTCGATTCTGAGTCGAATGGTATTAGCAGTTTTTTATCGGTTTTCTGAGCCAACCATTCCTTATTTTTTTTATCTCTAAGACAAAAAACAATTGGAAATAAAAAAAAATTGCTACATCATGTGTGGAACTCCTAGAGTGAGATTGTTTGAGGGCACACGGGAAAAAAATCGCATACTCCAGGAAAGCTAAAACTGAGTTTAAGGACTGTTAATAACATGTTTTTTCATGTTTTTTATTCCTTTTGTATTAAGGGACTCAAACCTCCACCTTTCTCCAGTTGAGTGTGCAGGAGTTAAATCGGACTTGTTAATTATTAGCTATGAAAACGTGCCATCGTTATTATAAATTAGTTCTACCCATATCACAGGCGACGTTGAAATAGATTTCCAAAATGTCAGTTTTACATATCCGGCCCGACTTGACCAAAAAGTCCTGAAAAATGTTTCGTTCTCTGTGCGAGCCGGCAAAACAACTGCGTTCTGCGGTCAATCAGGGTGTGGAAAATCGACAATTTTTCAATTGATTAAGCGGTTTTATGATGCCGATGAAGGTACGGTATCTATCGACGGCATGGATATTAAGGGTCTAAATGTCAGATCATTGAGGGAGGTAATTGGTGTTGTCAGTCAGGAGCCAGTACTATTTGACACCAGTGTCATCGAAAATATTCGGCTTGGTTCACTAGAGGTCACTCAGGAACAAATCGACCATGCATGCCGCCAAGGTCAGGATTAAAATACCAAATTGAAATAAAATTTTATTCATGAACCGATTATTTGATACGACTGATGTGGGTAGTCAGTTTGTCACGATATCCATAGTTTGTAGCCCCGGGAGCCATAATTTTAGCAACGCGATATACGATTTGAATGTATGGCCCCAGGAGTCATAATCTTAGCAACGCCACATACAATTTTAAAGTATGGCCCCAGGAGTCATATTTTTAACAACGCGACATACGATTTGAAAGTATGGCCCCCAGGCGTCATAATCCTTGCAACGCGACATACTATTTGATTGTATGGCCCTCAGGGACTGAATTATTAGCAACGTAACATACGATTTCGTTCTATAGACCCTTAAATCCATAGACTATGGCCCATAGTAAATTATATTATGGCAAAGCAGCAATAGAATCAACGTTTTTTGAAAATGACATAATTAATATATTGCATTTTACGTTGATTGCACGGAATTTGCTACTATGCCATAATCAACTGATGGCTCTCGAAGTTAACATTATATTATGACATAGCAGCAATAGAATCAACGCTGTTTGAAAGTCAAATGAATTTTTAGTCTTTTCCATTTAACTCTCAGAGAATAGGGGTTTTTACCGGACTTCCGATTGGTAAAAATTATCGGCAACACCGCCAATGTTATTTTCTCGAAAAGGGCCATTGAGGACTATAAGGCACCAGGTTTTCCCTGGGAGTTAAGGAACCAAAAAAGTTTTTCAGAGAATTAGTTGTTTGGTGAAATTTCCCAAAAACGTTTTTTTTTTTTCGAATAACGTTCGAATGACTTTTTTTCTCCAAAAGACCGCGGTGTCGGTTTATTGGTCAAACTGATTGAAGACAAAATTCCCTGGCTTCTATATGAGGGGACATAGCGTAATAATTTCCATCTGGGTACCTAGCTGTTATTTCCAAATTTCCTTTCGCAGTTAAATGAACTCCAGCCATTGTGGGACAAAACGCCGTCGGTGATAAGGTAAATTTTTTCTCGAAAAAACGTTTTATCTATGGTACAGTTTCTACATCCCGTAATAACTTTATAAAAGAGTCCGGCATTTCGTCCCCATCGGGAAAAATCGGGAGACTGTCTTCAGAAGTCTTCCGTATTAAAATGTATAAAATTTTTTTTTATTTGTTGAATGGCAAAAAATTGATGCCGGGGCAGTTTTATAACATTTTGCAAGAAAAATTTAATGCAACTTAATCCTAGTAACCTATTTTGTTTTACGTTGTTTTAATTGATATTTTTTATTTCTCACAAATTTAGCAGAATGTCTGCGCTTGTAAAAAATCAATCAATTTCATGCAGCTAATAAAAAATCAATAAAAAATTTCAAAAAAGCCAAAAAAAAATTCAATCGATTTCATTAAGCCACTAATTTATCATGAATGACAACACTTGAAATTAATGTGTCATTCACAAATACTTTATTTTAACGCCTATTTTAGTAGTTTTAGTGCATAGTTAAATGTAGATTGTATTATAAAATACATTTATAAAATTTATCGTCTCGAATTTGCAATAACCGTTAATTTGTTTATAATTACCGTTAGTTGATTTCATAAATATTATTTCCATAACTTTTCTGTTCCAAGGGCTATAGTCCCATTTTGTGTCTATAAATTATGAAGTTATAACCCGCGGGGCCATAGACATAAACCGCATGTCACGTTGCGAAGATTATGACTCCTGGGGCCATACTTTCAAATCGTATGTCGCGTTGCACAGAATGTGGCTCGCGGGGCTATAGTATCAAAAAATTCGCTCCGTGACCAAAATAGCGTTATTTCAGTATTGGCAGGGGCCATAGTTTTGGGCCACCGTTTGTCACCGAGCTCGGCGCGACTCGTATAATAGATACGAGCAAGTATTATTTCGTTTTTGCCAAGCGAAACAAAACAAAAAACTAAACGCCCAGGTAGGATGAAATGAGTCACATTGAATAGTCAAATATTTATTCATTTATTTTTTCACACAAAAATATACAGAAGTTAAAGAAAAGATAGAAATTAAAAGTTAAGGGGGTTAATGGTGTTGAGTAAATTCTATATTGTCACAATTGACAAATTGACAAAAAATTCTAGATATGTTTTCGGTAACGCTTGATTTGACTTTTTTTGTTTTCATTTTCTTTTTCAATCCAACATTCATGATTTCACAAAACAGCATCACATCTGTATTTAATATTTTTTTAACCAGTCTATTAATTTTCATTCTGAGAGTTTCTACTATAAGATAATATAATTGGCCAAAATATTGTTGAGCTATTTATGCTTTTTTTGCATTCATATTTCCACAAACTTGAAATTGAGCCGACTTTCGTCCGCAACTCAAAGAGAAAAAAATAAATTAAAAAAGTGGGTCAACAATAATATGCGCTTTAGTTTTGAGAACCGACTTTCAACGTTTCAAAAAATTCAGACTAACGTACTGGCCAAACATTCAATATTCGTCACTTTGGCGGTATTAAATTAATCTGATATGTACGGATATATTACAGATCGGCTAATGTACCAGTGCACCAGAAAATGTTTGAAGTTGTTAATACAAAAAAAAATTAATTGATAGCGTTAGTCATTCAATTTTTATGATGATTTTTCGCCTAGATTTTTTTTCGAGAAATTGAGCAACATTTACCCCCTTAAGAAGAAAAGTAAAGCAAGAAAGTAAAGTCGAAAAGTAGCAGAAAGTTTAAAGTTGTCGAAGAGTATACTCACCGTCATCATCATGTTGAAGTTCAGGAGCGTTGGCATAGTAATTTGCAAAACAGTCCCCCGTTTCAAATTGGCAAAACGACAAAAAAAATCGGTATATCTTGTGTGCAGTGGGCGATGGCAGTCGGACTTAACCCTTATTTAAAACCTACTAGCTAAATTTGTTCGGTGACACTTTTTTTCCCCAGACCAGTATCCTTTGCTCATGGTAGATATGGTAGAAGTGGTAGAAGTTCGATAAAAATAAACTGGTAAAACCACGTTGTAGAGCTCGTCAAACAACGTCGATTTGACTATTCAGAACTTGATTTGGACCACCGGGGCCGTCAAACAGAGCTGTTTGAACTGTCCAACCTACGCAAAACAACTACTTTTTTTCTGAACCACTTCTAACACCTACGCCCACGTCAGAGTAGCTCGCAAATAGGCGCAAATTTAAAGCAAGCTTGCAAATTAAAGCAAACATACAAGACGTAGTTTGACAAGCTCTACAACTTGAGGGAAAAATTTTCGATTTGCCCATATCTACCATTGGTATAACTATCAAACGGGCCTCATTTTTGACATTGGTCTAATCAGTAGGTCAAACATAACGCAAAACCGTAGTGTTACAGAGAAAAATGTTTTCCCGTCAACATAGTGACGAAAGAAAACGTTTTTTAGAAAAAATTCGAAAAATGTTTTGTTTGTATCAAAAATAAATTCACAATGAATTCAAAAATGAATAAATTCATAATGAATTGAATTTTAAGTTTCTCCGAAAAAGGCTTTTTTCGCTTGCCACGAAGTTCGTTACTGAATCACTTTCTATTTGAGCAACGTTTTCTGGCATAAAACACGGTGTCAAAAATCAGTGTATTTGTGTACTGGTGTGAGAAAAAAAGTGTCACCGAGCAAATTTTGCTTGTAGGATAAAAATAGTACTCGTTTTGCCATGCTACCTTACAATAGATAAGACCGAGGGAGAGAAGACGCCGTGCATTTTATTTTCGCGCCTCATACATTTTTTTTTGTTTCGAAGACCGGCGTGGAGCTCGGTGACAAACTGACGATCCACACCAGTACGTATTTTGAGTTTAAGCATATAAATGTCGGTACAATTTTTTGAAAATAAAAATCTATTTTTTTTTGTATTTGAATCCTGTGTCAGCAAACTGTTACGACTTCATTCAAAAATTACCAGAGAAGTGGGAAACGAACGTTGGCGAAGGTGGCGCCACACTCTCCGGCGGACAAAAACAGCGCATTGCAATAGCCCGAGCTCTCGTCCGAAATCCAAAAATTTTACTTTTGGATGAAGCGACGTCGGCATTGGACGCCGAATCGGAAACTATTGTACAAAAGGCGCTCGATAAAGCTTCGGAAGGCAGAACTACGATAGTCATTGCTCATCGACTTTCAACCATTCGAAATGCGGACAATATTATTGGCTTTTTTCAAGGCGAAGTTCGGGAACAAGGAACCGGAGTTATAAATTTTAAACTACGTCGGAAAACATGTTAGTATATCCCGTTGTGTAACATGGATCATAACATAAAACTGTATTAAATTTTATGATGTATAACTTATACAGTATAAGTGTTAAACTTTATTTTGTCAAAAATTGCGTTAAATATTGATAATGAGTTGTTTCACGTTTTGTCAATCAATTTGAAACTCTTAAAGGAACTCACGATGAACTTATAAAAATCGAAAATGGGGTGTACGCTAATCTGTGCAATATGCAGTCCTTCAGAAAATCTGGAGAGCCCAATAAAACACAAGATGTTAAACTACAAAAAAATGAAACGGAAAACGTGGAAAATAAGGATGAAAACGATGAAAAGAAAGAGGACGACAAGGAAGACGAAAAACTTGAGGTAGCGCAAAATAATTAAAAAAATAATTTTGAAATATTGCCCTAATCTCCGAACACGTTTTTCACGACATACGGTTTCAGTTATTTTATCAAAGTTGGGTTGTTTTACCATTTTTTCCACCAAAACTATAAAGGTTTCCGAGCACTTATTAAGGTGCGTCATTAATATTTTTGTCTTATTAGATTAGTGTTCGAAATTCTAACATGTTTTGGGCCATACCTTACGGTCGAAAAGCTGTAACAAAGCTATGCATACCTGATTAGGTGTTTATGTAATCTGTATTTTGAAGTTTGTTTGCGTCAAGAAAAAAACGTTCAAAATTATAAATTATAATCCAAATTCAGGATGTATCCATGGGGAGAATTTTTAGATACAACAAAAAAGAGTGGCCAATTTTGATCATTGCTGCGATTGTGTCGATGGCAACAGGCGCAATTCAACCAATTTGGGCTCTTCTTTTTGCCGATGTCCTCAAACTTTACGGTGATTATTTTTGCGCTTACGATCAAGAAGCTCGAAACTATGTATTGAACAACCCTACAGAACCATTGGCTATACAACTAGCCGGAAATACTTTGTGTGATCTTAGAGAGTTTAAAGCAAAGAGCAGGTTTCGGAATTACTACTATTACTAGTATTATCTAGTACTACATACTACATACTACTACTACTGTATCATTAGTTTTAGCACTGGGAGTTTGATGAGAAATTTGGACATGATTTCCAGGATACCGATAGAATTTTGTATAATAGAAATTATATTATGTAAATTAAAGATAGCGTAAACAGTGCATACAACCTCTATGGGTTTATTCGGATTCTTTCGTAAACCGACCGGATAACCCGGGCCTGGGGAAACCGGTGAAAAATATACATTAAAAGTGGCGGAATAACCTCTCACGGGGTACATACTATACCAACCTACCCAATTTACCCTACTTTAACCGGGTTTCATAGCATGATCGGGCGTTTTTTTTTGTATTTAGACCATTTCCGTAACCTTATGTGGGTAGCATATCTTTCCTTTATGTTTTGTGTCTTGGGATTAGGGAATTTGATTGGATTTACGGTTTCAATGGCTTTATTCGGCATTGTTGGAGAAAGACTTACGACTCGTTTGCGTAAAAACTCTTTCAGGAAATTATTACAAATGGAAATTGGCTTTTTTGATGAAACAAAAAACTCAACTGGAGCCTTAACAACGCGATTAGCCACTGATGCTTCAAAAGCTAAGGTCTGAGTCGGGAAAGATTCTAACTAAGCGTCAACAGTCAAATTGGGCTACTTTGTTACTGCTTTTAATATTTAATCTTCTAAAAGTTATCGTTTTTGTCACCGCTATAAAGTACAACATTGTCTACGAAAAATAGGTTTTCACAGTAGATTTCGCAATAGATAGCTATTACCAATAGTTATTCGAAAAATTTGTCCCTGTATACAAAAACCGGTAATTTTTTCAACTCGACATAAGGCGTTGACTGGTACGAAAGTTGACCTTGTTGCTCAAAGTATTGGCTCGTTTATTTGTGGTTTTACAATCGCTTTTGTTTACAGTTGGCAATTAACCCTGGTATGCATGGGTTTTGTTCCCTTTCTCATTATCGTTTCCGCCCTAATGATGTCGGTTTTCACCGGAAAAGTTGGCGAGAAAGAACAAAAGGCAATGGAGGAAGCTGGAAAAATAACCACGGAAGCTACAATTAATATTCGAACAGTTGCTGACTTGGGACGTGAAAATAATTTCGCCGAAAAGTACGAATCCAATATGGAAAAAGTCCTTAAGGGAAAAGGAATAGTTCCGAATCTATCAATACATAATTTTGAGTACGCCACGTTTAACAATCCAGTCAGGGGTCTCCAGATGTACATTTTCGATTTCCCGAAAACGTGCACATCTAGACAGATATGCACATCTAGAGACGGAGTGGGGTACTTTCGCGACCATTTGTGGTCGGGAAAAAAACCCGTTTATGAGTACTTTTGCGACCACACCATTTGCTCGCGAATCGTTGTTCAAA
>SCLG01000089.1:447704-470888 GCA_004367875.1 Oikopleura albicans | reverse complement strand
CCTTCACCCTAGAGACACATTCACATTTAGAGACATGCACAACTAGAGACCCCTGACTGTAACACTTTTATGTACCACTTGCACACTTAACTGCGCAGACAAATAATAACGAAATTTCGCGAAATATAACAAAAGCACAAAATATTACATTTTGGCCAGATAACTGTGGAAGACTCCATATTTGTGTGGTGATTTTAAATTTTCCGCACCTTTCAAGAGGATTTTGCAAAACGGACTAGAACTTCGCAAAAAGCATTTAAATCACATGCATATGGATTTCTGTACGGAGCGAGCTTAGGTTTGATGTTCCTAATGTATGCAGGAATTTTTCAGTTTTCGGCGTACCTAATTACCTCTGGCATCCTTGATGCGGCTAATTTTGACGATATTTACAAAGTTTTATTCGCGATTATGTTTGCTGCGATGACTACCGGCCAGGCATCTTCGATAGCTCCGGATTTTGGTGAAGCCCAACTTGCTGCTAAGAGAATATTTCATCTTATGGATCGTGAGGTTTTTATTGAATTATTGAATCTAATGGGACCTAAATTCTTAAAAAAGTAAATGTGAGGNAGTAGATTGTTACTTTAGTCTTTTTGTGACAAACCCACACTACACCACGCGTTGTCCCAATTCACTAAAAAAGATAGAAATGGGTGTAAATTACATATTACATTTCATATCTGGCTAATAGGTTAGGCCACCGCGTGAATTTTGCTACAAAAACACGAAAGTAACAATGTAGTAATGTTATTATCACAAAGAATACAATTTGCTTCCAAAAGTCGCTCGTTCATACCGAGGCCATAAGCTAAAAGCAAAGCGGCCCACTATTTTTTGTTATCTTGAAGACGTGATCATTTGAATGACACAATTTGATAACTATTACTAGGACTCCAGTCATTTTTTATTATTTTTAATCTACCTCGTTTTGTTTTCAGCTTCAATAAAAAACTCAAAATCAGGACGGTAGACAAAGTAATATTTTTTTTATTTTGGCGAAGACTTTTTCAAGTTTATGTGAAAATGTACCAAAATAACGTCCGATAAATGAGCATCGTCACAAAAGAGGTCATTTTTCTATTAGAAGGACCCCATTTTGACCAAAAAAGCGTCCGATAAATGAGCGTCCGATAAATGGTTAAGGACTGTTTTTCGGTTAAGGACCTTTAACAAGATACAATAACTGGTTTTAATCAGTATATTCAGACATTGATTGATCCTGAAAACGAGGGAGGAATAATACCGAGTGTCTGTCATGGTGAAGTTGTTTTCAGTGGTACAGAATTTCATTATCCTACACGTCCCGATGTCAAAGTATTAAAGGTACGGCAACTTATAGTTTTAATCTTTGCATAATTCCAAGCTTGCTATTTAATCTTCAGGGACTAAGCGTATCAGTGAAACCAGGCGAAACCTTGGCATTAGTTGGCCAATCGGGTTGTGGAAAATCAACTTGTATTCAATTGGTCGAACGATTCTACGACGGGACTGCCGGTAATATTACCATCGATGGGCAACGCGTGTCAGGCATAGGGTAAACAAAATAAGTTACCGGTGCGGTGCCATAGTCAAGAAATCGCGCTCTCCAACTTATGAGTCATACCATAACTAAATTATATACAAGGGGGTCGCGATCAAATTTGGACGTAATATTCTCGACAAATGTATGGTAGCTCTATGGTAGCCCTATGATTGCAACGGTGACGTCATAATAGCGTTACAAAATATAGGGAAATTGCTCAAAGCCTTGCAAGGCCTTACAGTCATAGCCCTATCGTACGGTACAGTACCGACTTTCTTGATATGAACCCCCTTGATGGGCACTTTTTCAGGAAAATTAACGAGGCTGCCAAAACTACCAAATGTTGAATTTTAAATCAAAATCAAAATACAGATTCCTAAATTTTGTATCGGCCCAAAATGTACCGTTTGAATTCGAAAATCCAACCTAAAAAGTTGTCTGAAAAAGTAGTAGAGTAAAAAACGGAAAAAATGAACCATGATGACCCACTGCTTTGATGTGCACGGCTGTGCTAATGTGCACGTTTTTCGGAAACGGAATGTGAACATCAAGAAGGTCGGCACTGTATATAAATTATATAAGATAACTAACAGGTATTTTCTGTGCTATAGCGGCCCAACCTTGTAAATCCCTTTTAAGCTAATACATTGTTAATTCAACCATTTTTGGCCATTCCATAATAACCATAAAATATATACCCTCAACAGACCTGAATGTGAACTGGCTGCGGAAACAAATCGGCTTTGTTCAGCAAGAGCCCATTCTTTTCAATCGAAGCATTCGTGAAAATATTGTCTATGGTTTGGCGACCCCTAGTGATGAAAATGAAAGTGGAACCAAAAAGAGCAAGGTAGACATTATAAAGGTAGTCCTTTTAAAATATAAATCATAATAAAAAAATATGCGTCCACAACGCGAAAGTGCGGGTGACGCGACAGGTTTTGGCCAAGCGAAAGTGTCGCGTTATGGCCCATAACTTATGGGCGTATCAACTGTACTCAATTTTGTTTATATAAATGTTGTCTCAAAGGTCGACCGGAAAATGGACGAGGCAATTCGAGCAGCCGCTCGAGACGCCAATGCACTAGATTTCATTGAAGAACTACCAGATAAATTCGACACAATCTGTGGCAAAAAAGGAAATCAACTATCTGGGGGTCAAAAACAGCGAGTGGCGATTGCTCGGGCCATTGTTCGGCAACCGAAAATTCTTCTTTTAGACGAAGCGACCAGTGCACTAGACGCCGAGAGTGAAAAGGTACAAATCTAAATACAGTCTTTGCGCCCTAATTTGGTCACTTTTGGATTCTCCCATCCCGTTTGCTTTCGACAAACACACCGGCTATTCTAAAAGTGTTTTACTTTCCAGGTACCTACCTGGAAGTTGAAATTGATCGAAAAACATTCATTATATCCTTATTTTTTTATGCTGCGCATTCTGCCGTGAACTGTCCATTCTTAGGCCACTAAAATAAAGCCTATACGGTCCGCAGATTTTCTAGATAAATGGCTTTAGCAGTTTGTCCTGAACTGTCTACCCTGTGTAAGGTATTCAGGTTTTTTTACAAATTGTTACAATATACATCGTATTTATTTAAGTTAGTCCAAGCCGCACTAAACGCCGCCCAAGAAGGTCGAACATGTATTTTGATCGCTCACCGATTGTCGACGGTGATCAATGCCGACAAAATTGCGGTCATCGACAATGGCATCGTAACTGAAGTCGGAACGCATACAGAACTATTAAACAAACAAGGCGCTTATTATTCTCTGATAAACAGTCAATTTTAATTCATGTCGTATATGGCATCTACCCAAATAAATATATTGTTCTCTATTTAAAAACAAATGGCTCGAATCAAATTTAAATTTACGGATGAAGGACATTTTGGAGGTACCGTGTGAATCGGTCGCTTTCTTTTTGAGCGAAAGTTTAATTCACGGAAATTTTCCCCTCCTGAGCAGTTTAATTGATCAGTAGTGCAAAAGCCCTCTCTCACAAAAAGGAAAAAAAGACGGATTCAGACGGTGCGTTTTATTTTTTGACTACCACATATATTATATATGATATATATATATGATATACCTCTCAAAACCATCTGCCAAACTTCCGGCTTATTAGTTTTATTAAACTCTTATAAAACACCAAACTTTATTGCAAAATTTATTCGGCTGAAGCAAAACAGTGATTAACTATTTACAACACTTTCGATTCACACCACCACCGCACAATCCGGAGGCGTAACTTTTTGGCCAACCACAATAATTTGAGTTATGTTGACAATTTCCACTGTGACTGTTGCATGCTCCATCGCTGTTTGAATCCGATGCTTCAGTGCTTTGACAGGCCGAATTACATGGTTTACAACATCGTCGATTCACATCGCCGGCACATTGTCCGGTTACATAACCGGCAACGCAAACTGTGAATCGGTAATCTTTACATTCACCACCATAGCCATTAATGCAGGGGAGATCTGAAAAGTGTGTTTTGCTCATTTTTTGTTAATCTTGCGAAGATTTTGTATACAAAAATGTGGAATAACAACATTAATTTTAAAGTACAACATTAATTTTAAAGTACTAATATCCAAGTTATAGATTAGTTAATAAAAATAAGGTTGTCACTTTACCCGCTGGATTAGGTGTAGTTGTAGTCGGGGTCGTCGTAGTTGTTGTTGTAGTTGTGGTTGTAGTTGTGGTTGTAGTTGTGGTTGTAGTTGTGGTTGTAGTCGTAGTTGTAGTTGTGGTTGTACTTGTGGTTGTAGTTGTGGTTGTGGTTGTAGTTGAGGTTGTAGTTGTGGTTGTAGTTGTGGTTGTAGTTGTGGTTGTAGTTGTGGTTGAGGTGGTTGTTGTAGTTGTAGTGTCATTACTTATCTGCACTGTTGTGTCAATTACAGGTGTGGTAGTGGTAGAATTGGTTATAGTGGTAGTACTAGTAGTGATTGTTGTTGATGTAGTCGTGGTAGTTGTTGTACTATTAGTACTAGGTTGCGATGTCGTTACAATAAGGGTTGTGGTACTTGTTGTTGTGGTCGAAATAGTTGTTGTTGTTGTCGAAGTTGTTGTTGTAGTGGTAGTGGTACTTGTAGTCGTAGTAGTCGTACTTCTCGTGGTAGTTGTGTCAACCCATGGCTCAAATTCCAAAAAGGGCGCCGACGGGCAACATCGTCTTCGCCACCCTCCGCCACATAGACCAGTTCTGAAACCGGAATTGCAAGTGTTTGAATAGTCCATACATTGAGCATTGGGTCCCATGGCTTCACATTTACTGTCGCCCAGCATGTCTTTTTGTTCTTGCTTGAAGCAATTATCATCGCAGGGTAAACAACACCGAATATTAGCGGCACCAGGACATAAACCGGCTTGATACCTGTTCGCGCATTTGTTGTAACTTAATTGCGTTCAGCACTTTAGAGAGATATATCGTCACTATCCCCCGCTCTTCCTCAATATCCCTCTTATCCTACTTCTCCTGACTATCCAGTGATGGAAGCGTTGGTCGTTAGAGAAATGTTAGCCAACGTTTCCAGCATTGTTCACAAACATATGAGGAAAAATAATATGCCTGCCGCTTTCTTGTGTATTCTTATAAACTTAAAAAGTAAAAAAAAGCGGCAAGCACGTTATAATACCCCATACTGTAGGGGCCAGACTATTGAAATTAGTACTAATCACTATTTATCACTACCCCTAATGTTCTATGTCTTACTATATTCATTATTATTATTTAGCACTATTCAACACTCTTCATTACTATCTATCACAGTCTTTCACTATACATCACTACACTTAGTGAGGGTCTGAACTAATCCTGACTTTCATAACCAATTAATTATTTTTTCCTCATTTTTAGAAATTTCCATAAATTGTAACTTTGAATCTTGAAACCCAGAGTGAGTTTTGCAAGTAACGTGTACCTGTACATCTGTATTTTTCCATATTGATAATATTTTTTTCACAAATGGTAACGCATCCTGATGTCCAAACATTGTCCTTTTCTTCGACCACAAGATGAATTTGGCGGTGTTTCCGTTGGACTTGTGGGTGGTCCAAATGTACGAACGATATAATTGTACAGTTGGCCTCCTGGACACTCAGTAGAGTCGAAGTCTTTGTGTCCTGACACCTTAAAGTCTTCAGCAATAAATTCCTTTCCTTTCAAATATCTAATGGTTGTTTTCAACATTTACATAAAGAGTATGGTCCATACTAGACGGGTTATGTAGTGTTTCGTCAAAAATATTTCGTCTAAAAACGCGTTTCGTCAAAAAAAATGTGTGTTTCGTCGAAAAAAAATTGCGTTTCGTCAAAATTTGACGAAACTTATTTAAATATTTTAGTCTGTTCGATTTAGGTGTTTTTCGTCAAAAAATTGACGTTTGTCATTGACGAAATGAAATTTATCAAAATACATTGAACTAAGATTTTCTTCGTCAAAAAATGGTTTCGTCAAAAAACTTTTCAAAGTGTAATTAATATTATACGAATATAAATTACTTTGTCTCTAGGACGGTATGCACCTAACCCTAACCTCGTTATTATACGTATATAAATTACTTTGTCCTCAGGATAAGCCTTAATTTTTGGTGTTAAAATAAATCTGTTATTTTTCGTCAAATTTTGACGAAACTTAATTAAAAAAAATATGATCTCAAACTCAGGCGTCTTTCGTCAAATTTTTGACGATAGGCGTTGACGAAACATTTTTGACGTGAAAAGTTTTTGACGAAATAACTTTTTTGACATTTTGTTTTTTTGACGAAAATTTCCATTGACGAAACGCTATTTAACCTACTAGACGGGCTATAAAAACATGCTTGTAGCTTTTCTACTTGGGCCCTGATAACACATCAATTTTTTTTTGTGAATTTTTTTGATATTTGAAAATAACCACCTTATAAGGACGTTTAGAGCTTTCACTTGCTCTGTGTTTGGTGACTTCGAGATGTAGTTTCCAATAAATGCTATACCATAATTGTTAAGGTTCGGGTCCACCCCACCAAGACTTCCGCCAACATACTTTTCGCCGCGACCTTCATAAATTTTACCATCTCCTCCAATCAAAAAATTGTACGCAATGTCGGCCCATCTGCGGGAGCCCCACATATGATCCACTTATTTACGAGTTTGGCATTTAATATTTGGAAATCCTCCNTTCGACCACAAGATGAATTTGGCGGTGTTTCCGTTGGACTTGTGGGTGGTCCAAATGTGCGAACGATATAATTGTACAGTTGGCCTCCTGGACACTCAGTAGAGTCGAAGTCTTTGTGTCCTGACACCTTAAAGTCTTCAGCAATAAATTCTTTTCCTTTCAAATATCTTATGGTTGTTTTTAATATTAACATAAAGAGTATGGTCCATATATGTACTGTATGGGCTATAAAAACCTGCTTGTCGCTTTTCTAGTTTTCTAGCTAATTATAATACTAAATTTGAGAAACCGGCTAGCACATTAGTTTACCTTATATTGTTCAATCCTCAGTCCCTTTAAGGGACTATAAACTTAATAAGTGTCGCCCATCCCTTAAGTGCCGCGTTTTTGGCGGCTTGAGTGCGCCACTTAAAGGACTGAGGACTCTATATGTTTTTTTACAAAATGATGCAATATCTATTTGGTGAAAACGAATGTATTATGAATCCGGGTTGATACCTTTAGGATAAAACTCTGTTTGGTCAAATTTTCAAGGCGAAAAATTAATTTCAATCTTATTGGTTCATCTGAAAGAATTGAGCCCTGATAACACATCAATTTTTTTTTTGTAAAATTTTTTGATACATGTATTTAAAAATAACCACCTTATAAGGACGTTTAGAGCTTTCACTTGCTCTGTGTTTGGTGACTGCGAGATGTAGTTTCCAATAAATGCTATACCATAATTGTTAAGGTTCGGGTCCACCCCACCAAGACTTCCGCCAACATACTTTTCGCCGCGACCTTCATAAATTTTACCATCTCCTCCAATCAAAAAATTGTACGCAATGTCGGCCCATCTGCGGGAGCCCCACATATGATCCACTTATTTACGAGTTTGGCATTTAATATTTGGAAATCCTCCCTATGTTTCCTCTTACAAACGTTATTTTTTGTAAGATCTTTGAACATGCAGTTTTCTAAATTAATAAATTGCGCAATCTAGTTTTCTCGAATATTTTCTATCAATTTATAATTCTTGCAGCTTTCAAACTCTTGAGTTGTATACTGCGAAGTTGTACTTTACATGACGCCAGCGAATTACAACCTGGAGTTACAGTGTGGTGGATTACAATGTCGACTGTATCAAGGTTGAAAAAAATTACTATCTAACAGTTGGAATTTTATGCTGATTACTACCGTCCTGATTTTTAGTTATGGTATTATTAAAACAGCTAATGATATACAGTCTCGGATGCCTTGAGTGCCGCTGCTTAAAAATCAAAAACGGCAGTCAAGGCATCCAAGAGGCCCTTACAATCGCAATCAACAAAATGCGCGTTTTCCCCGTTCAGGTAACTCTTAATTCCGGCTTTGCTGTTTGATCTCATTGCAATCCAAGGCAATGACATTCGGCTAAAAAAATATTTTCGACCCTGGACTGGATAAACAAATCTTGGAATAGGCCTAGAGGGCGAGCGTGAATCCCATCCGTCGAGGCCACGAGGAACAAACCGCTCCCCCCAGGCAACACCAGGCACAAATAATTCGTCTTCCGGGTCGCCCGTTAAATACATATTACTACCAAATGAGAGGCGGCATTTATGACCAAATTTTGCACTACACGTTGCACCTTGACAGCGGGGAGTTATCTTACATACGTCCCATGCTTCCGATAATGTATCATAGTATACAACAGTGTAGGTAAAAGGAGTAGGACTCGCCGATACCATGAAAAATCGCTTTGTTCGTGTTTTTAACATAAAGAATTTTTTTTGAATTATAATTTATGACTACACGGAAATTTTTGCTACTGGCCACTCAGTACACTCAGTTTACATTTAATGTAATTTTGTGTGGAACATTCTTCAAATTGAAGAATATTATATGAAATTAATGCTACATTGTAAGTTGATCATGATAAATTTGTTTTCAAAAATATAAATGTGGCTGATATTCAAAACAAAAAACAATTTTTTTCGGTTCAAAAAGTTCCTGTGTATAAGAAATTGTAATTGAAAAAACCCTACAAAAGAACAAAATGTCTTCATTAACTTTTGGAAGTCATTGAATAAAGTTTTAGATTTTTAAATTACATCGTATTAGACTATTATACACAGGGTGCGCAGTTATCTTGCGAAAATTGCCGCTCGTACGCTTATCTTGCGACTTTTCATAATTTTATTTTTCGGGATTTATAATATTTATATGATATGCACTGAGCAGTTATCTTGCGAAAAAAAACGCTTATCTTGCGACTTGTCAAGTGCCAAGTTCGCAAGATAACTGCGCAGCCTGTGTAGTATTTACCGCGTACTATGGAATGTCTACAAAATTTTACTTAATTTGCAGTACATTTTTTTTGTAAACACGCCTCAGTTTCATTTGATGGAATACTTAGTTGCGAAATGTCTGGTAAAGGCTCGCCCATGCCGGTTCCATTAAATTTCGTCCAATAAACATATTCTTAAAAAATTAGTTGTTCCTATTTTGAACTTGGTTTTGAATTTGGTTTTGAATTTGGTTTTGAACTGATTCTATGTATTTTGCTCCCTTGTGTAAATGTTTCAGGGGAAATTAATACTTTTAGGTAATTTTTACAATAAACGTCTCATGACATCGCACACTTGGTAGCGCCAAAGAGACCCTCTATACGGCAAAATATTGGTTTGGCAAAAAATTTGTTAAATCTGACAACGCTTATCTTTACACGTTTTATATTGACACGTCTTATATTGACGAAACATTTTGCCAGATTTTAGCAGTTTTAGTTGAAAATATTTATTCCTCAACGGAAAGTGTCACCATAAGTGTAGTCTGTTTTTAACATAGAAAGTTACAAGTTTAACATGTATTACTATGCCTTACCTTGGAATCCTTCTTCGGTGCACGTAACATTATTAAATTCTGCATTTGAAATTAAACCACCCATCTTTTTCGAGTACCATCCGCATGTGCGGATTTTAGTACCTTTAACCCGTGGACACCGGCATTTGGCAGTTACTTGTGACGGTCGTTTATCACCCAGAATAATCACTTGGTCTTCGGTACCACAGCTTCTACGGCAAAATTTTTTCTTTCCCTTTGTCAGTCCACATTCTACGTCGGTCCATATAGAATCTTTAATTTTGATGAAAACTAAAATTTTCAAACAAATCACATTATTGTTTAATTTTGGAATTTTTTTATAATTTTATACAATTGTAATATACATGTATAATAAATTCTATATAATACCAATGGTATGCCAAGTAGAATAATAAATAATAATATACCAATAATATACCAATAATAAGCCAATAATAAACCAATAATATACCAATACCAAGTAGAATAATAAATAATACTATTCCAATACTTTATCAATAATATACCAATAATATGCCAATAATATGCCAATAATAAGCCAATAATAAACCAATAATATACCAATAATATACCACTAATATACCAATACTAGTATACCAATAATATACCGATAACATACCAATAATATATCAATAATATACCAAGACAGTTGGTGACGTAACGAGTTGACACAACACAAGTTGACAGTTCCTCACAAGTTGACGGTTTTTGGGCGTTTTTTGGGCAAAAGTGACGTAACTAGTGGACAAAGTGGAACAAGTTGACAGAAAAAATCGGAAACGAAAGTGTCAACTCGTTACGTCACCAACTGTAATAAATAGCAATGTGACAGGTACTATACATAGTAGAATACTTTACAAATTGAATTTCACCAATCCTGTATCAGTCTTCAAATCCTCACATGTGCCACAGGAGCCTAGACTTGACTTCCAAAAAAATCCTTTATTCCTATTCCATCTACACTTAACTCGTCGCCGGCCGGTAGAAATGTAGCCGTCTGGACACACTACTGCGCAGGTTGACTGGTCACAGGCAATTCGTTCGGCACCATCGGGTAAGTCCAGCTCGGGACAAAGTGACCAATAAGCGGCAAGTTTATCAGTAGGATGTCCCCATTTTTTATTTGATTTTTTATTCAGAATATCTATCACTTGTTTATAGGTTGGTTGCTGCCACTCTCCGAGAACTCCCGAACAGAGGAAAAACGTTAAACACTTCGTTTGATAACAATAGTTTAGTAATTGATTCAAATCTCTCCTATATATCGATGTGATTTTCAAACGCGAAAAAAATAAATAATGTTACCACTTTTTGGTAACATTGCTTGCCAGCGCGTCTGAGGCCTATGTAGCCTGTCATTGGTCTTTTTTGAGTACGCTCGGCCAATCACCGAAAGGCGATTTCCTTCTTTTAAAATAATTTTGTATTGCCGTCCGCCCCCTCTTAAGTGCCGCACTTAAGGATAAATATGCATTTCCGCTAAAAAAATCGATCCATGGCTTAGGTGAGCCGCTTGCCGGGCCCTACACTTAACTACCAAATGGGATACAAAGTGTTCACATGGCAAAATATTACGGATATTTTGTTCCATAATTTTGTGTACGAAATCCTATTTTTTTTTTAATTAATTTGCCNATTCCATCTACACTTAACTCGTCGCCGGCCGGTAGAAATGTAGCCGTCTGGACACACTACTGCGCAGGTTGACTGGTCACAGGCAATTCGCTCGGCACCATCGGGTAAGTCCAGCTCGGGACAAAGTGACCAATAAGCGGCAAGTTTATCAGTAGGATGTCCCCATTTTTCATTTGATTTTTTATTCAAAATATCTATCACTTGTTTATAGGTTGGTTGCTGCCACTCTCCGAGAACTCCCGAACAGAGAAAAAACGTTAAACACTTCGTCTGATAACAATAGTTTATTAATTGATTCAAATCTCTCCTATATATCGCAGTGATTTTCAAACGCGAAAAAAATAACTAATGTTACCACTTTTTGATAACATTGCTTGACAGCGCGTCTTAGGCCTATGTAGCCTGTCATTGGTCTTTTTTGAGTGCTCTCGGCCAATCACCGAAAGGCGATTTACTTCTTTTAAAATAATTTTGTATTACAGCCGCACTTAAGGAGAAATATGCATTTCCGCTAAAAAATTTTTTCGCGTTTTAAAATCAGGACGATAATAGAATCATAAATATTTTTTTCTGTCTGAAACATTCTATATATGTCAAAACTTCTCTTCGCGGTTTACCGTTTCGCCACTTCACCTTGGGACCTAACTCATATAATATGAGATACAAGTATGAGACACTTGACCAGGGCTTGCCAAAGTCGGCTTATATTTTGGCTTAGCTTAGTTTAGCTCATGTGAGCCAAAACATACACTTTGGCTTAGCCAAAACATGTACTTTGGCTTAGTTCAACTTATGTAAGCCAAACCAAAAGTTTTGGCTTAGCGTAGCTAATGTAAGCCATAATCTTTTTGGCGAAGTTTGTCTTAGCTCACATAAGATAAGCTGAGCCAATGTGAGCCATGGCTTATGTGAGCCGCTTGGCGAGCCCTACACTTAACTATCAAATGGGATACAAAGTGTTCACATGGCAAAATTTTATGGATATTTTGTTCCATAATTTTGTGTACGAAATCCTTCATTTTATTAATTTGCCTCTCAATTGATTCGGTATAAAATCTGTCCCAGTGAACCGTTTGTACCAAATTTTGGTAGTCAAGTGTCTCAAACTCGTCCTCTGTTTGAACTCCTAAACCATTTACTTCACTTTCTATTGTTATCGGTTTTCCCTTAACGGAAATCGGCATTCCTTAAGTGCGCAATAAAATTCAGTCAAAAATTGTTTAGATTTTTTGTTTTATAAGATATTTGTTAATGTCAATGCATGGTGATATCCAAGCATGCTGAATTGAATATCATTCATGTTAGAATTAGGTATTATGGCCGTTTGATTTCAAATTCGCACTCACATACAGTCGGTATCCTAATCATTTGTTTTGTTTTTCGAAATCGAACTTTGTATCAAACTTCTTTGCCCTTTAGCCATATAAGTTCCTTACACTTTCAGACTCATTTGCGTTCGAGAAATTAAGTTTTTGGAATATTTCGTCATTTTATTGAAAAATTACAGCATGTCTGCGTAATTATTTTGCTGCTTGCACAGTGTTAAACCTGTCTAGTTATCTTGCATATTTTTGAAATTTTATAGCTAACACTGTTGTTAAAATTGTCAGTATACCACCATGGTTATGTAACATAACTTGTTAACAAAGAGTTATTTGAAATAACTTTTCAATACCACTAACTTGCTTGGTTTAACCAATATAATTCGCTCATGAGAGAAAAACAATAAAAACAGTTCCGAATTATTCAAAAACATAAAACATGTCATTGTATGTCATTTTTAATTTATGATTAAATTAAGCCTTAGACCAGGTGTACTACACTTGCCTTCTTTCTTTCGTTATATCTAACAAATAAAAATAAAATATGTCAAGTTGGATTAAATGATTTCAATTTTTGATTGAGACAAATGCCTAAACGGGCCACTTAACAATCGCCGTTTGAGAGTTAGTAAAAATTAATTGTTTCAAACATTTTGTTTAAAAGTACGTTCAACCATACACTGGTGGTACAAGGACAAAGATCATAATGAAAGCTGTATTATAATATAATTTATGAGTTTCTGTATTTCAAATTTATTTATACACACCAAAATAAAGCTGGGGTCATCTTTATATTGGTGTTATAAAAGTTGATAAGGTCAAGACAAAAATATTTAAGTGCACTTTTTGTAAACTTTTCAGTATTTGAATATAATGAGATTGCAAAACGGCGTTTATGATTTCCGAAGACGCGATTTTTGTCCGTTTTGGCTGTGGGCCATTATTGACTTCGGTTTTATCTATTATGTTTTTGTAGACATGTTGGAAGTCTGCCTTTGACCACAAAATCATAATGACCTAATTTAACCGAA
This sequence comes from Oikopleura albicans, assembly GCA_004367875.1. Taxonomy (NCBI): domain Eukaryota; kingdom Metazoa; phylum Chordata; class Appendicularia; order Copelata; family Oikopleuridae; genus Oikopleura; species Oikopleura albicans. Next base: position 457,370 of record SCLG01000089.1, on the reverse strand, counting down.
ATCTTGTTTTGAAAAAGCTTATTACGATTAAGTACTTGAACTCAGTGCTTTATGTCGTTATCAACCAGGTCGTCTTAACCGCGCGCTTTTAACGACATCTTGAAATGAGGTCCTCCGAGAAATCGAACCGTAATGATAATTTAACAATAGAGATTGAAACATCAAAAAAAAATCCAGAGATTACTGTCAAATTTTTTTTTCAGATTTCTAGAAAACATTTTATAAGCCGACTCAATTTTGGCCATGAATACCGGGTAATATTGTCAATATTACCCGGCATAACCAGTGTTATTTGCCGTATATTATTGCGTATTAGATGAAGATAAAGGGTGAGGTAATATAGATGCTAAGCCGTTTTTTGGTGACTTATATTCGCTCAGCGCTTCGCGAATCACAAAAGGCTTAGCATCTATATTACCTCACCCTGTATTTTAGTTGTTTTTTGTGCTTTTAAACTTCACAATAATTAGTCCAACGGCTGTCATAATTTGCGTACTAAGGACGGCCGTCGGACGTGCTTAACAGTAACGTTAATTTCAACCCATCGAGGAGCGCCTAACGGTAATTCAAAGTTGAGATTTTTGACCAAATGTTATTGTCCCATAAAGGGCAGCGTAACATAAAAACAAAGCTTTTTACAGTATCTGTTTTTACAGTAAGTTGATAAGGGGCTTCACAAACCCCGCTGGTTTATTGAACATCCCGCTGACCAGAAAATTACTTTATACGTACACTTAAGGATCATTTGGTGAAAGGAAAGCCCTGCTTTTATTTTTATTTCCGAGATTTGGAAAATACACATTTTATTAATTGATACTTTTGTGTTAAGTTAGCCTCATAATTCAGTAGTTTGTGAATACTAAAAGATCCAGTAACGCCTTGCAACCGTATGAGTAACTGATTTTTATGTGTAATTTCATGTGTTTAGTCGGCATAACTGTTATGACTTCATTGATCAAAATCGCCGAAGTCGGTCTTAATTTCTCTTTCCATCAACAATATACCCTGCTTTAAAATTAAAATTAACGATAAATCTACGCAATCTTCCCATAATCATTCGGGTACAATGGGTCACGGATTTTAGTTCTAGCTTGAAACTTCCAAGTAAATATATCATAAAGCTTTAAGACATTTTTGTTTTACTTTCAAATAACAGGTTATTGTCAAACTCATTCATCTAAATTTATTTTATTGCCTTCTGATCCCAATAATTAGTTCATAATAAAAATAAACTGGGTAACCCAAGTCGGGCTATGCCGTCTTTTCACACTGGGACTGGAAGTGTTGTCACAAAAATAACCGACAGTTAACGTAAATTTTCAACACCATCAAATAAAACCCGACCGTTGTCGAAAGAACTATTTTACGCAACGTAATTCGGCTTTTAGAGCCGTTATAATTGTAACCGCTCAAAATATTTGCTTACTGTATTTCCAAATTGATCAAATACATATGATGTTTATGTTTAAAATAAAGGGGCTATAACTTGACTCAGGCATTATAATAAGGGGTTTAAAAACATGTTCTCCAAAAAACGGCGGTTTCACAAAATATCGCTGTGAATTTCAAACGCGAAAAAATAAATAATGTTACCACTTTTTTTGTAACGTTGCTTGACAGCGCGTCTGAGGCCTATGTGGCCTGTAATTGGTCTTTTTGAGGGCGCTCAGCCAATCACCGAAAAACAAATCACCTAAAGGCGATTTCCTTCTTTTAAAATATTTTTGTATTAGAGTCCTCCCCCTCTTAAGTGCCGCACTTAAGGAGAAATATGCATTTACGCCAAAAAAAATTTTTCGCGTTTCAAAATCAGGACGGTATACAGTATACAATTTATAGTCGAATTTTACAAAACATTTTACAAAACCAAAATTGTGGACTGTTGTTTCAATGGAACTAACAATATATGTCACTATGAAAAATTGTCCGAAAGGCTTGAAAGCTCAAACAAAAGTTTTTACCAAAAGGGAAACATTTTCCGAAATGACATTGAATAATCATAGGAAGAATCAATGATTCATTATTATAAGCAAACGCATCATATATTTGCATCGCGGGTAACTCTATAGTATTATATTTTGATTGTCAAGAAAAGGCCATTTTTTGACATATTTAAGTATTTCCTTTAACATGACAAACGTTTAAAAAAAACTTCCTTAACAGATTTCGGAAGAGTGACCTGATAACAAATTAAAATCTTTTAATTGTCAACAAACTTCCAAATTGTCATTTTGACAGGAAGTCTGCGACTTGATTTTTAATCGACATCGCTGAAGGTTACGATATGACAAATGCCGGTGATCATTTTTTTTTTGGCTTACCATGAAACTTGAGGTCGTAAACAGTAAAAGTCCACACGTAATACGTTTTTTCTCATAAAGGCCTCGGCTTTGTACAATATATGGATTTTATTGTTGTCATTGTTGTCAAAATATATTTTAGATATCGGTCGGAAACAAATGTGGGTTTTAGGTCTAGCTTTGACCGTCACGGTCTGGGCCCAGGAGTCATGCAGCTCATCTCAACAAATGAAATATTGGCAGAATGTCAATTTTCCTGGCCAGGAAAAAGTTCAAAGACTTGGCACATTCCTTTAGGGCCTTCGTGGTTAGAAATGTCAGATGAAGAATAATAATTTAAGGTTCACTGAAAACATTATGGTTTATAATCTCAATTCATTTGAGTTCGAAAACCACGCGCCGATACGCATCACTACTTTTTTGTTAAGTATTATACAGCTGAGTATTCCATTAGAAAACAGTGGTACGCGAATCTAGACACGAGAGGCGCCAAGAAGCAGCTATGTTGAATGAGAAATCGACGGCGCGCGATTGACTCCTTCTTGGCCTCTTTCATGTTTGACTGCTATTCAGTACCGTACTTAATACAGACAGTATACCAATGTTAAAATTACATTAGAAACGACTTTTAAAGGTTAAATGTTGAACTTAAAAAAGGATCTCACATCGTACAATACAGGAACACTAGAGGATTGCATGCAGGCATGCTTAGATAATACGGACTGTGAAGCATTCACCTACGACACGCTCGACAGATCCGATTCATGTTTCTTTTTCGTCTGTACTGATGGGCCCATTTGTTGGCTAAAGTCTGGAATTACCGATTTAACCAATCCCGATGATGGATACACAAGCGGTATGCGCTGCAATTATGATTCGACCGTCGAACCAACTGACGCTATTTCCCTATATCCAGCTGAGGCACGGTGCTACTACCGCCGGTTACAAATCAATACCAAACGGAAAAAAGTACTCAACGTATAATCCAGTGACTTTCTTTAAAATCTGCAACGTATGTCCTTCATAATCATTCATACATTTTGTGGAGATTTTTTGGTTTGTTTTACACTTAATAGTTTGCACATTATTATTTTGGATACGGTTTACACGTCTCAGTACAAGTTTGATAACTTGATTATTCTGTCGTCTGCGCGTTAGGCTTTTTAGTAACACCGCAACAGGTTGATCTATGCGACTATGAGAGTCAACAATGTTGGTGTCATGCCGCCGGCGACCCCCATTATATCACATACGACGGATCGCGATTTGACTTCATGGGCACCTGCCAGTATCTTTTATCCGGTCTTCGAGAAGATGAGAGCACTCAAGAGCATCCCTTTTTTGACGTGCAAGTGCAGCACCGTAGATAGGGTTGATATAACAACTTTTGTTCATAAAGTCTCGCAAACGTTATTTTAACAAAATCAAAAGTGTATTTACAAATCTCGGTGAGTGAGGGCTCGGAATAGGGACCGCTGTAGAATATTTCAAATGTTTTGTCAATTTGTAGTACACTGCCGAATTGATTCTGTACAAAAGCTGGTACTTCGATAAACATTTCACCAAGACAAATGTAGTCTGCGATAACCTTTTCATCGAAAAAAAAAATGTTTTTCGACAAAAGTTTGTTCCAATAAATACAGTCCTTAATTCCATAACGACCGTTTTCGGTTCTCGAAAAAAAAGGCCGTTATGGTGTAAACGGCCGTTTTTTGAGGAAAAAAAGCGGCCGTTATGGAATAAATGGCCGTTTTTGTAGGAAAAAAGCGGCCGTTATGGAATAAACGGCCGTTATGGAATAAACGGCCGTTATGGGATAAACGGCCATTACGGAAGCGCCCTTTATGGAATGAAGGACTGTATTTTTGGAACCCCCCCTCTCCCCCCACTAATTCACGTTTATGTCAATCCAAGTGGCAGAGCCTGGAATAGCCAAGTGGCGATGACTGAGCACGTGTGGTTTACCTTTTATTCCGAGATGACGCACTCTAAGACCTACACAGTCTACTTGAAAATTGCGGATCCCCCACAAGGGTCGGGTCGTCCGTCACTTATCGCCACCGAAGTCATTATTGACATGATGGGTAATACTACGACATTACAGGCCGATGAAATGCGAAATGATGACTTTACACTTATTAATTATGGCAGTTGGGCACAAGTAACAACGTGGTTTGGGGTCAACGTCGAATACCATGCCTCAAATTGGGGCGTTGATATCAGAGTTCCAGCCTGTTATCAGGATACGGGGTTGAACCATTTTTGGGCATTTTTGAAATAATTTATTCTATAAATAATTCTTACGCAATTTTTTGATAAATTTTCTTTTTGAGAAACATATGATATTTAATTAGCATAGCAAATATACGCCGAGGGACAAAACTTATAATGGAAAACCCTAACATTCAGGGTTTCATGGAAGGTCTGTGTGGTGACTGTGACGGCGACAGCGCCAATGATCTCACTACCAGCGAGGGCGCCCTTGAAACTAATGTTGTAACTTTTGGCCAATCGTGGCAAACTGGACATGGCGGCGAAGATTGCGAGGGCGGCCCCGACGACTTTGACGAATGTACCGATCAAGAAGTACTTGCCGGATGTGGCGTCATGACAGACGAATCTGGCGTCTTTGCATCCTGTCTGGCTACAAGCCTGGACTCAGCTGGATTTTATGATAATTGTGTTTTTGATTATTGTTTGGATGCGAGTATTAAATGCGGAATTCTTATGCAGTACGCCCAATCTTGCTTTTATGCGCTTGAAGGACAGTTTTACATGTATTTAAACTAAATATAATTAGTTATGCAAATTAGGCTCGACTTTTTCATCTAATTTGCATTAGAAAATTTATAGACCATGATAAGCATATGACATTATCCCATACTCCGTAAAAAACAAAACCAAAATTCCTATTTTCGAAATCTAAAGAAATTGTTTTCAGATAATATTGAACAAATGAAGGTTTTTAACTCCTTTGAGCTGCTTATTCAATTGAATAATTATAAAACCTTATCGTTGTTTTCCCTTTAATTTCTATCGATTACAATGGGGATCGCGTGAGTTAAGGGCTTGACTTGTTTGAAAATTGGTTATTTCAATTAGAACATTTTATACAATTAATTCAATTAGAACATTTGTACATAAAGTAGTATTGCATACGGCATATTATGTTATATGATTAAAATTATCCGTCAATTTTCTTCCATATCTGTCCCAAGCTGACCCTATTTTCCAATCGGTACGTTTTTTTTACACTTATAATTACCATATGATTGTAAGTCGTTGGTGAAAGTTCATCCAATAAAACCCAAATGCTTATTTATTGTTGTTTTATGGGCAATGAATATTATAAAAACAAATTTATCTGACCTTACAAAGTGACGCTAGATACCACTGCAACGAAAACAAGGTACACTTCAAAGAAAAAAACACAAACAGTTTAATCGCATATTTGATGATCACAATGTTTAAATGGTTGATTATGAAATTTTAAACGAAACAATTACTGTTATCTGCCCTTTTTGTTCCCAATGTACATGTATATGCTCATGTATAAAGTGTTCCACCTGCACAAAATCGGATCATAAAGTTTGGGCAAAATGAGTTTGAACGGACCAGCTATACTACTCTGTATAACTGCTATAACCTATATACACCTTGGATATACACCTTGGTTACAAAAACACCTCAAATCTAAAATTATTCTAAAAACGCAAGAAACAATTTTTAAATCATGGACAACTTATGTACAGGTCAAATCGACGCTACAAACCAAATGTGTGACTGGGCAGCGACAATGGATTGTGCGCCCGAATGCGGCACTAATAGTCACTACACGGGCTGTGCAGACGTGTGCCAAACACGCACATGCGCAAACCGAAATGATAACTTTGACCACTGCCCGTCAAGTCCTCGATTTGCGTCGATGTGTGTCTGTGATGATGGATATGTGCTAGAGAATGGGCAGTGCGTCCTTGAAACTGACTGCGGATGCGTAACGCAGAACGGCGTCTCAATACCGAACGGGTACATCTATTTACCTACTTATGTTTTTTTCATTTCGTTTGTGTTTCCGAACAAAGTTGAATTTTACAAAAAACAAATTTGATCTTACCCCCAGTTTTCCATTCATTTATTGATTTATACTACGCCTTAGGAATTTTGTACTTCATATTCGCCGCCTAACCTGTTATGTTAACACTCGTTATGTTAACAAAATTCCATTATGTTAACACTTTTTGGCATTTGATTAACTTCTTTTTCAAATTATTTAACCAAACGCTCTACCTCATTATGTTAACAAAATTCCATCATATTAACAGTTGTTGAGGGGTTATGGTGTTAACATAGCGGGTTAGGTGGTGAACATTAAAACCGTGTAGTCTATATTGTATAAACTACATGGAGCTTATCCGTATACGCTGTAGACTAGTTTACAGAAAAATCGATCTTTTGTCGGTTTCACTAATTTTTACATAACCCTAGTCACCTCATAATGTTGGTACTAAAGCGACATACCTAGGTACGTTTCTCAAGACTGCAGCGAACGTTGTGAATGCAGCAACGGAGAATTTACATGCTCTGATCATCCGGAAGGAACCTGCTTAGAAGAATGTGGCTGCGAAAACGGTGAGTACTTGGTCAACTGTTAACTTTCATTAATTTGTCATATACATGTCTGTGGCTTGTTCCTAGTTTCCCTTCTAACTCTTCTAGTTTTTTCACCAGGACCCGTATCCACATGCTTTAATATACTAATTAATTATGTAGTATCATGCAGTTCGTCGCAACAAATGAGATATTGGTCAGAGGTTAACTTTCCGGGCAACGACCTTGTTTCATACAATACAGGGTCACTGGAAGACTGCATGGACAGATGTTTAACCAACCCGGACTGTGCATCTTTCACGTACGATAACTTGGACAGATCAGATTCATGTTTCTTCTTCGTTTGTACCGATGGTCCAATTTGTTGGTTGAAATCTGCCGTTGACGAGTTAGATAGCTCCGTTGCGGGTTACACCAGTGGTATCCGTTGCGACTATGAGTCATTGGTGGAACCAACAACTGTGGGTCTGGTTTGACATTCGACCACGAATCTCAAATTGTTTAAGTTACATGTATGTTTTAAGTTGTTATAATTTTAAGACTGGAGATAACTAGTGTAGTTTTTTGTGCTATTTTTGGGGTACTCTGATAACCATAATTTGGTCGACAAGTGTTCTCCATATGGTCGCGAAGCCACCCAATATACAAGATTACCCAAATGGTTGCCAAAATACCCCAGTACTTTAAAGCGCCGCATGACAAAAAAAAATATAAAAAATAATCAGATTTTCTAATTTAAAAAATAAACAAGATTTTTGACTTATCAGATAAGTCAATTGAACACATATCGAACCAGAAATAAAGCCACCTTATACCCTGAAGAAGTAGGTCTATGCGATTATGAATCACAGGAATGCTGGTGTCATGCTTCAGGCGACCCTCATTACATAACATACGATGGATCGCGATTTGACTTTATGGGGACTTGTCAATATCTTTTGTCGGGTCTAAGAGAAGACAATTCCACCGGAGAGAGACCATATTTTGATGTACAAGTTCAACACCGCAGGTATTTGTTTTAATATTTAAAAAATTGGCCATCAGGTGGGATTTTTTGTGTTTTTTTACAGACATGCACTCATTTTGGGTGTGTTTATCGGTAACTGAAAAAGGGCCACAAAAAACAAAGACTCGATACAATTTCATTGAAGTGTTTTCAACCATAATTGTAGAGCATGGAATACCCAAGTTGCAATGACTGAGCACGTTTGGTTTACGTTTCATTCTGAAATTTCGCACTCAACGAGCTACACGGTGTACATGCGCATCGCCGACCCACCCCAAGGATCAGGTCGTCCGTCCCGAATTGCTACCGAGGTGGTGATTGAGATTTCGGGAAATCGTACAACAGTTGTGGTTGACGAAATGCGCAATGCCGACTTTACATTAGTTAACCACGGCAGCTGGGCGCAGGTAACAAGTTGGTTTGGCGTCATTGTCGAATTCCATGCCTCAAACTGGGCGGTAGATGTCAGAGTCCCAGCATGTTATCAAGATTATATGGAGGGTCTCTGTGGAAACTGTAATGGTGATAGACATGATGATTTTACGACAAGCGCAGGGTTCTAAATCAAACTTGGCCCATTGATCTACATACGATTAAGCCAGCTATACCTATATTCTTCGGCAATGTTGGTGGCTATTATTATTTTCCTATTAAGAGAAGGATAGCCACCAACATTACCGAATTAGATATAAGACAGAGTATTGGCCACTCAACAGCACCTTTACCAGATTAAATAATGAAAAACTGTATGGAATTTGTTAAAGTACTGGTGTGCGTCGTCAGTTTGTCACCGAGCTATCCGAAACGTCTGTTTTTGGAGGACGTTGCGTTGTTCGCGCATTCACTGTAATGCTTGAAAATGTCGCAATTTTTTAGAATAATATAAAACAACGATTCTGTGTCCAGGGATTTTGTTCAAAACTGAGGATGTGCGGTCAAGATGTTAAATCCCCGATAACCGGGAGTTATCGAACAGATATCAGATACATATTTGTGTTATAGAAAATATTTTACGGCAATCTTACCGAAAAGTGCGTCTTGAAATTAACCGTACACATTAAAAAGTGTGAATCAATTTTTGAACCCTTTGTAGCGACGGCATAATCGAAACAAGTGTTGTCAACTTTGGCCAATCATGGCAAACTACTTTCGACGGCGTAGATTGCGAAGGTGGTCCAGAACAATTTGACGAATGCACTGATCAGGAGGTTCTAGATGATTGTGCCGCAATGACCGATCCGTCGGGAATTTTTGCCTCGTGCCTTTCTACAAATTTAGACTCAAGCGGATTTTATGACAACTGCGTGTTCGATTATTGTTTGGATTCTAGTATTAAATGCGGAATTTTTATGCAATACGCACAATCTTGCTTTTATGCGCTAGAAGGAAAATTTACCAAAACAATTGAAATAAATATTTTTGTGAACTCCAAGGGGAAGTGCGTTTAAATAGACACGCAACTTGTTTTTTCATCGATTTAAGGCCTATAGAGGCCCCGTAGGGCAAAACGCGTATTGGTGACCCCCCTCAACTTTTCGAGAAAATTCGATTGACGGTGTTTTTTTTGTGTAGGTTGGAGATTTCAAACAGCTCTCTAGGGGGTCCTGGTGGCCCAAATCAATTTCTGAATAGTCAGATCGACGTAGTTTGACAAGCTCTACAACTTGGCTTTGCCAGTTTTTTGAATTATTGCGAATTATTGTGAAGTTTTTAAGTGCGTGTTTATTTACACGCATTTTCTCCCTACGGGTT
>SCLG01000089.1:422667-436088 GCA_004367875.1 Oikopleura albicans | reverse complement strand
GGTCAGTTCGCGCAGAGTTGTTTACGAGAACTTTCTGGTATCATTGATAACAGTTCTCCTGTTTGTCAGTGGGCGGAAAGTTTAGACTGTGCTCCAGAATGTGGTGCAAATAGTTTTTATACTGGATGTGCTGACGAATGCCGTGATGTGCGAACATGCGCCACTAGAAATAATGATCTCGATGATTGTCCAGAGAATGGTAGATTTGTTTCAATGTGTCTATGTGAGGATGGCTTCGTTCTTGAAAATGGTGTTTGCATTCCTGAAACAGAATGTGGCTGTATTTCATCTGATGGCGCATCTGTTGCTAATGGATACTTTTATGCTGACTGTGACGAGGCTTGCGAATGTTCCAATGGCGAATACATTTGTGTTCCACATCCGGAAGACACGTGTATTGAAGCATGTGGGTGTTCCCCGTTCTTACCAACCGAACCTGCACCGGAACAAGAACAAGAGTGTGATGTACATAATTCCCCTGGATGGTGCCATGCATCTGGAGATCCGCATTATACAACATATGACGGATCACGTTTCGACTTCATGGGAACCTGTCAATACCTACTCACTGGCTTGGTTGCGAACGTTTCACTCCCATGGTTCAGTGTCGAAGTACAACATCGTCAAGCCTGGAATTCGCATGTAGCTATGACAGAACATGTTTGGTTACATTTTGATTCTCAACAACCGGGCACTCGATACACAGTTTACATGTTTGTTGCCGATCCTCCACAGGGTTCAGGAATGCCATCACAGATTGGTACTGAGGTATATATCGAAAACCTAGAAGGTACGAGAACGCTGGTAGTTAGCGAGATGCATAACGATCATGTGACTATGGTTAATTACGGAAACCGTGTTACTGTGGCAACATGGTCTGGCATCAATGTGGAATACGCAGCTTGGGATTGGACACTCGACGTTCACATTCCAGAATGTTATCAAGGGTTAATGGAAGGTCTATGTGGTAACTACAATGGTGATAACAGTGACGAATACACTGGCGTTGATGGTACTATATACTCAAATACAGTTGAATGGGCACAATCGTGGCAGACTGCTTGGGCAGGTGAAGACTGTGAAGGTGGCCCCACTGAATTCCCAGAATGCACTAATGAGCAAGTTATTGAAGACTGTTCTCTTATGATCGACGATGAGGGCATATTTTCAGATTGTCTCGGTCACAGTTTCCCAGCCGAGACGTACTATGACAATTGTGTGTTTGACTANTTACCGTTCGCACCTACCGATGCTGCGCCGGAACACGAGCAAGAGTGCGATGTCCATAATTCGCCCGGATGGTGTCATGCGTCGGGTGATCCTCACTACACAACATATGACGGATCGCGCTTTGATTTTATGGGTACATGTAGATATTTATTGACTGGACTGGTTTCCAATGTCACACTACCTCGGTTTAGTGTTGAAGTGCAACATCGACAAGCTTGGAACAGTCATGTAGCCATGACTGAACATGTCTGGCTTCATTTCAACGCGGAACTAACTGATACTATGTATACTGTGTATATGTTTGTGGCAGACCCTCCACAAGGGTCAGGCATGCCTTCCATTATTGGAACCGAAATTTATATCGAAAACCAGGAAGAAACTCTTATAATAACTGCTAGTGAAATGCATAACCACGATGTGAACATGATCAACTATGGTAACCGGGTAACTGTTTCAACCTGGCTTGGTGTACAACTAGAGTACGCAGCGTGGGATTGGACCCTAGACGTACATATTCCGGAATGTTATAATGGTCTCATGGAAGGTCTATGCGGAAACTATAATGGAAACGGCAACGACGAATTTACTGGTTCCGACGGTACTATTTACACTAATGCAGTTGACTGGGCGCAGTCTTGGCAGACCGCCTGGGCAGGTGAAGACTGCGAAGGTGGACCCAATGAGTTCCCAGAATGTACTAATCAGGAAGTCATTGACGATTGTTCTTTAATGATCGACGACGAAGGAATATTCTCACAGTGTCTTGGACAGGAGTTCCCAGCCCAATCATTTTTTGATAACTGTGTATTCGACTATTGCCTCGATACCAGTATANGATGCGCCAAACTAGGCCAATTTGCACAGAGCTGTTTACGCGAGTTATCGACTGTTATCAGTAATGATTCGCCGGTATGCCAATGGGCCGAAAGTTTGGATTGTGCACCTGAATGTGGAGCCAATAGCTTTTACACAGGTTGCGCTGATGAATGTCGTGACATACGCACATGCGGCAATAGACATGATAATCGTGATCATTGCCCAGAAAGTGGTCGTCTTGTTTCAATGTGCCTATGTGAAGACGGGTTCGTTCTTGAGAATGGTGAGTGCATACCCGAAAATGAGTGTGGTTGTACCACAAGTTATGGGGTATCAATACCAAACGGCCATATTGAAACCAATTGCCACGACATATGTGAATGTGATAATGGCAATTACGAATGTACAGCTCATCCAGAAGGAACTTGTCTTGAAGAATGTGGCTGTACGCCAACCGTTCCCACTGAACCAGAGCCAACCGAGCCAGAACCAACTGAACCAGAACCGACTGAGCCACAACCAACTGTTCCAGGTTAAATTTCCATTTTTTCATAAATTATATCTTGGCTGCTCTAAAAATACGATTGTCTATTTTGTTACCTACACAAAAATAGGCGCAAAAATTATAGTACATCATGATCATAAAAACTACGAAAATATTAAACATTGGATTTAAAAAAAATGGCGTAGACTACAAAGCAGATTGCATTATGTCTTTAATCTTAATACAAAAAATAACAGTATGCACCGTTATGTTTCAGACCAATAATTTCAAACATAATAGCGTCATGGGCTAAAAGTGAAGCAAAACGGCGCAGTAAGTTTAACTAATAGTGTTTCGTACCACGAGATTATTTAAGTTATTGATAAAATTAAAAGTATACAATACAAGTTATAGTCAACAACGCATTAAATTTATTAAATTGTTACATACTTGGCTGAAAAGCTAAAAATCATGCGCAATTTTTATTCTTTTTTAGGAAAAACCTGTTGTATTGAACATCGTATACACCACCTGCGCCGTTATCGGGTCAACATTTTGAGGAAGAATTTTGACCCGATAACGGCGCAGGGCGTAGGCGGATTGTCTGGAAAATTTTAATCAAAAAAATTGACTCGAGAACGGCACGAGCCGTGATTTTTTAGAATGTCTCATATGTCTTTGTCTCTATTGCACATTTATGCACTCCTAATTGATTTTTTATATAAAAAATGATGTAAAAACTTGCTTTTAAAATATTTTGAAAAATAGAGAAAAGATCGAGACGTCAAATTCAAACATTAGGTTAAAACAAATACAGAAAAAGGATTCATACGTTTCTAATGACGATTTTTTGATCCGATAAAGGGTCACCCGATAACGGTGCAGGTGGTGTATTAAAAATATGGTTAACTACGAATGGTTAACTGTAAATTTTCAATATACGTAACAATGTATGTTTAGAGGGAATGGACTGTTCAAGGCGCGATTTCTGCTTTGTAAGATGTCCAAGTCTTATGACTTTTGGCGAAGCTACCCAATTTTGTAATGCTCAAGACATGTCTCTTCCAACACCTCAATCTGCACAGCAGAATGAATTGTATTCTAGTATTGGTAACTCATGGATGAATGTGATGGTCAATGACTTATTTGGTAAGATTTTCTGAAAGTCTTGAAATTTTTCATGAAACTTTCGAACCACACATACATATCTTCGGTGTTAATTAAGTCATTTCATAGGATGCAATGATATGTTCTCAAACTGGAGAGGTCGTCAACGTGGATACCTAACTGAAAGTGGTAAATGGGAAGTAGTACACGCGTCGGTACCAGGCGAATGTTTCTGCGTTGGGCAACAGATTTTACCCAGAGATCAATGTGCCAATATTTTCACCAATGGCGAGGAAGATTATTTCCTCGGTGGTCGGTGGTCGGCCAAACCAGCCGGAGAAAAGAAATATATTCGCTTTAATAGAAATAATGTCGAAGGTAAGAGATGAACGTATTATTTTAAGTTACACTATGTTGTAAACCAGTAGTTAAACCACTTTTTTGATATTTATCTTACTTAACTGCTTTATCATATGGTACAGTGGTAACCAAATTTGGGAACACTGATTCTGGGACACTTTTCCGAACAATCCAGTTCGGGACACTATTTTTTTCCAAAAAACAGATCGTTAGTCCAATTCCGAGAGACAAAGCCAATTTCCCGGAAGTTCCCGGAGAAAACATGATTTTTAAACATCTGATTTGGACTAATAAAATGCGTTCCCCACTACCCCTTGTATACTATTGTTTACACTTTTGAACCACCTGTCAAAATAAAGCGTATAATATCGTATTTAAGAACGTTTGAGCGAGATAACAGTTGGAACTCGTATGAAATACAAATGTCAAGGTGAAAGTGCTATTGGTTTCATTTGCGTTTACGACACTGACCGCCAGCCAATATTGGCACCATGCAATGACGCACGATGCGAATCCTTCAGACGAGTCCCTACCGATTTCGATGAAATATCTTTAGATTGCAATTAAAAAATAGAAAATTGTGAAGTATTCAAAGGGATACATACCTGACTTATGAGTCAAAATTTCTGTAGTTTTTGTTTCTGTAGTTGTTAAGTTAATAAACACAAAATGCCTAACTGCGCGTTCGTAAAGAATAAAAATCTGCTTATTCCATTGATGGAAGGTTTTTTGTAGATTTTGGAATCACAAAATGTGTAAATAACATTTCCGAAATGCACTTGTTAGTTTGAATGATACAGATGCAGAGTTGTGTTAATTTTGGTATCATATTTTGAAAGCAATTAAGCTTCGTATACTTAATTGACTATAGAGCGCCGGCCCGGCACTATATGCTGCAGATAATATAAATAACCACGGTTTTATACTCTAACATATTTCGAACTTATCTTCGGCATTCAGTTTACAAATAAATATTAAATTTATAATGTATAAATTTTATATTTGAACTACCTTATTATTTTAAGCAAATTATTTGTTTTTCTCATACATAAAGTAATTTTAAGTATGCCTGTAGTCTACAAAACAGTTTAAAGTCATTTCACTCAAGGATTGTAATGATGATAATTACATTTTTATTTTTTTACTTCGTGGACAAATCTTCCAGTTTCAGTGCCGAATTCGACACTAATGCTGTCGAGTGTTTTAAATGTGATTATTCCGGTAAAAAAGTTGGCGATAATTATGAGACAATTGACGGTGTCGAAGTTTGGTTACATTTAGTTTTATATACTTGATCCTAGTTAATTTTAGGCTTATCGAATGATCCCTTACGGTCCGTAAGTTACGGAACTAAATCACATTTTTTATAGAAGTGTATGTACAGTCCAGAACCGAAAACGGCCGTAATGGGATTGCCGCCCCTAATAGGGTTTATTTGGGACACATTTATGTCAAAATAGCTTATTGAACTTTTATATGCTAATTTTACGACCTATTCCATGATTTATGTGACAGTTTAGCATTCAAAGGGTTTATTTTTGATTTTCTTAAAATTATTGCTCATTTTTGACGATATTTTTTGAAAAATATCTGAGCTATATCAGTTGGTTTTATGAAAAAGCCATTTCAATACACACATGTCTACAAATAAATGACTTACGCCAAACCAGTCAAAAACGGCCCTTATAGAATTATTGAACCCCCAAAAATACGGCCGTATAAACAAGCGGCCTTAATGGAAGAATCACTTTTTTGACGGCAAAAGCGGCCATAATGAGATAAACGGCCGTGATAGGAGCGCCCGTAATGGGAGTAAGGACTGTAGTAACTTGTTTATTAGCTTGAAAAAATAACGCGATTCAGTCCATTTTAATAAAAGGCTTTTAATACAAATGCAAGAAGTTAGATCTTTTTTCATTAGCAAAAATAACCCAATCACAGCCTGCCTTGACCCTGTAAAGTGGAATGTTGATACTGTGCGTCCAGTGCCTAACACGAACGCAACAATGTGCGAGTCGACATACTTATTTGTAATAAACTTATTGAATGGTGAAAAAACCATAGTAGTCAATCGAACGCATGCAACTGACTATTCTCAACCAGAGAGGAATATAAAAAAATATTGTGAGTACATGTATTTTAAACTATATTTCACGTCTTAACTGTTATCGCATACGGTAAAAATATAATTTCAGCTGAGATTTTTAGCCTAATCAATAGATACCATTTTTACTGTTTTCGAAAAAGCAAAAAAGTATAATTTGTTAGTCTAGACAACATGGAATGTTATGACGATTCGTGTAATTCTGAGCCAGCGTCAAAATACGTATATCCTGTGAATGATGTGTCAGTTATAAGATCAAATGAGCCGACATGGCCCGGGATAGGTACAAAGACGAACGTCAGTAGGCTCTTCAAACTAAATTTGAATATGGTACTTTTATTGTTTATAAGCTCTAGAGTCTATTTTTAAGAGTGGATCGCAAAACAAAATCCCCAACAGCCAAAAGATAGACACGGTAATAGTCTATAGTATATAACTAGGGTTACATGTCGTTTTTTC
Source organism: Oikopleura albicans (assembly GCA_004367875.1). NCBI lineage: Eukaryota > Metazoa > Chordata > Appendicularia > Copelata > Oikopleuridae > Oikopleura > Oikopleura albicans. The sequence goes on along the minus strand of SCLG01000089.1, from coordinate 429,528 downwards.
GAAGAGGCCAAAATCAAAAGTCAAAAATCACCAAAATTTGGAATATTGAATTTTACCGTGTCTATCTTTTGGCTGTTGTGGTTTTGTTTTGCGATCCATTCTTAAAAAAAAACCTTATGCCATCGATCAATGGCGACTTTGATTAGCGAACTAATTGTTTTATAATGCTCTTGCAGTAAATGTGTCTCAAAGTGTTAATTACGTGGCGTTTCCCTAATATTTTGGGTAACGGGCTTCACTCATAGAAGTAGGGATAAATTATCCCGGAAAATCCTTACAATTTGTATTAGTTTGAACAGCCATATAACAGTTGTTATGAATGCAATTCTACATCTGCTACTTTGGATGAGTGTTGGGATGTAAGCAACGAAACTGACACAACTGAGTGCAATAATGGATGTTTTCAACAATTTTTTCAAGTTACAAATCCGAAAGTTGGTGACCGTGGAATACTACAAACCGGTGTGTTACGTTCTTGTAAAAACAACGAAACAGAATTCGAAACGATTTCGAGAGAAAAAATCATTTGTGGATCAAACAAGTGCAACGATAAAATCTACATTGTAGAATCGGGCACTTTAAATGTCAAATTTTGTNTGCGATCCATTCTTAAAAAAACCTTATGCCAGCCTTTGTGTAATCTAACAATTATATAGTCCCCACATCGATCAATGACGACTTTGATAAGCGCACTAATTGTTTTATAAATTATAAATAATTATTATATAATATAATATATAATTTATTATTGCATTATGCGCTTGCAGTAAATTTGCCTCAAAGTGTTCATTTCGTGGCGTTTTCCCTAATATTTTGGGTGGAAGTAGGGATAATTCTTACAATTTGTATTAGTTTGAACAGCCATATAACAGTTGTTATGAATGCAATTCTACAAATGCTACCTTGGATAACTGTTGGGATGTAAGCAACGAAACTGAAACAATTGAGTGCAATAATGGATGTTCTCAACAAATTTTTCAAGTTACAAATCCGAAAGTTGGTGACCGTGGAATACTACAAACCGGTGTGTTACGTTCTTGTAAAAACAACCAAACAGAATTCGAAACGATTTCGAGAGAAAAAATCATTTGTGGATCAAACAAGTGCAACAATAAAATCTACATTGTAGAATCGGGCACTTTAAATGTCAAATTTTGTTTTTTATTACTGTCCGTTTATTTAATACTAGTATAAGTTGTGGCTGAAATAAAACAAAACATAGGAATTTTATCACATTTCCACGAGTTTGTAAATATCGGCCAACGTTTTAAAATGCAGCACCGAAAGACATTATGTCTATTTTCATAAACTTCTATTATTATTATATTATTTTATTTACACTCATGAGGACGCGCGTAATTGATGACATATAATATAAGTAACCAACCTGCATGTTTATTATTGATGACGCGTTTCCTATTAATTTACCTACATACTGTACAGGCTTTACTTCCAATACGGCCGCTTTTGATTCTCGAAAATAGCGTAAGTTACGCTGCGTAACGTCCAATACGTGGTGCCGTGTCATATTCAACCAAATTAAAATTTTTCATTATAAGAGTAATTTTCTACAGAGTTGATTATAAGACCCTATAAATACGGGCTGTAACCATCTGAAAAAAGTCAGTATTGATTACACAGGTTGCGCAGTTATCTTACGAAAATGGCCGCTCGTACGCTTATCTTGCGACTTTTCAGAAATTTTTTTTCGGGACTTTCGCCCACGCACTGAGCAGTTATCTTACGGAAATTTTTTTTGTCTACAAATTGTATTTAAATGATGTCTTTTTCACTTTTTTCAATAATATCATGTCTTTTAATTACATTTCTTATCGGAACATTTAATTTTTAAATGGTTATAAGCTGAACCCAGTCTTATTTTGTGAAAATTCCTAGCAAATAAGATTGTTCCGTTACATTACGAAATCATGCATTTTTTTGTTTTCTCGGCTTTTCCGCCTACGCATTGAGCAGTTATCTTGCAAAAAAGCTTATCTTGCAGTTTTCGAGGACCAAGTTCTCAAGATGAATGTGCACCCTGTGACACAGGGCCTGTGTATAGAAAAAAATGTACGAGCGTGGGGAGTCAAGTTGTGATACATAATTATTATACATGGCATTATGTCATAATAACATTATGTTCTTGTTTTTCCTTTTTCATTATTAGTAATAATTTATTACGAAAAGAAGCTAAGTATTGTTGGAGTATTTTTTGTATTCGTTTTTTTCACAAAACATACATTTTGTGTCTATTCAACGTTCTCAATAACTCGTCTGAGTCATTCTTTCAATGAGTCACCATTAGACGTCAGAGCGGATATAAATATTCTGCACAAAGCAGCGTTTGCCCTTTTATCGAGATTAGTCGAATCATAAAAATAATGTGGATAAAAGGCGCGGTAGACGCAGCATCGCTCATTCAAGCAACGTACTCTCAAGTACCCACCAGTACACAAAACACCAACACAAATTATATGGTCAAACGTGCATTCAAGAGATCCAACAGCACACCATTATATGTGCAAATTAACATTTGGAAAAATGGCCTAGAACTCAACCAGACCTTTAGCACGTCGTGGAATTCGACGGTTGGTGATTTGAAGCAAGCGCTCACGCAACAGTTAAAGTCAAAAACGCGCGTCACGATACTAGAAGGCGCCGTTGAATTGAATTTATATGAAGATAAGCTATTGACGGAGTTACAGTCCTTTGCTCAAAACGGCAAGCCCCATATTGCACTTAACGTACTCTGTACCCCCTCGAGAATCAACGAGAATGAAGTGCCGTTTAGTTTCTATAATGCCGTCCGGATTTTGGGCCGCCGCAAAAGCGCCAGTTTTACATTTGGCTCAAAAGACTTTCGGGACGCCATCGTCCCCGCCAAAAAACGAAGATGCTCCGGTACCGAAAAACTTACTCGAAAAGTTAATACCCTTTCAATGTCCAACTAATCATTTCTGCCCGAATCTTTTCATACCATTTTATACCGCTACAAATGACTTCCTGTATTTCACCTGCAAGTTAACATTTCTCAAAAATGTGAATGACCGGCAAAATGCTCTATTTTCACAAAATTGTTTTGTACAAATAAATAACGTAAAACCGAAAAATAACATTTAACATTTGTGTAGCAGGCTATTCCATAAACATTCAATGAACTCGTTTATATCATATAAATTATATACACCACCTAACAAGTTATGTTAACACCATTAAACGTCAAAAACTGTTAACAAAATGTAATTTTGTAAACATAATGAGGTAGGGCGTTTGGTTAAACAATTGGAAATCAAAGTTAATCAAATCCCAAAAAGTGTTAACATAATGTAATGTTGCTAACATAACGTGTTAGGTGGTGTATTTCAAGGATATTTATTTCTCAAAATACTTTACAAGGTTAACACTATTAAAAAAAAAAAGTTTAAAAATACCCGGTATTTAAGTTTTCTCCAAAAAAAAGTTATTTTTTTTTCGAAAACTAAGCGGGTATAGGATACCCTAGTGCAAGGACGACTTTATCATACGCAAAATTTGAGACTTTAAAAAGACCCTTGAAGCTTTAACTTTTATACCCCGAGTTTTTGCTCCAATGTTTGACCTTAGTTACTTATTTCATACATTCGCTTTTTTAATTTCCCAAAAACAAGTTTTAGAAATGTTTAAACCCGCAAATAGGCTCTTACTCAGGCCCTATAATATCTATACATCTTTATGTTTTAATGTTTGCTCCAAATGAAATAAATGAATGCACACGTGTTCATTGAAAATAAATGAAATAAAAAAATCATGGAAATGGCCATATACTTTAATTGTCTTATGTTCTTCTTTTTTCTTCTGGTTTTCATATAGATACGGTAAATCCGGAGTTAAATTTTACTTTTGGATCTTGAGATGTTCGAACACAATTCAATTCGAAATTCAGACCAGTTACAATTGCCACTACAACGCCGACGCCGAAGCTGGTCGCAAAACCGGATACATCTCATAAAGCTTCATTTGATTGTTTGGTAAATAATATTTTCCAATATTTTTTTACAAAACTTTTGTCTGGACCATATTTTCCAAACGACGACAGGGTAATATTACACGATATTCTATTAGTATCATATAATTTATATGGTATGAAACAAAGTTAACTTACAGTCCTTAAAAAGTTTTTTTCGGACGTTTTCGGTTCTCGAAAATAGCGTCCGAAAAAGGAGCATCGTCACAAAAAGGATCATTTTTCTATTATAATTGCCCCTTTATGGTCGAAAAGCGTACGAAAAAGGAGCAATCGTCCGAAAAGGACTGTAAATGGCAACCTGAGAAATAGATCCCCACATCCTGAGAGATCTTAAGTATTTAATACTACTTGTGCATTTTTAGCGAATATTTTCCGTATTTTTATAGCAAAAGAAAAGCTTTTCCTTTGAGTATATTTTCCGACGAGTTGACATTTCCGGCTACGGCAAATGCATGAAGGGCCACTTGCGGTGAGATTAAATTTTTCAACATACCACGCGTCACTTGCGATAAGAAGTCTAAGGATGAGTACAAATGAAGTCCAGCTTGAAGTAGAGCATTTCCACCCAACGCACAGCCTACGTCACGCGGCCCATACGAATTATTCGCAAAACCCCGAAGATTATGTTGGCCACCGATGAAAAAACGATCGGAATGATGAATCTCACCACCAGACTACAAATAGTAAAATTACCTTTTAGTAAATTTACTTCTTTAACTCTCAGGGGGAAGGAGTTTTTGGGAACCCGTAGGGGGAAATGTGTGCAAATAAANACGCACTTAAAAACTCACAATAATTCAAAAAACTGGTAAAGCCAAGTTGTAGAGCTCGTCAAACTACGTCGATCTGACTATTAAGAAATTGATTTGGGCCACCAGGGGTCCAGGGCCCCCTAGAAAGCTGTTTGAAATCTCCAACCTACGCAAAAAAGACCATCAATCGAATTTTCTCGAAAAGGGGGTCAGCAATACCCGTTTTGCCCTACGGGGCCTCCATATGCCTTAAATTGACGAAAAAAACAAGTTGTGTGTCTATATACACTCACTTCTCCCTTGGAGTTAAGTTTCAAAAATCATTTACAGTGAAACTAACTTACTTTCACAAGTCCCGCTTGTGCCTCTAATTTTGCGGTGAGGCCATCCATAATGGACTTAAAATAGGCAAATGACAGATTTGTTCTAAAGCCATTGGCCCAAAATTCATTGCCCAGTTTTGTTATTGAGCCACCTAGCGGCACAACGGTGTGCATGTAGTCTTTGGTCGTATCATGAATTAAATCGACTAAGGTCGAATGTTTCTTTGAATAACCAAATTGCTCGCGTAGGGCCAACGGAATGTCCTTGTCCGTAAGGCCGAGCAAATTCAATAATCGAGATTTTCCGGATACCGATATTGAAGTTGAATCGCTCAATTGGTGGGCGAGTTTGAGTTGAGCCGTCATATTCTCTGAAAATATTAACATTACAGCGAACCCTAAAATAACGAGCACTATCGCCGTTTATCATTGTGGCTCCGGGACATGTATTACTACCGTCATTATCATAGTTAGGGATTCCTGTATCTACTAAAAATTTATAACATAAAAATTTTATATCACATTTATGCTAAAATCGCTCAACCCTGACTCAGGATCCCTGAGCCCACCAAAATATGGTCGACTTTTGAAAAATTATTTTTTTTTATGTTTAAACCATCCTTATTTTTCTATCCCTAATCTGAGTTTGATTTGACCCATGTTTGGTCGTCATATGTTTTGTACCCAAGTCAAATGACCATAAAAAAACGCGCACATTTCAAAAAAAAAAACCCCACGTGTTTTTTCTCAATAAATGAATCTGCTCTAGGCACATACCTTCGGAAACATTTGACCATTCCTTTTCTTGGTACAAGTGCACCAATTGCGCCACAATCGACGTTTTACCATTCGCATATAGTTTGGAAAATTCGGCGGAAACATTGGGCAAGATGGAATTGTTTTTTTCGTATTGCATGAACTCCCTGCCAATGTCAAACTTGAGCTGCTCTCCACGGCCAAGTAGATTTGGAAAACGCACGACAACAGAAGCATCTGGATTACCGCTTTTTGGATCCATTTGTGTCGCTAGAAACTAACATAAATAAAAGCGGTACAGTTTGACTTGGTATAAAGTGCAAGCTAGATAACTTATTTATTATATATATATATATCATATATATGTTGTGGGCGCAACCGCTGTACATATATAATATATGTGAATATTTATTTATATTTTTCCTTTAGGAGTATATGGGGACAACTTTCTCGGCATCATTACAGAGGCACCGCCTGAATCCAGATATTGTGTTTAATGGAGAAAGGGTAATTCGCCCACAGCTTATATGAGTATAATATTACCGTTACCACAGGGGGTTAGTTTTAAGGTCTAAAGAAAATCGGTGGTCCAAATCTGAGACCTTAAAACTAACCCCAATGTATATACTTATATATAAACTGTCGGCGGATTACCCTTTTTCCATAAAACACGCTATCCAGATTTACACGGTGTCATTACGTCTTTGGTAAAGCGACCATACGACTTGATAACGGCCCAACTACCAGACTTTATTACCACTCAATGAATACCTTATAACATCATTCTTAAAAACAAATGAGAGTCAAACAAACGACTCCTTTATTTATATAAGTAGATTTTAAGTTTGTACTTGATACCAATTCACACGGTGTCTGAGATATATACAACCCCGCATTATTGAAGTTTTAACAAATCGTCAAAGAAAAATGAGTGCGCCGTAGAGGTTTAAATCACAATTTTATCAAATATTATAGCCAGTATTGGCTAACTTATAAGTTCTTATAAATGTAATAAATGTTAATT
>SCLG01000089.1:411450-422542 GCA_004367875.1 Oikopleura albicans | reverse complement strand
ATAAGTTCTTATAAATGTAATAAATGTTAATTCCGTATTAATAGAAGTTAAATAAAATGTAAATAGCGTGATTAATCATATTTCTTGTGTTTTACCATCTCTCTTTTTGTAGCGTAAGGCTAATACAAATAATTAATATATATGTACATTTATAAGTAACCCATATAGCCAGATATTTTGCACGTGGAAGTTATATATAAGTTATATAATATAACTTGTCTACAAAAATCGGACATAAAGGGTTAAAAAATACGTACATGTTGATGCCGAAAGAAGCTTCTCATCAACCTCATAAATCAGTTGATATCCGTTTGATGAAGCATTGTCGTACATTTCCGAGGTATCAACGGTTAAATTTACACTTTTAAAGAGCCCCGTCATTTCCAGTTCGTGCCGAACGCCATATGCCTGAAGTTGTGGTTTAAACTATTTGTTGAAATGCGAGTCCATTTTCCCATTGATCATCCACTTGTATCAAATATCTGATACAAAAAAGTGTAAAAACATGTGTTGGATTAAACATCCTGTAGGATTTTAAATTTTTTTTTAATTTTACTTTTAATTTGAACCTTACAGGGGGGGTTCATTTTTTTCACAATGAGACCTTAGTGCTGGGAAAAACTTCAAAAAGACATGATTTTATAGAAAAAAAAAGTGTAAAAAGTGTCTTCATCCAAAAAAAAAACGTAAAAGGCATGATTTTAAAGATTTTTTTCCCAAAAAGTATGCTTCTCAAAAAACTGACTTGACCTTAGTGCCTCAAAAACTGACTTGACCTTATAACGGCAAAAATGGCTGACCTTATAACCAACCCCCCTGTATTATTTATAATAACCAATCCCCCTGTACCAGGTCGATAAAAATGAATTGACTTAAAAGTACAAAAAACTGACTTCACCTTATAACGGCCACAACTTCATACCTTATAACCAAACCCCTGTACTCTTTACCTGTGTGATTATAGTATCAAAGTCGGTGTTCTCGCATTGGATTTTTTTCGTATAACGTTCGAAGAAGTCTTTCTTCGTCCGGCCATGGGACTCGATAATATCGATTCGATCAATAACAGCTGGGACTCTTTCCGTCATTCTAGGAAATAATGGCTATTATTATATGTCATCACTGTCAAAAATGGTCGTTTATTTTCGAAAAAAAAAACAAATATACATGTTCCACCTTTAAAGTCATACATGTACGGTTAACTGGCCTTTCCTAGAAAATACCATTTATGGACCTATAACACACTGAATAAAAATCGGCAGGTTTTTGGACTTCACCAGAAAAAAGTACAAAACGACAAGATTATATCTAAAAATGTGATCGTTTTCTGGGCTTTGTGGAACAGGCATGAGTTTTATAGATTTTTGCCTCAAAAAGACTGGATTTTTTTATAAATGTCCAGTAGACCTTATAAGTTTTAAGGGACAAACTCGTTTATAAGAAACCCAAGTGAATATCCGCCTTATGTCCCCGTTTACTAATAAACAATCAAACCATAATATGAGGGTTTAAGGAATCACTATTTAAATAGTTTTATAATACAAAATTTATTCATTAGATATTACCAGTTGCCCTGTAACGAATAATTTTGAGGTCGTGGTTATAACTTATAAGGTCAAAGTCTAAAAATCTGAATGACGGTATGTCATGGACTGCACTAGGTCGGACTGAATTAGGGTGCCGATTATGGACTGCACTCGAAAAATCGGACTTAAGTATTGTATTACAATCCAGATAAAGAATTTTTGAAACAAAAAAAGATTACGGGTAAGTTTAACACGACGATTTTTTTTACTCGGTTAAATTATTCGATTTCCGGTTGTTCCGGTTTTCACTTTTTTTCCAGTGACCGAAAGTAACGGGGGAGGAAAGAAAATGAAAAAATATTGAGACCACAAACAAAATCAATCAAATCCATACATGGGAACGTGAGATATAGGGATTTTTTGATTTAAAAGACAAGGAATGTAGTCCGATTGTTCGAGTGCAGTCCATAATCGGCACCCTAATGCAGTCCGACCTAGTGCAGTCCATGACATCCCCTGAATGACCTCAGAAGAAAATAATTATTGAACTCGACCTTTTTGTCGAAAATTTAAAAATGAATCAAACTGACCGCGTAAGTAAATAAAAACAACAAGCGCTATGTATTAAGATACAGTCCCTGATGCCTTGAGTGCCGCTTATAATTTTCCAAAAACAGCGGCACTCGAGGCAGTGTCCCGGCACTCAAGGCAGTGTGACATTTTTTCATCCAAATAACCATTTTTTTAAATGTCTATTTTTCAGCGGCACGCAAAACATCGGGGACTGTATACAGGGGGGTCTGGTTATAAGGTCCAGCCCGAAAAAAATGAGGGGGGAGGGAGGTCTTCATCCAAAAAAACGTAAAGACATGATTTCAAAGAATTTTTCCCAAAACACATACATGTACTTCAAAAAAAATTGACTTGACCCTAGTGCAAGAAAAAAATGACTCGACCTTAGTGCAAAAAACATGACTTGACCTTATAGCGGTCACCTTTTGTGACCTTATAACCAGACCCCCCTGTATGTATCCTATATTTATTTGTCATAGTCTATGACTCATAGAGTATTAATAGTAGCCTATTATTTATACCGGTCGGCGGTCAGTCGTATTCATTTTGAAATTTTGAAAGGCAGTTGGCTATACGGTTGAGTCCTTAATAATGTATTAGAGTTGCGAAAATCTAAACAAATTCGAGAATACATATATTAGTATCTTTATTATTGAAGAGGTGCCAAAGTGACGAGCATTATTAATAGAATAACAATATTTAGGGTCGAATAATTTTTGACAAATTTTCAGAGAACTTTTTCGAGTAATCGGGCATGGCAAACGGAGGCTCAAAATTTCGATTTTCGAGCTCCGAGGACACTGTGGGAGGTTGAGCAGGTGGCGAATGTCCCGACAAAAACTGATCGCGCAAACGATTTCCGCGTGGTGGCGTGCTATGTGCCTGGGGATCATGTTGAATCTCGGGATTTTGGAAAATGCGTAAAAATAGTGCGGGATCATTGTCGGGAACTCCGCTGGGCCCCGCGTAGTCTTGGTTATTGCCATCGTGAATGGTAACGGTTGTTTCTTCACATGGGATACCGTCGGGGCCATAAGTAACTACAGTGCGGCGCTCTTCGACGGTTCCGTCGTCCTTTGTTTGAATTTGCGTTCGAACGCTCCTCGAATTCATTGACATGTTAGGAGCTACAAATACAAGATTACAAAAATTACAAAGGAGTGCCTTTGCAGATAATATATTTATATTTTGCTCAACTTTTATGAACCAACAATAATTATTACATTGTATTTCATTGAAACATTAACTAGCGCACGAAATTAATAGGTTTTTTTTTTCATACAAAACGAAAATTTTTTATTTATTACTGATATTTCGACAATACGCCATTTTCAAAGAATTTGAGACTAACAAATAAATAAAAAAAAAATTACAGAGTAAATACGAATTCAAGAACCTTTAAATAATACAGTGCGTGTATATTATATTATACACTGTATAATAAACACTGTTATATATACACTGTATATATAACGAGTTTGAATACGGACTCTCAATACGCAGAATTCAACGATGAATTCAATAAATTGAACGATCTTAATTTTAATGAGCAACTCATTCGCAAAAAATAACAATTATATAACTCTGAATAGGGGCTTTGAATTCAGCGTATTGGGAGCCCATTTTCAAACTCATTATATAACCCCTGCCCACAGTGAAAGTTTGATGAATTTGGTCGTGCAAGATTTAAAACTATGTCGATTATTATATTAGCCTATTTGTGACTTCAAATTTCGCCCCTCGCCATTTATTAATGTTAAATCAAAAAAGGAAAGATTCAACTGTCTGAGAATATTGGCCAATATAATAATCGACATAGTTTTAAATCTTGCGCGACCAAATTCATCAAATTTTCATGGGCAGGGGTTATACACGCACAGTATTATTTACATGTTCTAGAATTCGTCTGTAAATTTTTTTGTATTTATTTGTTAGTCGCAAATTCTTTGAAAATGGCGCAATGCCGAAATATCAGTAATAAATAAATTATTTAAAATTGTTAAAATCAGTCTCAAATGAACAATGGAACAAAACGAAACAACTAATAATGTACTAAAATCATCTACGATGAGACCAAAATAAGTATTAAGAAAATCAATCAGCCGAATATTGTTTTAAATTTTGTTCCACAGAAAATATCTACGGGTTCGGAAAAATTCAAAATACTCTTTCAGACATTTTTGATCGATAGCCTAACGAGACGCTAGTAACGACAATAATAGGATGGAAATCGTCCTAATCGTATAAATATATAAAAAAAAACGTCAGAAAATCAACCAAAATTATAAACTTAGAAATGTCGGAATTATAGAACAATGCCTATACAGTATAGCAGGGTTAGGACGTAAAATAAAATGAAGATATTTTTTGCCTTTTGAATTTTATCATTCCGATAATTGTAACCCCCGAAAATCGATAACGCTTTTTTGTGCAACCTAAAAAAAACTACCATATGCCTTTATTTCTAAAAATGCGACTAAAAGTCGGCTTTAGTCGACTAACGACAAACTAAGGACAAAGCGTTTTTTGCTTTAGTCGACTAACGCGACTAACGGCTAAAGCCAAAAAAATCGGACCCGACTAAAGACAAACAAAGACAAAGCTTAAAAACCGGTGTTTTAACAACCCTGCAGTATAGGCTATACTACAGCTTATTTTACATATATATTTATATAAAACTCATTATAATTCTTTAGTTCCTTTTGACATTTTTTATCAAAAAATAGGTAACCTTTTTCAGGTATTACAATAAGAACTATTACAATAAGAACTAAGGTATATAAATAAGAACTATTTGCTGGAGCTTTTGGACAACGCGTTTGCCAACGTTTCCAACACCGTTAAGAAATGGTTTTGTCTTTTTAGCTTACCCTTACTTGGCCCATACCTTTGATATAGCTGAGATATGGCTGACATGTTAATTATACTACTGTATATTGTTAAACGTGTACTATAATACACTCCACAAATAATTATGTACTTGATACCAATTTTGCAAGGTCTTAACCCGGGACCGTACAGCGTATGACTGGGGCATACACAGTATTTTTTATATCTTTGATAATTAGTTACCACTTTATTTTTTGCATTGTAATTTTTTGTCAAATGATTGTTATTGCCCTTTGTTAGCCCTGTAATACACCGACAATTTGTATCTTTTGTCCTAGTAGAGATATTTCAGAATTAAAATTCAGAAAATTAATTAAGCGTGACGGCTGTACGGTCCAGGGTTAAAGTCAAAACAAAAAGTTGCCTAATCAAATTTTTTTTTTGGAAATTTGACAAAAAATGCTACCAAACGATCTTTCCCGATTTAATCCGATTTTTCCCAATCATATGGGATCCATGTTTTCCTCATGACCTGACTCAAACTACTGCCCTTACTTGGCGCTCCTATGTACTTACACATATTTGTCATTTGATGTATATTCGCATTCATCATGGCGGTAAGTTCTTGCTCCATGGCGGCGAACTCTCGGTCCATATTGCCAAAAAACGATGGGCCAAAAAATGACGGACCAAAATTAGCTAAATTCCGGAGATCATCTTGCGGAAATTGATCCTGGTGACGGTTTTGATCCCCTGGGCCGTATAGCTTCGACATATTAGGATTTTGGGATGGTACGGGAATTTCGTGTTTATCGAGTTTACCAGTTAGTCTGTTGTAAATGTCTTTTAAGCTATCCATGATGGGATCAATGGGACTCCCTCTAACCTAAAAATACCTTCTCTAGCGGTTAGAGAAAAACCTAACTTGAAAAACAAACTGATATTCGAATTTGTTATTTGATCTCTGTTATGGTTTGATGGAGATTTAACCAATGAGCGACTTGGCTCAAACGCCCACCATAAATGGGCTATATCACTGAGCAAATAACATACATATCCCGCACTAAAACGAAATTAGGCATATAATATGTTATGCATATGATAAGTAATATGATATTATATGATATTATGATCTTACTAATATCATAATATCATGTTGGCGAAATAAAATATTTCGTCATATTTTCACATTATTAATATGATATTACTAATGTGAAAATATGACGAAATATTTTATTTCGCCAATATAACTGCTTGTATATACCAATGGCGTATTACAAAATTACCTAAATAATGCTGAACCGTATAATATAGCTGTATATTTTTTTGAAAATAAAGTTAAACATATTGGCACGTTCAGGAACAAGTGAAACATAACGGCGCACGCTTTGTATATAAAGTGCGTGAGCGGCATTAAACCCTCGATGGAACAATTTTTTTCAATCAAAATTGTTACACCACCCCATACGTTTTTTTTTGTTTTATTTTACAGACTCCATAGATAGAAGATTTAACTGGGATGAGTTCAGAATAAAAGTAAAGCAAGCTTTTAAGTACTTTTTATTCAGGTGCTGGTGTTGAAATATCCTGATTTATATTTTTTAAATCAGGTTTATTTCTTGTTGGAAACCATTGCAATCGTGAGTGCCAGGAAGCCCATTTGATCGGTTCGGTTCGCCATTGGTCGGGGGTACATCTAAATACAGTCGGCAATGACTCTATTTATAAGGAAGCGTCAGCACAACGCAGAGGAAGAATAAAGAGAAAAGAAATATAAAATTTGTATTTTCCCTTTACTACTATTTTATGATATTTTATTGTTTAAATTGTATGATATTTACCTTCTTGGTTAAGAAATAAATTCCATTGCGGACTATGAAATAATTCCATGACTATTATGTTTGCCACATTCAATTGCGTAAATAAATAATTGATACCAATAAGCCAGTTAATGCGCTCCCATCTGTTAAGCGTTTCACCCTTATTGATCTTGACATTTGTGTGAACCCAAAGTTTTAGCCAGTCCAATTGAACTAGTCGGTTTTTGATTATTTTTTCAACCTCTTGATAGTTATGAGCATTAAGCATATGCGCAACCACTTTGCATCCATATTCGTATTTGGCTTTATGTATTGCGGAATTGTTTAAAAGGGTTTTCTCCAGAATCATAACGACAATAAATGCTGCAAATTTGTAATAAAAAAACGTAATTTTAGCGTAGAAAATATTCGTTTTTAACGCTTTTGTACACCACTTTTAATCAGTAAAAAGTACTTATTAGTTATCATCTAAAAAGTTACTTGTTCTTCATGTTTTATATATTCATAGACAAAAATTAAATTGTTAAAAAATATAGTTTTGCTTCTTCAATTTGATTTTTTTTTTGGCAACATAGGTGCATAGTGCGTAGGCGTATGTAACATACGGTATGTTTTATAAAATATTTTCCCAAAAATGGGCAAGATAAGCGCACCATCAGGGTTTTTGCAAGATAATAAGTGTTGACAAGATAAGTACACAGGGAGTGTATAGAGTTTTTTCAATATGAATATTATATTTCATATTTTTCTTCAAGAGATTTTTGCTCTTTTTTCTGGAAGGACGAATACAATTACGCTATAAAAATAATTGAAGCGAATTGTACTGAAAATGTACGAGAAAGTCGGGACACTCGGATCTGAAAATGAAAGAAAAATTAATGCGCCTACAAAATAGGTAAAAAAAGTGTGTCCGAAGAATGGAAAGTCCAACAACGATATACCATAGGTGGTAGACATCACATGTATAAAAAGTTTAATTTGCGTAATTTTCACCTTAAGACTAAGTACACTTGTTACCTTTTAAGACGGTACCGATTCGTATTTGATCGAAATATTGACATTTTAAGTAGTAATGAATTAAAAAAACTAATGAAATTATGTTTAAGGGTTGGATTTTAGTTTTATTTACATTTGTATAATACAAATTGTATTATAATTTCGTCCATAACTTCAGCAAAATCGAATATAAAGAATAGGCTTTCCGCCCAACCCAGAAGACGTTACCAGAATAAAATAATTATATTACTTACTATACGACACTACTATATAATGTTAATATACCAAATATAGTGATGACGAGAGTAGTTTTATAAAAAAAGCATTCACCTGTTACATCGCGTTTTAATATTTTTGGAAACAAGAGACACGACGATTTTTTTCAGGTTTTTTATGTCGGCTTTCAGTACAGGAAATAAGACAGATCTCGAGGATGTTGTGTGTGATAATAGCACAGAAAAGGAAACGATTTTATCTTACGCTTTTATCAAGCATAAATGATGATAATTACATTTTTGAGATCAAAACATTTGATTACGAATCATAATTTCTGGTTCTTTTATGTACGTATACATCAGTATAAGTTATACTGTATAAGTTATACTGTATAAGTATACAGTATAACCATCAGTACATATACTGTATATGATATACATCAATTATTTAACATAATAATGACGATGACTAAACATAATATGATAAAAAAATATAATGCCGTTCAATTGGAACTTGTCCGATACTATATCACTATGTGACATAGACTATGGGCCAAATGATATGGCATATGCCAGGTCAGGCTGCCAAAACTATCGAACTGTGATTAATGTTTGGGTATTTTTATAATCGTAACACATTATAAATTACATATGTATTTTATAAACATTGGCCTTGATTTTGCGACCCAAATATTTTACAGGCATTTGGGTCACATTCTACAATTATATTGTGTTAAATTTCACGTTTTAAACATTGAGTGTCCAAACACTAATCCAGTATATACAATCATTACTCTCAATACGGACGCACTCAAAACGGACGGTTTTTGTGAAAAAATATGCGGCATATTATATGCCCGAAACACTCGAAACTACCATTCTCTCACACAATAAGGACGTTATTTTTGATAATCAAAAATGTCCGTATTGAAACTAAGGACTGTATTTGTATTTTTTTAGTATTTTATGGTAGATAAAATTCAGATAGGAAAAGATGGGGAAAACGTGTGTTGAAACTCATATAAACCCCTCAATAAAGAGAAGCCTAAATGGAATAAATGAAGAAGGATGGACTCCACCAAATTATGGAATGATAGCCGTAAGTCTACGAAAAGAGTTTCTGAGTAAACTTTATGTATATTATAATAAGGTCGGAAAACAAGTACAAGCTCAAACTCAATTGCCTATTTCGAATTCTATTTACAGGGGGTTCTGGTTATAAGGTCACAATGTGTGACCGTTATAAGGTCAAGTCAGTTTTTTTGTACTAAGGTCAAGTCAGTTTTTTGGACTAAGGTCAAGTCAGTTTTTTCGTGATAAATCATTTCTTTTTTCACTTTTTTTGACTGAAAATTAAAAACCACACCTTTAAATTTAGAACCATACATATAAATTTAGAACGACACGTGTAAATTTAGAACGATACATACAAATTTAGAACGACACATGTAAATTTATAACTTATTGTTGGAAATAATTTTAAGCGGGTTATAAGGTCAAGTCATTTTTTTGGGCTTGACCTTATAATCAGACCCCCTGTACGCACAAATAGCATGTAATAACATTTTGTTTAAATTTTAAAACAATTATGACGGAGAAATACATCCCTTCCGAAGTTATCTGGTTGACCTTTTTGTCAAAAACATTTTGTTGCGTACTATTGGTGACATAATTGCGCATGGTATATGAATCATATAGTATGATATACATGTATATAGTATGTCATACCCATATATTATATATGTTCATTTTGGCAATTTTTGGCTATCTCAACAAAAATATATGACTGGCGGTTTAAAATTGCTGGATGGCGTCTTCATTTCATGTCTTTTTAGATACTAGCAATTGTTGGTACGGTGGTGGGAATGGCTGTCGTGTCCTTCCTGTTCTATGGAACGGTTATTAAGGCTTGAAATTACCACGCCACTTTGACTAGCCTACATGAAGATTGTGAACTTACTTAGGTAGGTTATGTATTTCAAATACAGTATTTGTCATTAAGAAAGGATAACAGATTTAAGTATAAATAAATTTAAAATTCTATCTTATGCCTAACGTGAGACATTCATAAAAAATGCCGTGTCGATCTGTTTGTGCAGTCTAAGATTAAGGTACACATTCTGAGGTAATTAGCAGAACGTGAGGCATTTTTATACATAGTACTATGTTAAAAACAGGGTAATTTCAAACAAAATAGCTATACGCAGGCTTGGGAATAGAAGAGCCGCCGACCGCACGAATACGAACAGCAGCACCGCTCAGCTATGAGCTTAAAGCTCCATAAAATGGAAAAAAAATGAAAATATCTTTTCCACAAAATTAGTTTCTATTATGCTACATATATATTTATATAAAAATTGTAATTAATCCGTCAACCTCCAATCACAAACAGTAAAGATGTTTTAAATTGGAGGATTTCTTAAATTAACTCACAGGTGAAATGTGTGCGCTAGCGCGCAGATCGCTCTAGATCGCACAAAAAAATGCAAAAACCATCAAATATTAAAAATCGCTGATAGACGGGTCTACTAGAATTTCAAGAAACATCTTTAACAGTCATGCGCATATTGGGTAGCTAGCTACCCATTTTCACTTTATTTCTAAATTAAAAGAGAACGGCCTGCGATAATAAAAAAAAATGGACAACGGATTTGAAATCAAAAAAAAATGTTTTACGTTTTTATATGGGAGAAAAATGTTTTTTTTAGAAAATTGTTTTTACGTTTGAGTCCGTGAAGGACGAGGGTTAAAGTTGTAAATCACCCCAGTAAGAGAAGAAGAACAGGGCTTTAAAATAAAATAATACAGTCCCGACCTTCCAATTGTGCACCCTCCAATTGTGCACGACTACCTAATTGTGCACTTTTTCAGGAAATTTTACGAGACTGGCAAAAAGTGTTTTTGGTTTGCCAGGCAAAACTTGTTGATTCAATTTGTTATTTTTTAGTTCTAAACGATAAAGGAATCAATTTTGTGTATATTTATGACTCGAAATCGGCCTAAAAAACTAGTAGTTAACTTGATAATGACAATTTTACCAAATTTGGCAAGACTCTCCAATTGTGTACGACTGCCCAATTGTGCACGTTTTTCGGAAACTAAAATTACACAATTGGAAGGTCGGGACTGTAAT
>SCLG01000089.1:363417-380366 GCA_004367875.1 Oikopleura albicans | reverse complement strand
GAAAAGTGGTTGGTTATAAGCGTAGACTAAAAAAAGGTCCAGGAAAAATGGTTGGTTATAAGCGTAGACCAACTGGTTTTTTGGCTATAAGCGTAGACCAACTGGTTTTTTGGCTATAAGCGTAGACCAGCGAAAAATCTGGTCTACGCTTATAACCAACCACCACTGTAGTATTTTTATTCTAATAAAAAATTTTCGGAAAAAAAGTTTCCATATGTTTCTTCTTTAGAGACGACTATTTTTTGATAATATTTTTTGATATAGGTTCAAGGGCTTTTATTCGTCGAAAAAATGTTCTGCCTAGAAGAGGGCAGTGCCTCAGGGTAGAG
This sequence comes from Oikopleura albicans, assembly GCA_004367875.1. Taxonomy (NCBI): domain Eukaryota; kingdom Metazoa; phylum Chordata; class Appendicularia; order Copelata; family Oikopleuridae; genus Oikopleura; species Oikopleura albicans. Next base: position 380,037 of record SCLG01000089.1, on the reverse strand, counting down.
ATTGGCAGATTTTGTACCCTTGTCGGCGGACAAGGGTAAAAACGGGTAAATTTCATTCTAAGGGTATGGTAGGGTACACTTTTTTCCCACTCGGGTAAACACTGGTACATCTCAGTTCGTACCCGTACCCGCGGGTAATTACCCTAGCGCGCGTACTTACCCTTGGTCGGTTAATTATCATTGAAAAGGAGTGAAAGAAAAAACATTTTTCGCACGAGTTTCGTTTCTGTTATGACACCTACAATTTATTGAATAACTTTTTCCTTTGGCAGGCATTTGACTGAAGTACGGTCAAACTTGGGTCACAAAAGTCTTATTTATTTATATTTGTAAATTACACTTTAAAGGAGTATCTGGACGTTGAGTTAAAATGGGTTGAAACCGCGAAGTTATTTCTCAATTATTGGGATGAAAATGCTGGCATAACCGACGAAGAAAACACAGGGGGCTCTCGAAAAGTTCGGAATAGACTGGATTTATTGGAATTTGCCCTGGATCGAAAGAATCCCGCAAAAATTGATATGTACAAAAAAAAGCTCTTTGACGTTTGTAAAACCATCTACAAAGTTTACCCAATTAATATAAATGTTGCATTCGAGCGTCTAAAGTTCGTTGCTCGACGTTCTTATTATCCAATTTTATTCGAAATGATTCATAACTGTCGTGTTTCATTTTATGTTGATAATTTTGGCCCGCCAATTGAACGCATACCGATATTTTTGGCTTGTGTTGGGGCTGAAATTTTACAATATGATGCTATTCTGTACGACGAATTTCTTTCTGTTGGTAAGTTATTACCAAGCAATTTTGGAAAATGTTGCATGCGTTAACGTTTTAGCGGCTGTATTGAAAAAATCAAGTCACATATTCTGATATAAAGGCGCTTTTTGGAGATTATATCTAAAACAAATACAGAGGGTTCTTAGAATGACCTTATAAGACCTCAACCCTCGGAAAAATCTTTCTGTCGGGGTTTTTATGGGAAAATATTCAACACGTTAGTACAGGGGGGTTGGTTATAAGGTCAAGTCAGTTTTTTGCACTATGGTCAAGTCAGTTTTTTCAGACACTAAGGTCAAGGCAGTTTTTATGAGTATCATGCTTTTTGGTGAAAAATCTTTAAGGAGGTGCGTAACCCTTTGTTTACAAATATGACATGCCAAAAAAGTGATCGTAAAAAATGTTGTATACTGTGGATTTCAATGAACTTTTTTGAAACATACTCCCGAAAGTACCGCGCACCAGCTAATTTGTTTTACCGAACCTAAACTAGCATCATATGCCGCCATGAACTTTGCTAAAAATCAAATCGGATATTGGATCTAGTTTTACAAGTTTGATATTATGGAGATCTTTTTTGTTTTAAAAGCTTCGTTTTCACAAGGAGCACAAAACTGTTGTCTTCGATTTTTGAATAAATGTCTGGTAAAAAAAATTATTGCAAAAAACACTAAAAAATGCTCAAATGAGCCAGATTCACGACCATGAATTATAATGATGAAAAACAGTTATCAAAAATCGGCGTCAAACGTTTTCAGCGCTTTGCTTTACTAGAGCAATTATTACAAAAAAAATTGATACCACCAAAACTGCTCAAAAAATAAAAATACGGTCCGTAGAAATCATCTGCAAAAACGCATATTCTTGTGTAATAAGTGTCCCCTGTAATGGGATTTAGTCACAATTTTGTGGTCAAAGATGTTTTCTTATTTAATTGGACATTAGAGAGTACTATACCATTGAAATAATACAGAAAAAAGTTGTTTCAGAACATTTTACTTGGACTAACAGTACAAGCATTTTTTTTATAATCGTATTTGGTCGAAATTTTTAAACGTCAAAATTTTCTAGATTATTAATTCCAAATGACCTTGGAAGGACTTTAATATGATCAACAAGCCTTAATAAACTGATTATACGACGAAAAATATTTCTAATGGTCACTTTCACGATTTTTAGTTTTATTTGTAAACAAATGGTCACGCACCTCCTTAAAATCATGTCTTTTTACGTTTTTTTTAATGATTGTAGTATGATTGTATAATAAAACATGTTACGAAAATTTAGAACATTTACACCACCTGACGGGTTATATTACCAAAATTGGGTTATCTCAACACTTTTTGGCCGAAAACTTATTGGTTCCAAATTATCTAACTCACCACGCTATATGTGGCACATCCTGCAATATTGTTTGCATGACAATATATTAACATGTTTGGATTGACCATTTTTCAAACAGAAAGGTCCGTTTCCTCACAAATTTATTCGTCTTTATTATTTTTCTTCGCAAAATATAATATCAGAAGTGCCACATTTAGCGTGGACGGCGTACGAATAAGGCTCAACGTGGCGGAGTTATATGACCTGGCGGGTTATCTTTATAAAAGTTGGGTTATTTTTCGGCATTTTAGCGTTTATAATGGTTATATAACGCGCCAGGTGCAGAAGTACTTTTGGAATATAAATATGTGGGAATCAATTTCTTGAAATAAATATGTCTGATTCAGCTTCACGATCGTTGTCTTATCCGCCAAACACAAAAGGCATCCAAAAACCAATTACTGATTTGTTAGAAGCTGCTGTTCAACAATTCAACGACGAAATATTTTCATGACTTCTAATGTAATGACATTTTCACTATGACGTTTCTTAAAAATTATTTCATTTTCAATGTTTGAATCATGTTACCGGTCAATACACCTGAACTGAGCATATGTTAATAGTACGTTTTTATGATGATGTATTATCATGATGTAAATAAAAATATAAAACTTTAAACCATTTTTAGATGATTTATCGGTTTTCAAACCGATATGAATTTCATATTATGAAAGGGCAAAAATGTTTATACAGTACAATACAATGTATGGCATACATCTGTAATCTTATAATGACCATAAAATTAGTGTTACCGACCACAGACCCGACTGATACACTCGGATGTCCCTTGGAACGTCATACTAAAAAAACGCTGTCAATATGATTTTTAACTTCACCGCCTACGCCTATTCTTGAGTTCTTATACCACAAGCTTTCACTTCACTTACATAGCTTTTACTTCATGCGTACTTACTTTGTATGCGATTTAATTTTGCTGCGAAAAATACTGACTACAGTATATACTACGGGTTTTTATAAGGTCTTATATTTTGGCCGTTATACGGTTTTTGGACTCGAAGGCGATAGTACACTACAGGGGGGTCTGGTTATAAGGTCACAAAATGTAACAAAATGTAACATTACCTATCTATGGCTCGGCCATTTGTCGTCGCGAAAAAACCTGTTTATGAGTACTTTCGCGACCACAGCATTTGGCCGCGCATCATTGTTCAAAATATGGTTTCCCATGCTTCATAGAAGAGTGTAGGTTGTACTATACACCACCTAACACGTTATGTTAACACACGTTATGTTAACAAAATTATATTATGTTAACACTTTTTGGGATTTGATTAACTTCGATTTCCAATTGTTTAACCAAACGCCCTACCACATTATGTTAACAAAATTACATTATGTTAACAGTTTTTGACGTTTAATGGTGTTAACATAACGTGTTAGGTGGTGTATATTAATTTTTGTTTTATAAACTGTGTTCAAATTCTCTTCCACAACTGCAATAAGTGTTTTATGGAAATACATGTGTTTAATAGCTTCTTACATAAGTGGTTATAAATTATAAGTTATAATAATTTATAAGTTATAATGACACGCAAGTTCTTTGCATTTCATTGGAAATGTGTGTATAGTTATAATATTATAAGCAGCGCATGTATCAAACATCAGAACAGCATTGCGTACAAATTATATGATATACTAATGATGTTATTGTGAATTACATATCACATACACGACCTACCTGGTTAAAGTAAGAATCAGTTTTCCGCATGCGCACTACCTGCTTAAAGTTACAAAGCATTCCAAATTTGTTCCATTTTTGGGTTTACTAAGCATGTCGTGCGTAAGCGGAAACAGATCTCTCGATTTAGTGCACAGTCTAGAGCCCGTCAAGTATATTTTTAAATATGTTTATTATAATCATTTCCGTTCAAAGGTATGCAGAATAATATGATATAACATATATACAAGATTATTGGCGTTATACTTCAGTTTCTATCCAATAATGAATTTTTCGTCATTCGGAATGGAATAAGGATGCGTTACAGGATAAGCGCGTTTTGTCATCATTCTCCACCGCTGAATTAAACGTAAATGTTGTAGCATACACTGCGTGGTAGTTACACCTAACATGCTGTACGGTCGAGTTTTACGTGAAACTATTACGGACTTTTTTGTATTTTTTATCTGGACTTGAAAAGTAAATTAAGGTTTGATTGACTCGAACCAAGCTGAGTGTGCACGATACGGCGCCGGGTCAAGTCAATTCAATTCTGTCATTCCATCAAAAATATCTTTCAAAGATTTCCGAAAATAATTATTTCCAAAAAAAGGTTTCCTAGGGAAAAACCATTTGTGATAAGTGTTGCTACAAGAAAACGTTATTCAAATAAAGTTTTTTTTTCTATTAAAAACGAGTTTCTACTTAAAACGTTTGTCCCAGAAAAATTTCTTTGGCAGATAGCGGTGCTTTCAATTACCTCTGCAAACGAGTTTCCGGGTGCCACACAAAGACTATACAGAAAGTAAATAGGAATGCATAGACAACTTGAAAGTGCCATCATAATTCCAATCGCTTCGCCCCAAAGTGGGTATTCATAATCATTGTAAGTGGTTGTTGACCAATTAGCACACACATAGCAAAATGTTGCGCTGCATATCAGCGGAGCCCCGTACTAAAGCAATTAACAGTCATCTCTAGTTAGGAAAAAGTGTCAGGAGTGGCAACAACAAGTAAGGGTAGGTTTCGAAAAACACGAAACCTTCCCTTACTTGGTGCTCCCCTGTAAAACAAGTTTTTTAATTATAATATTTTCATACCTTCCACATATAACCAAAAATAGGCCATATGCCTTGTCGGACATTCATTTTATGGCCGAACATAAGGGTTATATCGTCATAGACTTGATCTACTCCGTAAATCCATGAAACAACGACTGTTTCGACAAAAGCCACCCATAAGAGACATAAGCCTGATGCTCCATAAGTATCTGTTAGCTAAACAAAGAGTTTCATCAGATTTAGCAAAAACGAAAAGTCTTTTTTTGAAGAATCTAAATTTTGTTTATAATTGTCCAAACCTGAAAGACATACATTCCGCCCCTAGTGACCATTGGCAGTGCAAGAACAAAGCAGAATAAACATGCTCCGGCAACAAAAAGCGGTCTTCGGTATTTATTGCTGTACCAAAATTGTGGATTTAAATCAACTATTGTTGTACACATTCCCTCTACACAAACGTACCTTAAAATGATTATTTGATAAAAAGAAGAATAATAATAAGAATATGGACTTCCAAATATGGACTTGCGACATTTAGGCGCCTTTTTTCATCTCGAGCTATTTTTTGTTCGTTTTCTTATATCGCACTTATTATATCATGTCTTATCAGAGGAATGTTGATATCAATGAGATTATATTATTACTCTCTTCCTCTACATCTTCGTTGATTCACTTGTAATTTTTATACAAGTTGTCTATATTCTGAACGAACTGCATGTAATAACGACATACATGTTCCCGGAATTAAAAAAAATCAAGTTATTAAAAATTTGTCTAAAAATTTATCTACGAACAATCTTTCTGTTGAGAGCAAATAAAAATCAAACTAAAAAAAAACTGCTAAAATTAAAAAAAATCTTTCTTCTTTTTCGAGAAAAGGACATTTGATGTGTTTTTTAAAGCTTGCTCCCCCTTACGAATATTGGAGCTGATTGGCCCGCATCCGAGTGGGCGGGATATAATAATATGAAACACGCGTGACATGTGATAAAATTTTAAGGGCAGAACAGATGCAAATGTAAGTTTTCATAATAAGTAGTGCTAAAGTAACCGTCATAAATTATCAATCATACTATCTTTAAATGTTTACGTACTGGCTTGCCAATCCTAAGAGCAAGATCATCATAAAGAACAGTAAAGACCATAATTGAGGTAAGGGCATCATACTCATTGCTCTTGGATAAACAATAAAAGCGAGTCCTGGTCCTTTTTCCGCCACCTCGCTAAAAATAACAAATATTGAGTTATAAAATACAACAAAATTTGCTATAAAGGTCTTACTTCTAATACGGACGATTTTGATTCTCGAAAATAGCGTCCGTATTGGGGTAAATTGTCATAAAGTTTCCATTTTTGACTTCCATTGGGGACATTTTTTCACAAAAAAAGCGTCCGTATTGGAAGCAATCGTCCGTATTGAGAGTAAAGACTGTATTGTGTATTAACACAATGTGCACACCTAGTTTAATTTAATAGGCTTTACCTAACAGGAACACCAATTTCTTCGGACATGAAGCCCAACACAGAAAATATGGCAAAACCGGAAATAACCGAAGCACCGGAATTCAAGCCGGACAGATAAAGACACCATTTGTAGGAATTATAAGTGAACTTATTATATGAACCTAATGATGTCAGTGAGCCCAGACAAATTGTATAACTGAAAAAGATTTGAGTTCCAGCATCAATCCACACTTTTGGATCGCTTAGTCGACTTAAATCCGGATTGAGATAAAAGTCTAAGCCCTTTGCGGCGCCCGGTAGTGTAACACCTCGAACGACAAGAACCAACAGCATCAGAACCGGAAATGTTGAAGTTATGTAAACAGTCTTTCCTGTTGACTTTACGCCTTTTTCATAGTTTTCACATTTTGTGTTTAGTTTTTAATCATTCATTATGCTGAATGTCAAGTTTTTAAGGCTCATTTTATTCACAAGATCAGCGCAAAATGCTCAAATTGGCATAATTTTACAAAAAATTTGATGAGTTATTGTATTGCTTTTCTAGCACAAACCAAATGGTATTATTTAAAAAAAAATGTTAAAATTCACCATTTGGGTAAAGATGCATTTATAAACTAATTCCTTTCCAAATACAACAATAACAAACTATCCAGGCCAATGCAAGTGTTGCAACAAGCTCCCATTGCATGCCACCAACATTTCCAAGTCCGTCAGTTATTTGTAAAACTCGGTTACTAGTAAATAAGTTTGAATTGTCATGTTTAGTTGAAAATTCATGAATGAGTACCGTTTAACATAATATGTTCATGTGCATAATACATACAAGTACTCATTCATATTTAGAATTTTATAAATATACCTCGATCCCCAAACATAAATTTCAAAAAAATTAATTGTCTCTTGGACACCCTTAATGAATAATGTTTTCACTTACCTCCAATATTCCATTTCCGGATAAGTTGTGTTTTTATCGTCGGGACAGTTAACCGGTCGAACACCGCTACCATTTATAAATATTTCGGTGCAGCAGTCAGAATTCCAGTCATTCCCGCACTTTGTCCATGGAAGAACTTTACTAAAATTAGTTTAGTTGGGAGGGAGAACGTAACACTTTTTGGGAAACAGTTGGCACTACCATTGTTCAAAAAACGTCGCGTTGTATGTAGCCAATTTTCTAGCTGATAAAAATTTTTCGCTCCCAAAAGACATGTCTACAAGAAGGGTTTAATTTCCATTTTTTTTTTGTTAAGAAATCGACCGTACCATCCTTAAAAAATTATAAGTTTTGTAGAAATGAAGAAAAAAAACCGTGGCGTTGTGTGCACACCGACCACTTCCCAAAAACTGTCGCGTTGTGTGCACATCTACTGTAGTCATATTTTTCGACAGAATACAACTCACTTAAAAGTATTAAAAATGTAGAAGAAATTCCAAGCTAGAATAACAATGTAATAAACATTTAACCAAGAAATAATAACCAAAGACGCCCATCCAATTCCTTTAAAGCATGGAACAATGCTCCAGGCCTCAATTCCGCCACGGGCCATGAATTGACCCAGACCTACTTCTAAAAGCATAATGGGAATTCCGCCAATTATGAGAAAGATAAAGTATGGAATCAAAAAGGCACCACCGCCGTTTTTGTAACAAAGATAAGGAAAGCGCCAAACATTTCCCAGGCCAACACATCCTCCAGCTACTGTTAACACAAACTCTCGCTGATTATCCCATTGTACTCGATTTCCTTTCTGAAAATACAATTTATGTTACAATAGCCTATTGTGAATAGGAGATGATTATAGACTATAATTTATAATATATACTGGGTGGTCCAACATTGAATCAGTCAGGGCAAATTCGTGCGTGCGGTTTTATTTTGTACGGTATAAAAAGTGCGCGTATAATTTTCCCGTAATGTTGGGCCACCCAAAAAAGGAGATAGGGATGTAATTCAAAAATATTTTTACTCGTTACTCTTTTCCATTTATAGTATAACGCAGGACTGGGTACGCTATCAACTCAGAGCTTTTCTTGCTTAGAGAAAAAGCCAAAAAACGCAATTACTTAACACAATCCACGATTTTGATGCCAAACCAAGTTAAAGCCAAATTTTAATTTGACCGGACAGGCCAAGGCCAATGCCGCCAAGCCAATGCCAAGGAAAGTTAAAATCCAGATTTTTTTTATCGATATATTTTAATATTTTTTTTATCGATATATTTTAATATTCATAAATGTTTTAATTTTCTGCGAACAAATTAATTTGAAGTGATAACGGTGACCGATGGGCCATGGTCGGCGATGGCATATTGATTTGTGTACATATTTTATTAGTCCAAAAACAATTAAAAATCGGACGCATTTTACAGAATTACCCTCGCTATTTGGTACGAGTTATCTTGGTACTTTTCCCACCATTACACAACACAATCATAATTTTAAGCATTTTCCAGTGAAAATATATGATATTTTCATCACAAAATCCCACAATCATTTTATTAAAGTTAGGTGGAATTATCCAAGTCGAATTTTATAGATTTAACTCACATCATCCACGGAAGACTTTTTGCTTTCGTTACTTTTGATTTCGTCGGAATCAAGAAACTGGATAGACTCAACGCGAGAGTCATTTTGGATCAAACCACGGTTTTCGCCACTAGTGGACGCCATTTACAGCTGGCCTCCCTAAGATATACATATTTACTCTGAAGGCGGTATTATAAACGCAATTGAAGGATTTTTGGAAATTTTGTAACCCTTCGCCCAAATCTTTCGGATATAAATCTCCACCTAGTTCGTGTACGCACTTCAGTGTTTAACATTTCATAGGACTACGATTATATTATATTTGATCGCGTACGACTATTTTTCACAGATTTATAAAAAAATCGTTATAAATTATTGCGAAAGCCTTAAAATTTTCTGGCGGATCCACCTTCGCGATTGCATATTTATCTGGCATATAACTCATTTGAGAAACTCATCATACAATTTCTGTCAGCAAAATACAATGCAACGGCCGTTTACTTTTTCCTAAGTAATTTTAGATACCTGGATTAATGGAAATAATATTTTTATCTCAAAAATAAACTCAAAGACCTATAAAAAGACATTTTTAGACAAGAAGTCATTTTCTTCAAAAAACATAAATGCCTAAAATGCTACTAGGTTTTAAGCCTTGGAGAAACCAAATTGATTTTAGTTGAAATAGAAACGTTGATCGAATGCGCTCAAACGTATTATTTCGGATTTGTGAATTTTCACTTTAAAAGTTCAAAACCAAGGTCATGATACTTGAGTGGTCACCCCATTTTTATGTATTTGCCGATATGTTTTTACTTAGACTCAAATTTAAACATCGAAAATGATACGATTGAGCGCTTTATTAATACGCTTCGTACAACAAAACGAATTCAATATCTTGAAAACTATAATACTAATCGCGTTCATAAATTTCCATTTTTGCTAAGTTTGAAGCTCTGTGGGGGGGGGGGGTCTGTGCAAAAAGTTCTAGGTCAACAAATGAAAGCCATGTATTAACTGGATCTTGATGTATAATATTTTTTTAATTCGTCGAAAATAAGCCGGTAGAGCATATTTTCTGACGACTTTTGTTAAAGTTTATTAACAACTGCCATATCTCCTTCTTAATGAAGCGATATTAATTATAATTTATTAATATACTTGATTAATAATTACAGTAGGTCAAATTAATATTGAACTAAATTAATACTTTTCGTTCAGCAGAATCTCTATCGAATATGTTACCGGCAATATAGGTTGAATTTCGCACCTAATTTAAATTATTCTTCACTTGTTGATCTTCAAAAATATTTATTTTTTTTTCTAATAATTATCAAAAAAGGTGTATGTACTTGGCCGGATTGATCGTTTACGATGTTTTAATGAGCTCATAATTTTGAAGTCAAAAACAATTTATATTCAAGTGTCAATCTTTATAGACAATTTAATTAAGTAAATAAATTGTTAAATTGTCATTATTAACCAGGCTTGCAAAAAACACCAATTCCGAGTTAACGTTGGGGACTCCAAACTTGGGGTGGGGACCTCACCGGGAAGTTGAGTTGGCGAAATTTACAGAATTTGCGTTCCCAGTGGGGACTATATACGAAAAGCAATCGTTTGATTATTTGGCAGCGGGACTCATTTAGGCCGACTTATGGGCCCGCTGATAACACGATTATATACGGAATTGACTTTGTATAGATTATGTTATGCGAAGAAACCAATCATATTTATTGTATTTTGTATAAATTACACCACCTGAGGGATTATCTTACCAGGGGTTATCTTACCAAGATTGGGTTATCTTACCACTTTTTGGACCAAAACGTTTAAAGGTTTCCGCCTACGCCCTGAGTGGTTATCTTACCAAGGTTGGATTATCTTACCACTTTTTAGATAATTTAGGTATAATTCTCGCAATAAAAATTTTAATATTTTTTACCAATTATAAATAAGTAAAATCCACACTTAATCGGATTTAAATACACAGGGTGCGCAGTTAACCGCCATCCTCCTAACTGCCACTTTTGCAGTTAACCGCCAATAAGGGACTCACTATTTTCCAGCGATTGCGCCTACGCCCTGCGCAATTAACCGCCATTTGGAATTTTCAAATATTTTTCATAACTTTTGGGAAATTTTAGTGAAATTTTGAACTTGAGTAATTAATTTTATTAATTTATTGTAATGATCAATACCTGTTTTGTGCCAAATTTTCGTCAAATTTCTTTGTTAGGTTAGTTCAAAAACAAAATGATTTTTCATTCCGTACATACCCTTTGTTTATAACAGTCATGTCTTAAAAACGCTATACTCACGTTCTTTAAAATCGAATTACGTTTTTTTTTGTTTTCAATTGTTAATTTCAAAGCTTTACAAAAATATTTAAAGTATAGTTTCAATTTCCGGTTTTTAATAATTGTTCAATTTATTTTGTTATTATTACTATAAATTGTAACTCATCATATAAATTATGACTCATCATTTTTGGGGTTTCTCCGAAAATGTCGAATTCATTGGTCAAAAACGAAAAATGTATTGCGCAATTCGCTAAATAGGGTTATCTTACCCAGAACCCCTAAATTGGGTTATCTTACCAAAACCCCCTAAACTGGGTTATCTTACCACAAAAACAAAAGTTTTTAAGCGTTTACGCCTACGCCCTTAGTGGTTATCTTACCAAAGTTGGGTTATCTTACCGTTTTTTTAGCGTTTATAAAGGTAAGATAACCCCTCAGGTGGTGTATATAAAATATAAATTAATATAAATTATTGTATTTTATATAAAATTTATATTATATAAATTATATTACTATAAAAAATATTTATTCTGTAATTTTTGTCATTCTGTTGAAATAAAATTTATTTACGTTAGACTAACGTCGCGTCGTTAGTACTTATCACAGTGATTTTCAAACGCGAAAAAAAAAATAAATAATGTTACCACTTTTTGGTAATGTTGCTTGACAGCGCGTTTGAGGCCTATATGGCCTGACATTGTTTTTTTTTTGAGCGCGCTTGGCCAATCTCCGAAAGAATTTTTGTATTACAGTCCTTCCCTCTTAATTGCCGCAGTTAAGGAGAAATATGTATTTCCGCTAAATTTTTTTTTCGCATTTTCAAATCAGGACGATATTTCACTATTTCATTTGTGAAGGATAAAAACATAAATGTATATTGGTTAGAAAAAAGCTGTACTGCTGTATTATTGTCTAGTTGACGGTGTTGTTTTTTTTGTTTGTTTCAGACTGTCTTTCGAGTCATGTTAGTTTTTTTTTTTCTAGTTTTTTTCTCCTTTTTTATTTTTTTTCCAACTCCACGAAGATTGCCTAAACCCGGGTGAAAAGTGTCCAATACTTGACCTAACTAAGTTAGGGTAACTTTTCATCATCCAGATTTTTCAAAAGTTTTCTAAGAAGTATTTTCGAAACCATGTTTTACCTTCCGCAGTTCACTAGAGAATTCGATAAATTGTTAATACAAATTTTGTTCGTAAGATTGTTAAGTACCAATGAAATATTATTTTATCAATTGATCTGGGTGGTGTAGTTCCGGAACTGTTCAACACTAACAAAAACATATTTGCTGACTATTTGTTGGTTAAGACTTGTACAACCTTTCGTTCTCCTCATATGAGTTCATATTCATTCATTTTTTCGTCAATATTAACTCACTGTATTTTAGTACCGTGATATACTTAACCTACATACAGTACATATACATATACATATAGTACTACATACAGTAGCGATGAATACTTTTTAATTGAAACGAGCGCGAGCTGTTTGTTTTTCGACATCTACACTTCGCGATATGGACCTAATCGGGTAATATCAATGTAAAAGAACGTTTTTAAAAATACCAATTCTTTCACAATTTTTTGCGATTGGGTGTAATAAAATATTGGACGAAGTTTTCGGGTTCAGTTTTAAACAAATCGACTCTTTTGGCATGATTTTCGTCAGTCTAAACTCTGATACATAGTGGAAAAATAGTAAGTTTTGTGGATTTTCGATACGGACCCGTTTTAATGAATCATTGGGGAATATAGAGTCTATATATGTATATTATACACTATAGACTGTTGTTTAACAATCGTGACACTGATTCATCACAGTTAAGGAGCAGTGTCGGAAGCGTTTGGGCAGCGTTGACCAAAATCCGAGCGTTGGGCGTTGAGGAAATTTGGAGCGTTGGCCAACTTTTCCAACACTGGTTAAGGAGGCTTAGAGGAAAAAAAAAATAAAGGATGCCGACCTGAGAAAGTCGAAAAAAAAATGGATTTTCTGACGTCGGCATCCCTTATTTTTTTTTGTCTCTATGAGTACATGTTTAAAAAAGAGAGAACAGGTCTGCCAAAACTTTCAAATTATTAAATAGTTACACATTAATTAACCTCAAAATTGAATTTGCTCCAAGTAGAAAATTGACGGTATACGACAAGTACACATACCACTGTAAGCGAGAAATTTATTATTATAATGATCTGTTTTGTGACATTAGTTGTTTTTGTGAATGAGTTTCAACGGAAATTACAAACTTCAAAAACAACGTGGAAAACGCAAGTTCATTTTCTATCATGAACTAGATAAAATCAAGTTCATGATAAATAAAGAAAGCCCTAGTAGCTCTCTTAACATGAATCGCCGAAACAACGTCATCATCGGTGTTCCGGCCCCACTTTATTTGTATTTATTGACCTGTTAATAAATTACAAATCCAAGTTAAAAAACACTTGAACCAAAATCGACAAAATGAATGTCAGTATGTAGTGTTCTAATCAAAGTCACCGTATAAATTATTCAAAAAACTGTTTTATTAACCTTGTTTTATTTTATAAAATTTGTCAGTTGTGTTTTGATGAAAAACTGCTAAAATAATTTTGATTTTTGTTAAGATAATAAATGTAAAGTATGAATAAAATAGTCGAACTTTTATTTACCCAATGTTTATGGAATTAAAAAAAAATCCAAAAAACAAACGGACATATACATTAAAACAAACGTACGTACATAAAAATGTTTCGGTATATTTCGGATTTATTTGAAAAAATGACAAAAACCCTTTGATCCTAAATCTATGCATTTGATAAAACGTTTTCTTGGAAAAACCGCGGTGCCTAAAAACATAAATGTATATTGATTAGAAAAAAACTCTACTGATTGTCTAGTAATATTGTCTAGTTGACGGTGTTGTTTTTTTTGTTTGTTTCAGACTGTCTTTTTACAGATTACATTAAATAGCTTTTGTACTGTATGTATTCTATGTACTGCTTTAGCGAATCTACATCGCACACAAGTCAAATAGTTTCATGAGTAACTTATTCAGTTTTGGATTATTGAGAGTGATCACTAATCTTCCGCGGGTTACGCGGTCGTAGTTATTGTAATGTTTTTTTCACAAGTTATGCGACATAACCCACAACGGATTATTATTGATCACTCTCGATAATCCAAATCTTAATAAACAAGTTAACTCCCAGAGGGAAATGTGTACACTAGCGCACACATCACTCTAAATCGCAAAAAATGATGCAATCACAATCGGATATTAAAATTCGGTGATAGAATTTCGGTCTAATAAAATGTCAAGAAGCATTTTGTTCGAAAAAAAAATAAAGATACTACGTATTTGGATTCACAACACGGTTATCAAGCTTGTGTCCTCGAGCGTACAAATTCCCGCTACCCCTCAGTAGTCGCCCCTTGAGACTTTATAAACCATAGGCGGTTGTGTGCGATGTAGATTTTTTCACAAATGCAGTACATACAGTTTGTAATTTACAGAGATACGTAATCTATACATAATTATAGTCAATTCCGTACATATTATTTGTATTACAATTTGTGTAATAATTGTAATTTACAAGTTTTGAAAAAGTTTCACGTATGACTCATATTGTGACATGAAAGGAGGCCATTGATCGAAGTTCTTATTTCGCTCCCATTTCTCTCAACTTCATCGTGAGACTCACTGTGAGAGTTTTAACGCTATAAATATGAAAAATCGACATGTTTGCATTATTTCGAGTTATTTAGAGATTTTTCTTTTTGGTGCTATATGGAAAGGTTGGCCAAATATTGGGAGGATTTTGGATAGGAGAGTTGCTAATTTTGTAGACTATATGTTGTATGGCTGGCACTGTATGGGCCCAATACCTTGTGATGCTTTTTCGGCGTTCCAACTACGCTTTTTCTACAGTTCTATCCTGATTTCGATCTCTATTCCCTACAATTTGAATTTTTGAATCCATTGGTCATTACCAGTCACTCCGAGAAACATTTTTGCGAACAAAGTACGTCTCCGCACGCTTAAATTGCTAAAGTTACGCGTGCGGATTATCACCCTGCCACCGTTCAGGGGTTATTTCTTGGGATTTCGCAATTCTTTTTTTTTGTTCAAATTTGTTGGAATTTTCCATGACGTCGTTGTTATTTTCCGTATAAATTTTTGCGTTTGTTCAAAATTAGAAACTATGGTGCCCAGTATCATACTAGTATCAATATGGACCATACTGTATGTTCCATGCTGTATGGACCATTACTTTTGTGTAAATTATAACATTTTCTATATGATAGCATGATCTAAAATAAAGGGTTTAAAATGGTAATTCAAAAACAGTGAAAATTTTTTCGATGAAGGCTGCACAAATATAATGATGAATGAGACCTGTGGAACTGAATATTGCAAACCACGTGCAACAGTTATAGTTCGGATTGAACATAATATTTGTAAAAAATAGGAAACTTGTACTATTTGGTGTTCTTAATCATAAGTACATGTATAATAATTAATACAGAAATGAGCGAACTATAGTCTTAACTCCGAAATATGACGATTAAGCCCAATTGTGGCGCTTTTGTATGCAAAATTTCGTCAAAATTTAGCTATTTCTGCGAATAAAAACGTTGATCATAAGAGTATTACGTGAAGGACTTGTTCATACACCGTAAGTGCATACTTGTAGCAATAAGGTCATTGAATCCGTATTAAAGCAAGCGTGTACTCCTCTTCTGTCGCATTTCTTGGATTTGGACTGTTTCTGGTTGGCTTTGTGTTTGATAAATTAGACGTCCGAAAAACACGAATTCTACTTTGTTCGCTTATTTCAGCTTCATACTTTGGGTGAAAAAATCACATTTTACAAAAATCACATTTACCTGAAAAAAGTGATAACAAACCATCACGTTAACATTCACCCATTTCAGTTTATTTTTTGGTTAGTCACTCGTCGATATATAACCGAGTATGCCTTATTTGGCGTGGTCCCTGTACTTTATACATGTGGCGTCGGCCTTGTTATTGTTAACATCCAGCTGGCCAATTTATTTCCATCAATTCGGTCATCGTTGATCACAACAACGAATGGAATGTCAGAAATTAGTCTTATTCAGACAACAATTATGGCATGGCTAGGCTATTCAAAATTCAATTTATAATGCAAAAATACGGGTTCCATAACTACCCGTTATTATGTTTTGGGGGATGACAGTTGAAAAATATTTTGACAGCCTAAAACTAGTTGTATGATAATGACATCAAATTTGACAAAGTTATACTCATTTACTTATTTCTAACGTTAATTATTTGGTTCAATACTTTTGTTAGTGGTTAAAAATATTTTCAATGATATTTAAAATAAAATTTATTAGTATTTAATATATTTTAATAATATTTTTCGGTTTCGAAAATTTGACATTTTTTTAAATGATTAATTTATCAGTTGCA